>CM063498.1:70787107-70794607 GCA_032207245.1 Pardosa pseudoannulata | reverse complement strand
ATAGATGAAATATAAGATGACCTAAGATAATAGAAGATAGTTTTTACTCAACAAAGCACCATCACAAGGAAAATAATTATGGAAAATAAAATTTTCAGTTAATGATAACTGATTAATATGGTTTAGATAAGCTAATTTTCAAAAATAGAAATGAATTGAACTGTTGCATCCGAAAAGAGGGACTTTGATGAGTTTCCCGCTTTTTAAACAGAACGATGACGGAATGGGCTAGGGTTCTACACTTCGATACCGGAGTTCGATAGAGTGTTCAAATCTCACTCCTGGCATGCATGTTCGTAGCCGTTCAGAATCGGCTTTAAGCAGTTGAGGTTTCATTAGTCCTCTTCAAGCAAAACAATAGACCATAGCTCTTCAGACCAACCAACTGTCCTTAAAAATATATAAAAAGGAGTCATTGCATTGTAAAAGAAGATTTATTATTCAATTGGTCAATAAAAGGCAAAATATTAATTGTTTTGAATTTAAAAAAAGGTAAAATACCTTTTTTCTTTTAATTGGCCAGTTTAATGTACAATGTAAGAAATTCTTTTTCATAATAATAGCATCTACTGAAATAAGTTATTATCATTACAACACAATTTAACTAAAAATTGTTTACAATTTTTGTTTCTTAATGTCAAATCCAACAAGCTATCTCTATGATACTTAGAATCTCTTCTTTCTAAAATGTACTATGCAAATTTTGACATTGCGTCATCAAAATCGATATCGTTAGCTACACTATTCTCAACTGAAAATGTGACTAAAGTACAAAGTTGTGTCACCCTTCTGAGGCAGCATTTTGAAGACTTGTCGTATACTGAGGCTGCATTAGTAGCGAAATCAAAATATTTCAGAGGCGACATTTTGAAAACTTGCCTCATATGGAGACTGTATTAATAACGAAATCAAAATATTTCAGAGGCGGCATTTTGAAGACTTATCTCATACTGAAGCTGCATTAGTAGCAAAATCAAAATATTTCAGAGGAGGCATTCTGAAGACTTGCCTCATACTTAGGAAATAGATTGTTCCTATAAGTGTGTACATCGTTTAATGAAAAAGTGGTTATTAAGTGGTAAATAAAGCTATAAATTTATAATTTTATTCAAAAGAATTATTTAAATGGATTGTACGTTTCTTTAGAATGTTCCAACAGGAATATTAATTATTACGCACCATTACTAACAGGTTATATCTCTTTGTTTTTGCTTTAAAACAAAGTATAATTAGAAGAGAAAATTAGAAAGGGAAAAAAAATCTCAGTTCAGTTTTAATCAAGTACTAAATTCTCATGCAGAGAAAAACAAATTATTTGTTTTCAATTAATGTCATAGCCCTCAAAATACAATGAGTGAATACACTAAAGATAAATAAAACCGTATTTATCTAAAGTCATTTATCAATCCTTATCTTCCTGTAAAATCTAATCTCTTTCTATTTCTCACAATAGGTCTTAAAAATAAACTCTATATAAAGTATAAAACAATTCGGGAATTCATTGTATGTTTCCATCATAAATAATATTTAATACTGTTCTCAAGATTTAAAATAAGAAAGAAAAATAATTAGCATTTTCAATCAAGTGAATCAAAACAAGTATTTAACATAATAATTGTTGTCTACGGGTGATTACGAGAGAGAGAAAAGATTGTTACAGTTCGTTTCTACATTCTTTTTATTTGTTAAATGAAACCAAATATTATTTTTTTAGGGACAAATGTTTTCTTTGACCTACAACCCAACCATTCATTCATCTTTCTCCCTTTCCATATCACAAACTTTCTGTTCGAGGTTTAACTGTTTATGGCCTCTGTCTTCTACAACTGCCTCCATCTGGTGTCCTTTCGAGGAAACAGAAGGCAAAAATAAATGCTTGTTGTGTGGAAGATGGATTGTTAATCTCCGTGAACTGTGGCTACGCTGGAACAGACCTGTAAATCCAGTTCTGACTCCTACATATGGTCAGAGGCGACAAACTTGACCGGAAAAAAAATCCCTCTTAGCGAAAAGGTCAAAAGAGGAAATTCTGTAAATCAATTATAAATCACAGAGGCGTTAAAAATCGAATTAGGAGGAAAAGTTTGGTGATTGTTTACTTTTTCTGCTATGCTACGATTCCAACAAATGACATTCGCTAACGCCTCCTGTTTTCAATAATTAACGTGAAAACCAAAACATTCGTGCTTGAACGACACGTGTTTATTTCCTCAGGATAATTGAACCAGAAATGAAATAAAAAAAAAATTAACGATGTTAAAGGTAAATTAATATTCTCTTTTCATTTGTTTTCAAAACTATTTATGCTGAGTGAAAACCACAAAAAAAAAGTTTTAATTTTTTAAGGTATCTATCTACGTTGAAAACGTCATTTTTTTGCCAAAAAATCATAATTCCTTTTATTTGTCTATTGTAAAATTTCAACTTTTAGGCTTCTAAATCTGTTTTTGTCTTGTCTCTACGGCATTTTAAAGAAAACTTACATCTCTTTAAACATCAGTGACAGCTGTCAAAACAAAACGGAAGTAACGGCTTCGGAACCGGAGTTGTGAATTTAAAGCCTTTTAAAGAGCATTTTTTGGACAAAACTTTTTAAATTTTCATGAAGATTAGTTTAAACATTTTTCTAGTATTTTTAATAATTAGCAACTTGGCAATTAGAAAGTTTTGAAGCAAGAAAGTGTGGGGAATTTTAAACATGTATTTTAATTTTTTAATAGTTAAAATTGCTTTCATAAACTTCAAATGCGTTTTTCTCAGAACGGTATTTTTAATAAAATGTTGAAACTTAAAATGTGATTTCTCAAAAAGTTAAAAAAAATTTTTGTTGAAAATTGTTATGAATGCTTTTGATACTATTTACTAGTGAATGACCTAAAAGCTTTAAATTTGGATAATTGTTAATGATGTTACACTCATAGTTAGATATAAAGGTAATGAAAATTCGTTAAAAATTCAATGTGTATGATTTTGAAGGACCAAATTTTTTTTACCAAATGTAAATTAAGCAAAGATTTTAAGTGATTCACTAGTCCAGTGTATAAGAAATGTGTTGCATCAAAAAATATTGAAATAATTAAATTTATTAAAAAATTAGATCTTTTGAAAACACCCAATTTATTTACTAAATTTCCTTCATTTATCAGAAATTTTATAAAAACTTCTCCAGGAATAAATTTTTAAGTGCAATTCTCTATGATAATATAAAAAATAAATACTAAAATGTAAAAACATGAACTAATTTCTAAGTTTAAAAAAAAAAAGTTCTCCGAACGTAGACGGATACCTTAAGAATGTAACGGGTGACACTGCCAAATCCTCCTATTTTCACTAATTAACATAACAAACCTAAACATTATCGCTTGAACATGTGTTTACTTCCTCAAGAAAACGAATAATTGCAGTAGAAATAAAATCAAAATAATTTATCGCTATTAATGACGACGGATATGTAAAAAAAAAAAAAAAAAAAAACAGAGTTTCCATGACGCTGATTACAATAATCATTTCTAACACTGGCTGATTATCTACAAAAAGTTTAATGACATGTTTCTAGTTAAAGCTCTCGATAACATGTTAAACGAACGGAAAAAAATTTCGATTTATTTTTACATAAAATGGTATTTAAGATTAGTAAGAAAAAAAATTTCAGTATGATCCTATTAATTAAAATTTAGGAAGCTCCACAAGAGGCTTGAATGGATGTAAGTAGGGAGATGACAATTAAATAATATAGATTTGGTTTGGTTTGGTTTCTAGATCTACAGTCTACTGTTTTGCTACACGTGGGCTAATAAGCCCAAACAAAATAAATATTTCATTTAAATTATATATATATATATATATATATATATACAAAATCAAATAATTTATCCTAACGAGATAAATTAAAAGACAGTAATACAAAGCAATTAAAAACATTTAAAAATATAAAAAACTATAAAAATAGATAATACCGAAAAAATAGAATCACAAAGATAGACCAAAAACAACCAATGAAATGATGTTTCGAAATGACTGGGGGGAGTTGAGACCCCCTCTCAACTTGTGATTCTATTTTTTCTGTATTATCTAATTTATAGTTTATATATATATATATATATATATATATATATATATATATATATATATATATATATATATATATATAGATAGATAGATAGATAGATAGATAGATAGATGTGTGTGTGTGAGAGAGTGTGTAATGATATTTTTATACTAAATTATTATGCTAACAATGACCTATTATTATACGTAATTTTTATACTATATTTTTGTACATAATTATGTCTATCTTAACTAATTTTCAGTTTCGATTCTATCTTTTCTGGCATCCCTTTCTAGCAACCTTAGCGAATGTTGTTGTTTTCCAAGTGGATTCCTTCCAGTTTCATAAGTGACTTAATAGATTCTGACGCTTAAACTACGTCATCGGTGTCACACACATGACTTGTATAAGTAAGCTCTGATTAGCTGGCACAAACAACTATTTAACCACGATGTAAAGGTTTTGCAAACAGTTCGTCCGTAAGAATCCATGCCTGAATAAACTATGTTAGTTTGATCAAAGCATTTTATTTCGCATAGTTGGAGAACCTCTGCTCTGGTCTTTCTTGTCTGAACGAGTAATGAAAATATGATTTTATAAGTTTCATCTTGCTGAAAGAAACGATGACATAAAACTGTCGTTACACGCAGGCATAGAAAGATTCTCAATGCAGTTACTAAATATGGAAGCATATTATTTACTTCTAGTTGATGAATTCCTCGTAAAACTTCTTTATAGACTTTTCAAGTTTTAGGATTATTGAAATCTGTTCAGACATGAACAAATGTAAATTTTCATACCTACTTTAAAAAAAAAATTATTTGTCTTTTAACCCAAACCTATAACATGAATTATAGGATTTTTTTATACCACTTTTCAACTTTCATTTAGGGAGGAGATTGTCCTCTGGATACCGTTTCCATCACGGAGGATCTGTAGCAATCTTTTATTGAACAACAGCATGGTGCCTCTACGACTCTTGAGCCCGCAGCTAATGCCTCCTTTGCCATGAATTCTGCGTGATTCCAACTTTTATCGAGAACTCAGTAAATTTGGAAGCCCATTCTAAGGTCAAGATATATTAAGGCCCCTCCACACTATGGTCCATTGCAAGCCATTATCACCGTCTGGAGGAGGTATGGCCTATCGAGGTCGACGATAGCAGTCGATAAAATGACCTTGGCAGAGAATAACTTCGGAAGCGGTTTTTCTCCGAATATCAAAGGCAGCCAGGTGAGCAACTAAAGTACGTAGTGGACCCTATGGACGAATCCACGCTGTCGCATCATTTAGTGGCCCAGTGTATGGATGCAACCCGTAAATCATCGTCCAAGGTCACCAACAGGAAGTGGTGAACAATTGGCCATAGTGTGGAGGCTACATTAGAGTTATCACTGAAGTTGATACAAATTTGATGAAAAACTAGCTTAAATTATTTTTATTACTTAAATTGTCTAATATCAGTCTCGTATGAAGTTCAGGCAAGCGAGAACTTTAGTTCCGAGGTTTCCACTTACGTTTCATTCTCAAAAATAAGTCATTTTTCGTTGTATATGGTAAATAACAGCTGTAAATGTTAAATTAATCTGAAGCTTTAAAATAGATTAAAAAACGTAAGATTCCCCTCGATTTTCAACGATTTTGCTTTCTGAACTGTAAATAATAAGATAAATTTTCTTTCCAGCTACAGTTATTAAATGCCAAATAAACCTATTAAAATTGCCTAAAACAAGCCCTAGTAATTATAAAAGCATCGACAAACAAGCTTGGTAAGTAAAACCTGCATATGTCATGCCACTTCAGCTTGTGAAATTCGCAGAAAGAAGATGATTAACTGTCAAAACAAAATGACATACTGCTACATCAATCTACATTAAAGCCTCATTTTTCATCCCCTGGGCAGAAAGAGGATGCTACACAAATAAAAATGATTCTTTCTCTCATTAAGGAAGCTATTCATTATTTCAGTAAATAGAATTTGATGAAGTGTATAGAATAATTTTCTCTGATAAAATAAGAAACATCTAGTGAAGAAACCCTAAAATTTTTATTACCCAAAATGGAGTTTTTAATTGCATATTAATAATATCAACTTACAAATCAGCTATGACTGTTTATAATTTTCCTACAAAGGATTAGTTTCTCTCGGGAACAGTTTAATTCGGCTTCTACGTAAATAAAATGATACAAACTTCCATGTCTGTGCTGTGATAACTCGAAAAATACTCAATGGACAACATCTTACCCTTTACCTAAATACTTTTTAATTTCTCAAAACCAAAACTAAAAAGAAAACGGAAAACCGAAGAAAACTGTTATTTTGGTCGGAACGAAAACCGGAACTGAACAAAAGAAAAAATTCGGTTTATTTCGGTTCGATATATCTTAAGTCATTTTGTTACTGTAACCAACGTATCAGTGTTTTCTCATTTAACGTCAATCATATAATTATCGTTACTAAATGCACATTGTGCCGAACAATGACTGATTTCCGAGCGGATTTCGGTGCCGGAGTTAGTGGGTTCGAATCCCATTGAGGCATGAATGTTCGTAGCCTATTCGGAATCGACTTTAAGTAGTAGGTACTCTAAGCAGTAGGTTGCAAAACTGCCGTTATCTTTTCATCTTTAGGCCCACTCTCTTTCTTCTAAGGCTCTCAGTATAAAGTATTTTTTTTTACAAAATAATCATTTATGATGTGTTAAATCATAAATGTTTATTTAATAAAATGGAGCTAATACAAAGAATTTTTATCTAGAGATGGAGAAAGTATTGATATATGCTAAATTTCAAACACAAAACATATTCTGATCTTTCCACTCTGTTAGTCAGGTAATATTTCTAATATAAAACCATTTGTTTGCTTCTATCTGTTAATCAGTTTAGATAAAAAAAAAGGCTGATATTAACTGTCATGTTTGCAGTAACAGTTACAAAAAAGAACAAAAAAAAGGGAATAGGTAATTTAAATGTACAATACCATATATAAATGAGACGCGCAAGACCAAAGGCGTCGATTTCATTAACAGAAGGGTTCTGAGATTCAGGCTCGTGTCGATCGAAGTTCCATCGTGTTTATTAATAGCTGTTGAGGCACGTTAAACAGGTTCGTAATCGCAATGTCCTCCAAGATCCAGCGATACTTCTATAGGTGGCAGGCCAAACCTGCGAGTCTTCTAATTATTCTCTATTTCTAAATTAGATGTGCTAATGAGGGCAATGTTTCTGTCGTCCTTAGAATTCATTAAGATACACACGTGCTTCTCAGCTGTGAAACAGATTAGCAGCTCTGTTTGGCTTAAAGATATCTGTCCGTATTGCCAGGTGTATTGGGAAAAAATCAGCATATTTTGATTCATGCAATCACAGGATTCATTGTGATGAGGCGATTTAGATCAATAATATAATTAATTCATTTATACGAGAATTAAAATGCTTGGGATCTAAATCTG
>CM063498.1:70767107-70782107 GCA_032207245.1 Pardosa pseudoannulata | reverse complement strand
TCAAAAAGATAATTATACTATATAAAAATTTATACATCGACAAAATATTCAATAATCAATTTTATTAAACTATTTAAAAAATTTAATAAAAATTTTTTATTGAATATTTCAGTATTTAGTAATATTTATTATTCAATATTTTTTTAAAAGTTTATTAAAATATTAATAAAAAATATAAATTCAGTATGATTAAAATGTAAACGTATCAAGAATAATTCCGATAAAAACGCTTTTTACCCATTTTATAAAACGTTTCTAAAAAGTTTATTTGCAAAAAGATAATTATAAGATATAAAAATTTATACATCGACAATATATTCAATAATGAAATTTATTTAGATATTTAAACAATTTAATAATATTTTTTATTGAATATTTCAGTATTTAATAAAATTTATTATTCAATATTTTTAAAAATGTTTACGAAAATAGTAATAAAAAATATAAATTCAGTATGATTAAAATGTAAACGTATAAAGAATAATACCAATAAAAAACATTTTTATAAAACATTTTTTAAAAGTTTATTTGCAAAAAGATAATTATACTATATAAAAATTTATAGACCGACAACATATTCAATATCAAATTTTATTCAACTATTTAAAAAATTTAATAAAATTTTTTATTGAAAATTTCAGTATTTAATGAAATTTATTATTCAATATTTTTATAAAAGTTTATGAAAATATTAATAAAAAATATAAATTCAGTATGATTAAAATGTAAACATATAAAGAATAATACCGATAAAAAACATTTTTATAAAACGTTTCTAAAAAGTTTATTTGCAAAAAGATAATTATAATATATAAAATTTACACATAGACAATATATTCAATAATAAAATTTATTTAATCATTTAATAATATTTTTATTGAATATTTTAGTATTTAATAGAATTTATTATTCAATATTTTTATAAATGTGTACGAAAATAGTAATAAAAAATATAAATGGTTAAAATTTAAACGTATAAAGTATAATACTGATAAAATCTATTTTTATAAAGCATTTTTAAAATGTTTATTTGCTAAAAGATAGTTATAATATTTAAATCATCATTTTAAATACAATATAGTGGGAAAATATTGTTGGCTTAAGATTATGTTCAGATATGCTTAAGATTATGTTCAGAAATTCTCACTATGTGAAGAAATACAGCTTTATATAACGTAGAAATAAACAGTGTTGCCATATAATGAGTTTTTTTTATTTTTTGCTTTTGTATGAAACATGAATGGCTGCTCCAATCAAAATATCTAGATATCACAGATATTTCTTAGATAGCATAGATATTATTCCATATTTTTATAAAAGTTTATGAAAATATTAGTAAAAAATATAAATTCACTAAGATTAAAATGTAAAATTATAAAGAATAATACCAATTAAAGACATTTTTATAAAACGTTTCAAAAAACTTTATTTGCTAAAAGATAATTATAATATATAAAAATTTGTACATCGACAATATATTCAATAATAAAATTTATTTAATTATTTAAATAATTTAATAATACTTTTTATTGAATATTTCAGTATTTAATAGATTTTATTATCCAATATTTTTATAAATATTTACAAAAATAGTAATAAAAAATATAAATTCAGTATGATTTAAATGTAAACGTATGAAGAATAATACCGATAAAAGACATTTTTATAAAGCATTTTTAAAATGTTTATTTGCAAAAAGATTGTTATAATATTTAAATCATCAATTTAAATACAATATAGTGGAGAAATATTGTTGGCTTAAGATTATGTTCAAATATGTGAAGAAATTCTTCTCGAATACAGAATTATATAATGTACAAATAAACACTGCAAAAAAATAAGTTTTTTTTTTATTTTTTGCTTTTGTATGAAACATGAATGGCTGCTCTCATCAAAATATCTAGATATCATAGATATTATTCAATATTTTTATAAAAGTTTATGAAAATATTAATAAAAAATATAAATTTACTAAAATTAAAATGAAAACGTATAAAGAATAATACCGGTAAAAGATATTTTATAAAACATTTTTAAAAAGTTTATTTGCAATAAGTTAATTATAATATATAAAAATTTATACATTGACAAAATATTCAGTAATAAATTTTATTAAACTATTTAAATAATTTAATAAAACTTTTTATTGAATATTTTAGTATTTAATAGACTTTAATATTCAATATTTTTATAAGTGCGTACGAAAATATTAATAAAAAATATAAATTCAGTATGATTGAAATCTAAACGTATAAAGAATATTACTGATAAAATCTATTTTTATAAATCATTTTTAAAATGTTTATTTGCTAAACGATAGCTATAATATTTAAATCAGTAATTTAAATACAATGTAGTGGAAAAATGTTGTTTGCTTAAGATTATGTTCAGATATGTGAAGAAATTCTTCTCGAATACAGCTTTATATAATGTAGAAATAGACACTGTTGCGAAAAAATGAGGTTTATTTTATTTTTTGTTTTTGTATAAAACATGAATGGCTCCTCCAATCAAAATATCTAGATGTCATAGATATTATTCAATATTTTTATAAAAGTGTATGGAAATATTAATAAAAAATATAAATTCACTAAGATTAAAAGGTAAACGTATAAAGAATAATACTGGTAAAAGATATTTTTATAAAACATTTTTAAAAAGTTTATTATCAAAAAGATAATTATAATATTTAAACATTAATCATTAATTTACATACAATTTACTGAAAAAAATTGTTGGATTAAGATTACGTTCAGGTATGTGAAGAAATTCTCCAGGAATACAGCTTTATATAATGTACATAGCCACAAAATGAACACTTGCGAAAAAATGAGATTTTTTTTATTTTTTGCTTTTGTATGAAACATGAATGGCTGCTCTAATCAAGATATATAGATATCATAGATATTTCATAGATATTATTCAATATTTTTATAAAAAGTTATGAAAATATTAATAAAAAATATAAATTCACTAAGATTAAAATGTAAGCATATAAAGAATAATTACGGCAAAAGATATTTTTATAAAGTAGTTTTAAAAAGTTTATTTGCAAAAAGATAATTATAATATATAAAAATTTGTACATCGACAATATATTCAATAATAAAATTTATTTAATGATTTATATAATTCAATAATATTTTTATTGAACATTTCAGTATTTAATAGATTTTATTATCCAATATTTTTATAAATGTTTACAAAAATAGTAATAAAAAATATAAATTTAGTATGATTTAAATGTAAACGTATAAAAAATAATACCGATAAAAGACATTTTTTAAAGCATTTTTAAAATATTTATTTCCAAAAAGATAGGTATAATATTTAAATCATCAATTTAAGTACAATATAGTGGAAAAATATTGTTGGCTTAAGATTATGTTTAGGTATGTGAAGAAATTCTTCTCGAATGCAGAATTATATAATGTACAAATAAACACTGCAAAAAAATAAGTTTTTTTTTATTTTTTGCTTTTGTATGAAACATGAATGGCTGCTCCCATCAAAATATCTAGATATCACAGATATTCCATAGATATCATAGATATTATTTAATATTTTTATAAAAGTTTATGAAAATATTAATAAAAAATATAAATTTACTAAGATTAAAATGAAAACTTATAAAGAATAATACCGGTAAAGGATATTTTTATAAAACATTTTTAAAAAGTTTATTTGCAATAAGATAATTATAATATATAAAAATTTATACATTGACAAAATATTCAGTAATAAATTTTATTAAACTATTTAAATAATTTAATAAAATTTTTTATTGAATATTTCAGTATTTAATAGACTTTATTATTCAATATTTTTATAAGTGCGGACGAAAATATTAATAAAAAATATAAATTCAGTATGATTAAAATGTAAATGTATAAAGAATATTACTGATAAAATCTATTTTTATAAATCCTTTTTAAAATGTTTATTTGCTAAACGATAGCTATAATATTTAAATCGGTAATTTAAATACAATGTAGTGGAAAAATGTTGTTGGCTTAAGATTATGTTCAGATATGTGAAGAATTTCTACTCGAATACAGAATTATATAATGTACAAATAAACACTGTTTCGAAAAAATGAGGTTTTTTTTATTTTTTGCTTTTTTATGAAATATAAATGGCTGCTCCAATCAAAATATCTTGATATCATAGATATTATTCAATATTTTTATAAAAGTGTATGGAAATATTAATAAAATATAAATTCACTAAGATTAAAATGTAAACATATAAAGAATAATACCGGTAAATGATATTTTTATAAAACATTTTTAAAACTTTTATTTGCGAAAAGATAATAATAATATTTAAACATTAATCATTAATTAAAATACAATTTAGAGGAAAAAAAATTGTTGGCATAAGATTTCGTTCAGATGCGTGAAGTGATTCTCCTCGAATACAGCTTTATATAATATACATAGCCACAAAATAAACACTGTTGCGAAAAATGAGTTTTTTATTTTTATTTTAATATTATTATTTTTTTTTATTTTGAATGAAACATGAATGGGTGCTCCAATAAAAACATCTAAATAACACAGATTTTATAAGCTGTAGTAGACCAATTGTAACGTATTACACGCCTTTGACGTCACTGTGAATTTTAATATTAATGTTTGTGCTTTGTAATTTTAAATTTGGCAATAAGTGAGTTGTTTTATGTATAGTTTTAGTTTAGAGAGTAGCATTTTTCCATGTTCGTATCATAAGTAACAAAACGTTATTAATGTATAAATGTAAATATTAAATGTTAAGTAGTAATAGATAATGTGGTTGTGATAACAGTCTGCACGTCATTAGAGTCACCAATCTATAATTGAGTTGAGTTTCGAAACCGGTATTCCACACCAATGCTACCAGAAATTCATGTTCTTACAAAGTATATGAATAGAGAATACATTTCATGCGATACGGAATATTGAATAAATAAAATTCGAACGTAAATTTTTTGTTTGGGAATTACTGAAAAAATTGCAATATACCGATAAAAATTTAGTAAGGTTTTCAGTGATGTTTTATACGACATTATTTATGCATGTATCAAAAACGTGTCTGCGTCCAAGAAAAGGTTTAACAAGGCTTATCAGCCAATCAGAAAGCGATTAGAGAGAGATAAATGTTTTATACACTCAATAACTACGTCATACATGGTGTTTCAAAAATGACCAGCATATTTGAAAAATCTATAAAAACTAAACGGGCAGCGATAAAAATACACCGTTTATTGCAATATGCTTGCTACAACAGTAAACTGTCCGGCAGACAAACTTTCAAAATTAGTTACAATATTTCACAACAGATAGCGCTGCAAACTGAAAATATGTATTATATTTTCCACATATCCACCATGAGCAGCAATAATATGGCGTAGTCTCAGAACGAAAGTATCAGAAACCCATGTAAACGTTTCAGGCCAGGCAATCTTCTGTTACAGATTCGCAAGCTCACAGACTGCCCTTTCTTCTATATCTTTCAAATCGCCATCTACAGCGCTATCTGTTGTTGAAAATTTGAACTATTTTCGAAAGTTTGTCTGCCTGAAAATTTACTGTTGTCCCAAGCATATTGCAACAAACGGTGTCTTTCTTTCACTGCGCGTTTAGATTTTATTCATTTTTCAAATATACCGGTCATTTTTGAAACACCCTGTAGAATATGAATTACAGTAGAACCTCGATTAACCGAAACTCTCTGTTAACCGAAGTTGGTGTCTTCTTCACTTTTTTTTCATTTTCTACTATCATCCAAAATTTTCTCTTTACAAACATGCATTTATAAAGTTTTCTTTTTTCACACATCCCTTTTGTATGTAAGTCGTCCTTTCCAAACTACTAATGTAGATAAATATTTTGGAATTCCCCATTTTAGAATTCCTTCCCGCAAGCACAATTCTGGGTATGAGTGTATTCTTCCCCACTTTCAAATATCCCTGTTCTAAACAAAAACACACCCACTTCGAAATTTGGAAGGTCATACTGCCGAGTCCCAGAACAATCGAATGTTATTGCACCAATGACGATACTACATATTAAACTAGATGAATTCTCGATTATCCGAAATAGATTCGGTCCCAATTTCTTTGGATAATCAAGGTTCGACTGTAGTTCCTTTCAAACTGTTATTCAATTCATTGTATTTGCATGTAATGAAATGCATTGAAACTCAAATCTTAACTTGAAAACAAATCTACATAGAGATAGATCATAATTTAGATGCAAATGTTTTGTACGACAGTACTTATAGTTTAGTGTGTTTTCGAGGCAACCAGAAAAATATGCACATAAAGTTTAAAGAAAGCTGATCCGTGGTAAATCAGTCGGCAAAAGTAACGCTATCGTAACTGGAGATTTGCGGATTCGGAGCTCGAGCCGGTCTATGATTTGCCGTGTTCGTTAAAAGTGATTGAGGCACGTAAAATGTATTCGTGGTCACCATATCCTCCAGGTTGTCAATCAATACCTCTGGAGTGATTAGCCAAGCCTCTGGGTCTTTTGCTTGGTCCTTGCTTCTAAATTACGAGGACCCACTTGAGCATTTCACGCAAGCGGTGTATGTCAAAACGAAAGACACACCCTTAATACGAGTAGCTAGAGTATGGCTCAATCGCGGTTTGTTCGTCCAAGTGGCATCAGAATCAATAACAGACTTGGACTTACTGCTTAAAGCCGATTCCTAATGGCTATGACCATCCATCCAGCAGTTGGAATCGAACCCACAATCTGGTACGGAAAAGCAGAACCGAACAGACCATAGAGATTTGAAATAATACTTTTTGAAATCTAATTTTCCAAACCTTTGTAATTCAATAAAGTTAAAATATTCTGTAAGTTTTTCCTTATTCCCAGTTTTGTACTATTCTGTTTGCTTACTGCATAGCTAAAGTCTATATAAGGAAAAATTAGAATTTAGTTTAATTCAATTTTCACCTTTTATAGAAAAGTCACTAGGATCCGTAATGGGTGAAATAGATGGTGTATGGAAACGGCTGAAGGACTACAGTCGGACTTACGAGTCCAGTAACAATATAAGTTGGAAGTACGAGGACTGAAATATATTAAAAAATGCTGAATTACCGTAATAAAAAAAAATCAGGGCTTGATTATGGCAATTTTGGTCCTAGGGTAAACGAAAACTCTTACCTCACAATCCCAGCTTTTATAAATTGATTGCTAGTCTTACTTGTATGGAAATATTCAAAATAAATAAATAAAAGAAAAATTTATTTTTTAAGAAATTATTTGTTAATATTTAAAATACCTCAGCAACTTACTTTTACGTAGATTACTACAAAATATTTACCAAAAACTTTTAATACTCATTAAAATTTGTTTTAAATATCAGCTTCATTTAAAATTATTAAAATTCAATTTAAATTAAGAAAAGTCAAAATTTTTATAGGAATTCAGTGTGCAAACATAGATATATTCCCTTTATATTAGCTATTCAACCCATTAACAGAATTAATCCTAGAACATTTTAAAAGAATTTTTAAGTAATAAGTCAAAACTAGAAGAAAAAAATTAGAACTAAAGTGCAAGGAATATCTTTAACATTAGTTTTACAATGGAAAACAAGTATTTATTTCTATTGAAGGGGTAAAATGACTCCTTTTGATATTTACGTAGAAGAAAAATATAAATTGGCCTATCTATTTTGAAGTAGAAACAACGAACCTTAATAAAATTAATCTATTAAAATAATTAGTTTTTAGCATTTTTTTTTATCTTTTGATATTTGTCGTGGAGCATTCTGTCTTGTAGCTCTCATTAAATTTTAGGTATTTAGCTATGATCAAATTTATAGTAGTTATTAATTTGTTAGTCAAAAAGTCTAAATTCTATTTGGGTTGCGTTGTGTAGATTATTTATGTTTAAATTCAACCACAGGTTCTGAGACACTACAGACTTAAAGTAAAAAAAAAACTAATAAGCTAAATTAAGAGTTATTAATATATAACATTACACTCTTAAATTAAACACATACAAGGTTGATAGTTTAAAATAAAATTAAGCAAATTTATTCTTATGCTATATACACGTCTATATACAAAAAATAATTTGATTTAAACTCCATAAATTTTGCTTTTCCAAACTTTTTACTAGGCTCCACATTATTTAAGATTTAACATTAATAATATCCTATCCTTTAGGTAAAAATAATAATAATGAAAAGAGAGGACCTAATCTCAAATTCAAATATTTATAATAAGTACCCTTGTGAATCTATTGGGTGTGGCAGGGTGATAAACTTGGGAGTTCTTGTAGACACCTTGCGTGTTATTTTGATTGGTGGGGTGATAATGTTGACTTTAGTCTCACCGCTGGTCTGGGGCCTTCTAAAATAATTCGGGTGATACTGAAATGCGGATGCGCTGGAACACTTCTGGTTGTTGCGAGATGTCGGAGTTGTTAGTTTTTCTCTCTTGGACCCAACTCTTCCTTTGGTCCCCGAACTCTGTCCTCGAGTCCTGAACACTTGCTGTCGAAATCTGCTCCTCGACCCCGAACTCTAACTGTCGAACTCCACTCCTCGACTCTCGAACACTCAGACCTTCTTGACTTATTTTTATTTTATATTATTTTCATCTCTGTCCTTTCTTACATCTCTTCGTCCAATCAGCAGTGCTGTATATATCTATTGGTCTCTTTTTCCCGCCTTGAAACCGCAAACATGGGAAAACCTTACCCCTTCAAATTGGGCACTGTCCCTTAGGGACTCATAAATAACTCCACAAAGGTATATTTTTATTTAGTGTCAAGTACGTAGACGGGATTCTAATCTGGGACTCGGACAGAACCCCGCCCGAGAATCCCCCACACGACGAAAAAACCGTTCAATTAATTTTTATGGGTCCTCTCTCCTTTACAAAAGATGTGATAAGGTCAGATTTATATCCCAAGCATTTCACTTCTCGTTTTATTTATATCAATTATATTAATTAATCAATTATATTAATAATATTAATTATCAATTATATTACTGATCTAAATCGCCTCACCACATATTCTTTTTATAAATTGAAATTTTCTTGAAGAATTTTAACGAAAATTTCCTCAGAAGAATCAAAATGACCCCATAACAAAATATTTAAAAAAATGGAATTATAAAATCTACTTTTAAAAAATTCTAATGTGGTTTTTATTGGTATACATGCATAAAAAGTTTCATATCACTTATTATTATGATTTTATATCTTTAAATAATTCTTAAAAATATTTTGTAACATCCATCGGCATCTCAATTAATTAATTTAAAAACATGCTAGACATACATAAGCAGTAGTTTTCTTAAGATAAAGCATTAAATTAGGTTCATACATTTTTTATAAATTAAAGAAAATCCATTAAAGTTTAGAAACTGTTAATGTTCTTAGAAAAAAAATTTAAATTTTCTGACAAGTTTTATTAGATAATGAATTATTGTGATAAAAGAATCACAATTGATTGTTATTATTACTGATATTATTTCATTAATATATCGCTTCTTTTTATTCAATATTTAGCAAAATTAAACGAAAATTAAATTGGCTTTATTTATGCAATTTACTTTGACAGTATAATTTCACATAAGCAAAAGAATTATTGTATTCTACAATCACTTGATGAAATTCTATCTAAAACTACAGTTCATAGATGGCAGCACTACACAATATTAAAAACTTGGTGAAAAATAATATCTGAAAACAGTCAGTCATTTATGTTTACAAGAACCAAATGAAACTACAGTTTTCCTTTATAATAAGTATAAGAAAGAAAACATTATATTGTTTATTAAAGAATATAAATAAGAAAAAATGAAATATAACGTACAACCTTTTCAATTTTTTAGAAAAAATTTATCTGTATATATGATTTTGCGCGATCAATGCGTGTTAATTTTGTATGAAAAATTTAATTTTTATTCACAAGACATATAAAGGCATATAGAATTTTATATAGGGAAAAGTCTGAGAAAAATGTGTACAGTGTTAAGGAAAATTTAACCATTGTTTAAAACAATAAGATTTTTGTTATTGCCTAATTCATTATTACTATTTTTAAAGCTTTCATTCAATATCCTATCCCAAAAAATATGAAGACTGTACTTATCAATATAGAATTCTCCAAAGTATGAAAAAAAAAGTGAACAAATTAATATTTTTTAAACGAGTTTTTTTAATTTAATGATAACCTTACATTTTCAATAACATGTGTGAATCACAGTTAATAGAATAGTTCGACTGATAACGTCAAGCTATTTTGGGCCGATGGGTGATAGTTGTTTATTTTGTTACGCAACATTCTAGAATTACATATCCGGAGTAAAACCAAACAAAACCGCTCACCGAGGTATAAATATTTTACATTATTATTTCCTTTTCGAAGTTCGTGATTCAGTCGAACTATTGAATGTATTACTTATTACTCAGTAAAAACTAAAAATATTTTTAATATTACGCATAAATACAATAAAATGTCTATATATGTTTAATATGTGCTTAGTTGCAAACATCATAAAACGCGTTATTCGTGAGTGAAATGACTTAAATTAACTAATATCAATTTTCATCAATACTGAATTTAATTTCTTTAACTATTTTAAAGGAAAATAGACCTTAAATTTCGAGTTTTCAAACTATTCAATTTTTAGCTGTATATAACTTAAAAAAAATTATTTAACTCTAGCTTAACTCGTTATTCGCCCATGTTCGATCAGTATTTATGGATCTTAAAGGAAGAATATACTTTCCATTATTCATTTAGCAACTACCCCTTTTGACTGGTTAAAGATTTACGTCTCTACGTACTTATACGATAAATTTAACTATGATATTTTAAATATTACTATTATATATACTTTCCATTATTCATTTAGCAACTATCCCTTTTGACTGGTTAAAGATTTACGTCTCTACGTACTTATGCGATAAATTTAACTATGATATTTTAACTATTCATTTTAGCAATTGTTGAAGATAATTTGATTAGTAATTGCTTGTTGTCTCTGCTAGAAAGCAGTACTTGAGCTCTACTTGTAATGATTTCCTTGAGAATTGAGATCTTTTTTGAATGTTGAAAATAATGGAAGAGTCATGATTCTGATGTCGAATCATAAAAAAAGGATGTATGATATAATAGGCGTACAAGGAAGTTATGTGATGAATACATCAGATTTTTACTAACCACACTATTTGAGAATGAGGCTTATAGAGAATTCAGAAATATTTATTTATTTACATGCTGAACTTCCACTATTCCTTATTTATACATATTTATGATTACAGGTAATTCTAGTACATCTTACATCCATCGTTTTCAATAGAACTTAGTTCTTTATAAAGGAAAATTTGGTTTTTGGACTAACCCTACTTTTTGAACACGATATGAGAGTCACTTAAAGCCGATTAGAACGAACATCCATGTAAATTTTTAAACCCACGAACTTTTCCGAAGACCAGCATACCATCGTTCGGCACTTTATGAAGAAAATATACTACTAAAAGCGACCGCACTGTGCGTTCACTGGATATTCCTAAAGTGTTGTGTCGATTTGGAGCAATTTTACATGAAATTACATTTGAGAAATCGTCACTAAATTTTTGCCTACATGTATATTTTATTTTAGATGCTTAATCCTTTTTCTATTCGATTACGTATAATTATTTTATATTAATTCTATAAAACTCAACTTTTGAATTATTATAAAAATTTTATTTATACAAATTTTGTTCACCTGAAAGCATATGACGATATTCTTTTCATGTCTGTAAACGTAGGACTCATAGTTTGCTTGGTTTAAACAAAATAAATATGAAGTCACTTTTGTGTAAAGACTGCAGGCCTGATAACATTAAAGTACGTTTCTGAATTTCTTTATTGAAGCAATGCTCAGTTATAATTTCCTTTCAGACCATACCCTTCACCATTGTAAAAACTTTCGTCTTAAAGTGAATCAATGAGATTACCCTACTGAGCTAACGACTTAGGTTTAACATCCCCGTGTTTATCTGTTTTAATAAAGCCGGTGAGCTACGGCCCGGTACCTTTTCGCCGGAATTTCTTTGAAGTGTAAATCTGTCACTGTCAGACTTCTGTCTGTATTCAGTGTTCCAGTCACTGATTTACAGTTAATGCGTTTTTTCGGTGACCTAATGAATCTTTTGGTGCTTTATGTTGATTTCACGGTTCTTTTTACTTGTAATAGCAGAGAAAGAAGTTGGAACTTTTATATATGTTCTTTCGAATCTTGCACACACATAACACTCCAGAAGAAAGCATGTATATTATATACATACTAGACGACCCGACAGACTTTGTCCTGTTTCAACGCTGTAAATCCAAAAATTTTAGAAAATTTGTTATAAAAGTAATCATTAAAAAATTATAACATTGCAGGTTAGGTTGATTGTTGTTGATAAATGTTGAAATAATTCATGAATAAGAGATTTGAAAAAAAATTTTCAATTTTACAACTCCTCTTCAACCTCCACTCAAAATACAGTTTCTTTTAAGTCAAAGTTTCTTTTAAGTGTGATGGAAATCACACTCAGTTTATTTAATTTGTGATTAAGTGATTGTTTCAGTCTATTTAGTATGAATGTTATGTGTTTCCTTTGTGTTTTCTTTGTTAATTCAATTAGATTTTAAATATTCAATTTTTGTAAAATTTTTCCTCAAAATGTTGTTTTTGTTTATGTATCAATTTGTTGAGTTACGATCCCCTCGCCAGATTTCAAACTCCACGCTGCAAGCACGCCAATTTCGCCAAATGTCGTTGAAGCACCAACAAGATCCATGATTAGAAACAGGAGAGTGGGCTAAGAAGAGGAGTTGAAAAATCACGTACGATACTCACTTTAACACTACACTTTACAAACTTGCACAATGTTTAATAGAAGGGAAACTCAAATCTTTAACACAAGTATCAGAATCAAAAATCTTTTTATTAAGCACTCAACTCCTTAGTTGACAGGTTACAGAACTGACTCATAATCTGAACTACTTGCCCTTTTATATATTAATGAAATATTCTAGAAGACCGTACCAGTAAATTAATGAACTTCTAAAAACAAACAGAAACATAAACTTAATTAGATTAAATTAAGATTACCACATCGTCTGTGGATTCAATCTTGGGATTCTCGTACTGAAGACCGTACGCGCTGACCACTGCTCCACAGATACGTTGGTAGTAAAGGGTTTCAGTCTCAATAAGCGAACAGTTCTGGATTTTTAATAAAAAAAAATCTAACGTATCAAATTGTTAATCTAAACCATTCTCGACTTAACTTAATGAAACTTAATTACATACACAAAGTTTCATAAAAATCACTCCAGCCGTTTAGGAGGAGTTCTATTACAAACACACAGATAGAATAATTTTATATATAAAGATATGTATATATATATATATATATATATATATATATATATATATATATATATATATATATATATATAAGAACATATATATATATATGCATATATAAATACAATATATTATATATATATAAAAAAATTTAACATATATATATAAACATAAAATATGCTATATACATACATATATTATATATATATAAATATATAAATATATATATATATATATATATATACATAAATATATATATATACATATATATTATATATATATATACATATAATATATATAATACATATATATATACATATATATAATAAATATACATATATAAAATACATATATATATGCCTTATATATACAATATTATATATATAAATACATATATATATACATATATATATATATATATATAATACATTTATATATACATATATTATATATATATATTTACATATCTATATATACATATATATATGCATATATACATACATATATATATATATATATATATAATATATATATATATATATATATATATATATACATATATATACATAATATATATATATACAATATATATACATATATAAATTATATATATATATATATACATATATATATATATATATATATATATATATATATATATATATATAATATATATATATATATATATATATATAATATATATATATATATATATACATATATATATACATATATATATATATATATATATATAAATATATGTATATATGTATGTATGTATATATATATATGTATATATATGTATATATGTATATATATGTATGTATATCCTCTTCACTACCAGCTATATAAAAATTGCATAAATATAATTTTTTTTCCTACGTGGACCTATATAAGTATCCCTCTCAAATGCACAAAATGCACGTTTAAATCTAAAAAACTATTTTAACACAAATTTTAAATAATTTTTAATTAGAACACATTAATTATAGGACTTAAAAACCATTAAAAACAAATGAAATTTAATTATTTTTACGAGCACGCTGTTTCGACGCAATTTCTTACGAATTGCTTCAGAATAACAAATATTCCAGAAGAACTTCTGATTACTGCTGCAATTTATTGGTATCAGTCAGAAGCTTAGACATCCTCGCATGTGTACCTAAGTTGTTAACTACCATTTTTTTCAACAGGATTATTTTTCAGACGAAAGAGTCGAGGTCCACATATGTGGACCTCGACTGGTAGTGAAGAGGATATATATATATAATAAATCAAACTTATTAATCCTAAGATAGATATATAAAACTCTCAGTTTTTTCATTTCTCGTTTTTCAAGCCTAATTTCCCAGCCATAAAATGTCAGATAAAAGAGTGTTCCTCAACTTATATTATTTTTATTTATTTTTCAAAACTTACGGTGGAATAAATGGCAGTTTTCTGTCCACTAGCCTCATTTTTCAACTATCCTGGGAAAAATGGCACTGCTTCTGCAATAATTAAATTGATGCATGTGTGGTTTAAGAGCTAGCTAAAATGATCAAGGTTCACTCTTCCCTCCTAAAATCGTTTGTATCTATCTTTAGTCTCATAGGAATTTTAAAAAGCGTGATTAGCATTCTGTGTGGACCA
>CM063498.1:70709607-70759607 GCA_032207245.1 Pardosa pseudoannulata | reverse complement strand
TGTGTGTTTGTTTTTCATACATAATCACACGAATTGGCAAAATAAATTCAAAGCGATTCTAAACTACATGCACAGTATCGGAAGACTTTAGAGGAGTATGAAGATAAACAAATTATTGAGCGTGTACCAGATAATTCTCAGCCAAAAAGAAACAAACCATTTTTTTTACCTGCCTCATAGGGTACTTTACAATTCTGGAAAAATAAAAATTTTACTGATCACATCATATGACGGGCTATATGCTAGTAGCATAAATACTAGTGTTTATCGTTGTACTCCTAGATTGATTTTCATAATCATTTTCTTATTAATTTATTTCTTATTAATATTTTATATTAATTTATTTGATAATTAGTTATTTTGGTGCAATAAAATTACATTTCTTAAAATGTGTAATAAAGTAGTTTAAATAAATATTTGAATATGTATTTTTTTAAGTGTTAAAATGCAGTACTCCAAATTCGAGAATTTTAAGGGGGTGGATATCGATGATTTCGACCCCCTTTCCTCTTGCTCCGTCACTGAACACATTTGTTCCCCATAAATCTCCCACCTCAAGCCTTTTTATCCTTCAGCTGTTTATTTCCTACAATCTTTTATATTTGACTTAAATAATAGATTAGGTACACACGTGATAATTTTAAATTTAATCATCGATTATTTTTTGTTGCAATGAAAATTTTATCACCGGTATTAACAACAAATTATTTTTATAAAAGTCTAGGAGTCTATTTCACGGATTAATAAATATCTAGCGTTTAAGTTATATATCTTTGAAAATTAAGAAGTTTGTTCGTTTGTGTGTTTGTTTTTTATAAATAACCACACGAATTGCAAACTGAATTCAAGGCGATTCTAAACTGCATTCACAGTATCGGAAGACTTTAAAGGAGTATGAAGATAAATTATTGAGCGTGTACCAGATAATTCTCAGCCAAAAAAACAAACCATTTTTTTAGGAGTATGAAGATAAACAAATTATTGAGCGTGTACCAGATAATTCTCAGCCAAAAAAACAAACCATTTTTTTAGGAGTATGAAGATAAACAAATTATTGAGCGTGTACCAGATAATTCTCAGCCAAAAAAACAAACCATTTTTTTAGGAGTATGAAGATAAACAAATTATTGAGCGTGTACCAGATAATTCTCAGCCAAAAAAAACAAACCATTTTTTTAGGAGCATGAATATAAACAAATTATTGAGCGTGTACCAGATAATTCTCAGCCAAAAAAAACAAACCATTTTTTTAGGAGTATGAAGATAAACAAATTATTGAGCGTGTACCAGATAATTCTCAGCCAAAAAAAACAAACCATTTTTTTAGGAGTATGAAGATAAACAAATTATTGAGCGTGTACCAGATAATTCTCATCCAAAAAAACAAACCATTTTTTTAGGAGTATGAAGATAAACAAATTATTGAGCGTGTACCAGATAATTCTCATCCAAAAAAACAAACCATTTTTTTAGAAGTATGAAGATAAACAAATTATTGAGCGTGTACCAGATCATTCTCAGCCAAAAAAACAAACTATTTTTTTAGGAGTATGAAGATAAACAAATTATTGAGCGTGTACCAGATCATTCTCATCTAAAAAAAACAAGCCATTTTTTTAGGAGTATGAATATAAACAAATTATTGAGCGTGTACCAGATAATTTTCAGCCAAAAAATCCAAACATTTTTTAGGAGTATGAAGATAAACAAATTATTGAGGGTGTACCAGATAATTCTCACCCGAAAAACAAACCATCTTTTTACCTGCCTCATAGGGTACTTTACAATTCTGGAAAATTAAAAATTTTACTGATCACGTCATATGACGGGCTATATGCTAGTAGTTTAAATAAATATTTGAATATATATTTTTTTAAGTGTTAAAATGCAATACTCGAAACTCGCGAATTTTAGGCGGGTGGACAACGATGATTTCGACCTCCTCTCCTCTTTCCCCCTTTTGAACACATTCGATCTCCACAAATCTCCCACCTCAAACCTTTTTATCCTTCAGCTGTTTATTTCCTACAATTCCAAATACAACAGATTGAGTCGAAAAATCGTTCGATCGTTCGCCATGCATTATTTAAACTTTTCGTGGTGGAAGATACACCTGTAATGTCCATTCACGAAGTTCGGATCGTCACTTTTAAAAAACTGAAAAGAAAAAAAAAATGTAAAATTTATAGCATTTAGGTGTGGTGGGTGACGAATTGCCCCAAACGAGAATAAAATGACTCGTTCAAAAAGATCCGGTGATCCATAATGAAATTCAAACTTATCTTCCTGAAATTACGTGTCGAGGGACGATGAGAAACGGTAATACCTGCATTTGGGTTGAAAGATTTTTATTTCCTCTAGGGAAAAGATTTAATGCATTGAACGATAACATAATTCTCCTGGGAAAGATGCCTGGTGTTGTTGATAACGTAACTTGGTACTGCCAAATCTTTTAAAATTATTTTACAAATTCTAAAGTTTTATCTCATTAATAAAGTAGCTCTGGAATTTAATTATTTACAGGGATAGGACAAAATATGGAAATACCTAGAAAATAATAACCCACTATACCAGTATTAAAGGATTGACTTAGGGTTTAAAGTTTGATTAATTATTCATATTTTAGTGCAATATTATTTTTAAATATAGAAATTTTAAAATAACATTTACTGTCCCATTTGTATGCGTACATTATCAGTATTTCCTTTTCTTGTTTACATTATTATTTCCTTATACTGGATCCTATTTGTATATTTTATAAGCTATGGAAATTCGATAGAATCCCATTTGAAGAACATTTGTTAGAAACTAGATGTCTGTGACACTTTTGGAGCTTTTTCTGACACTGCAGTTTTGTTATTTCCAAGCCTGCATATAACAAGATAAATAAATGTTTCAGGAAAATCTTTTAAGTTCATATTATACTTACTTTTAACCTCTGAATTATTTAATATCGAAATTCCACTTTAAGCTGAAACTGGTATTCCAGTACTGGTTGTTAGTAATAATAATTTAAATACGATGTGGGAAAGCGTTAGAGGAGAGGATTACGTTTCGAGCTCTAAAACTCATGAAGTTCCAAAACAAATGACAAAATTATAAATGATAACAGATGCCTCAAATGTGTTAGATTGTTCATGCAATTTAAATATACCTTCGCTGAAAAAGAAACCTCGTTCATAGAATACATAAAAATTCTACGAACTATTTTTAGCTGCCCATAAAAAGAAATAAAAGGCATTTGTTAAAAATAGTTAAAATTGACTTGGAATCGGTTAAGAACAGTTAGAATAGAGTTCAAATTAGCTCCCACTTAAACAAAAGTGAAAATTTATTACTTGTTTATAACAGAAATAAATTGAAGCTGAATCACACAATATATAAGAAACTTTCTCTATTTAAACGAACATGATTGTTTAAATTCAAATAATATATGTTATGAATAAATTTTATTTTAACTGCAGCACTTATTCTTATAATTCTTTCTCTTGCTCTCTATTTCTGAAACGAACATGATTGTTTAAATTCATTGCAATATATATGTATGTATGTATATGTATTACAATTTTATTTTAACTGCAGCACAGTATACATCCTTTATAATTCTTTCTCTTGCTCTCTATTTCTGAAACGAACATGATTGTTTAAATTCATTGCAATATATATGTATGTATGTATATGTATTACAATTTTATTTTAACTGCAGCACAGGTATACATCCTTTATAATTCTTTCTCTTGCTCTCTATTTCTGAAACGAACATGATTGTTTAAATTCATTGCAATATATATGTATGTATGTATATGTATTACAATTTTATTTTAACTGCAGCACAAGTATACATCCTTTATAATTCTTTCTCTTGCTCTCTATTTCTGAAACGAACATGATTGTTTAAATTCATTGCAATATATATGTATGTATGTATATGTATTACAATTTTATTTTAACTGCAGCACAGGTATACATCCTTTATAATTCTTTCTCTTGCTCTCTATTTCTGAAACGAACATGATTGTTTAAATTCATTGCAATATATATGTATGTATGTATATGTATTACAATTTTATTTTAACTGCAGCACAGGTATACATCCTTTATAATTCTTTCTCTTGCTCTCTATTTCTGAAATGAACATGATTGTTTAAATTCATTGCAATATATATGTATGTATATGTATTACATTTTATTTTAACTGCAGCACAGGTATACATCCTTTATAATTCTTTCTCTTGCTCTATTTCTGAAACGAACATGATTGTTTAAATTCATTGCAATATATATGTATGTATGTATATGTATTACAATTTTATTTTAACTGCAGCACAGGTATACATCCTTTATAATTCTTTCTCTTGCTCTCTATTTCTGAAACGAACATGATTGTTTAAATTCATTGCAATATATATGTATGTATGTATATGTATTACAATTTTATTTTAACTGCAGCACAGGTATACATCCTTTATAATTCTTTCTCTTGCTCTCTATTTCTGAAACGAACATGATTGTTTAAAGTCATTGCAATATATATGTGTGTATGTAAGTATGCATATGCATTACAATTTTAATTTAACAGCACAGATATACATCATTTATCATTCTACTTTTTGCTCTCTATTTCTGAAACGAACACGATTGTTTAAATTTGTTGCAATATGTATGTATGCATATGTATTACAAATTTAATTTAACTACAACAAAGGTATGCATCATTTATCATTCTACCTCTTGTTCTTTATTTCTGAAACGAACATAATTGTTTAAATTCGTTGCAATATATATGTATATATGTATGTATATGTATTACAATTTCAATTTAACTTCAGAACAGGTATACATCCTTTATAATTCTTTTTCTTGCTTCCTATTTCTGAAACGAACATGATTGTTTAAATTTGTTGCAATAACTCTACTTCCTGTTTAGATGCTACATTATCTTATACCGGTTTGAAGCTTTTCCTACGTAATAACGTCAATGGAAGTCCCCAGACTATTGCACTTCAAAGTGTTTTTTAGCTCTGTCCTTCTTCCGCTAAAACTATCATCACATAAAGTTTCAGTGGACACGGAATCAAACTTTTAGCGGAAAAATAAAATATTTTATTACATATTTCTTCTTCCTCATAGTGTAAAGTAGACTAGTCAAACACTTTAAGTATCTGATTCGTTTATTATCAGGGATTATAAATGAACTTTTTTATTTATTAGTAATTTAGTAAATAAGAATTTAAATATTTTTTTGCTGATAATTTCTTTTTGAAATATAACATAAAAGTATGTATGAGGTACTAAATATATTAATAGTTATTTTTCTCTTTATTTGAAAAACAAAGTAGTAAAAAGTAATAAACGTAAAATATAAACTCTTAAACAGTGTAATTATACTTCTACCTTTCCTATTCTTACGCTTCACAAAGAGTGCGATCTTATTTATTGATTAATTCTTTAATTTCTGACTTTATAATTCCTAACTGAGATTATATATATGTATATATATACATCCACCCACATTCACACATATATACTCTCTACCAATAAGAATTTGGACAAATGTGATAAATATAATAAAAAAGAAAATCTAACTTTATTCAAAATCAATAGTTGGTAGAGCCTTCGCGAGAGGCAATTACAGCGTGAACCCTCCATAATTTCCCCATAATCCCGGCATAATTTCCCCAAATCTTTGTAATACAGCTAATGGTAATGACTTCCACTCGGCTTGGTTTAGACATACAAGCTCCTTCACCGATTTTGAACGAGTAGTGCACCCCTTAATTCGGCTATCCAACTCGTCTCACAGGTTCTCGATAGGGTTCAGATCTCGGCTCTGGGCAGGCCAGTCCATTCGATGAACTCCATTGGCACCATACCAAGCTTTAGTTAACCTCGAAACATGACAACTGGCATTGTCGTCCTGAAAGTAACAGGGGTCCAACTCGTGAAACTGCCACAACGTAGGAAGCACATTATCATTCAAAATAGTGCAGTAGGCATCGGCGTTGAGCTTACCATGAATGGGGAACAAGGGTCCCAGTCCATACCAGGAGAAACACCCACAGACCAGAATGCCACCTCCGCCGGACTTGACTGTTGGCACAATGCATTCTGCAGGACACGTTCTCCAGGCAGAAGCCAGACCCAGACCCTGTCATCCGAACGGTAAAGGGTGAACCTTGATCCGTCGTTCCAAAGAACCCTTTTCCACTTATCTAAGGTCCAATTTCGATGTGTCTTGCACCACATTAACCAAGCAGCGCAGTTGTACTTTGTGATAAAGGCATATGGGCAGCAGCACGACAGTGAAAACCAAGCAGATGTGCTACTTTACTGATGGTATTCATGGACACAATACTCCCGGATGGCTGTTAAAACTCATCGCAGATGAGGGCCATCAGTTGGGCGCGGTTCTTCCGAATTTCTCTGGACAGCACTCGTTGGTCTCTATCTCCCAGTTCCTTTGGTCTGCCGACTCTGGTCACATTCCAACAATCACCGCTCACCTTCCACTTCTTAATCACATACGCCACTCTCGATTTTGGGTACTTCAGATCTCTAGATATGTCGCTAAAGGATCGGCCACATTTGTGATACCCGATAATTATACCTTTCTCGAAATCAGAGACCTCCGAACCACGCGAAATCTTGCATGCTACTAATGCCGATGCTGTTTCCAACACGATGTATACCGGCGGAAGCCGTGACGTACTTAAGGATCGCAGATATCGTCATTTGCATAGGTGTCCAAATACTTATTGGTAGCAATGTATATGTAATATATAAAAATTATTTTACTTTACTAACTCTTTAAAAACTTCCTCTTATTCTAATTCCTTAAAAAAATTTCCTAGCCACAAAATGTCTTTATCAAAGGAGTATCCTCAACTTAAAATTCCTCCAACATATTTCCCAAAGCTTTCTGTGCAATATATGTAAATTTTTTTGTTTCAGTTCAATACATTTTCTAGCTGTCGCTAGCAAATGGCTCAGTGTTTTCCCCTGATGTAACAGTAAAATTCGCTAAGTTTCTTGTCCCTTGCCAAACTTCTGTCTGTCTCGCTCTGGGGTACACCTCTATTACAGCAAGGTGTTTTTCGTATCCATTCTCTTTTCTGCCGTTGACTGGCAAAGATGTCTTTTTAGAAGTTCCTCAAGATTTAATACGGTCTCAAAATTTTGCTTCTCTCCAGTGGGGCCCGACTGCAACATTATTCAATAGTCTAGTTTCTTAGGCTTCTCCTAGCCCAGTTGCTCGGGCAAATAAAATGAATACGGGCTACATAATTATTGTGTCCAGAGGAAATAATTTCAGCTGGATTACATATATATATATATATATATATATATATATGTGTATATATGGACATTAAAATTTTAGGATGAAATACATCACAGATATATATTATTTATCATTCTTTTCATAAATGATGTATACCTTTGATAGAATGCGTAACAAAAACGTAAAATAAAAGTGTTAAAAGCGTAAGAATACGAGAGAGGTTTAAAACTACACTATTTAAGGGTTTATATTTTACTTTAATTATTTGTCAATCTTTTATTTGAATTGAGAATCAAATGAGAGTAAAAAATTATTCAGATATTTAGTACTTTTTACATATTTTTATGTTATTTTTCAAAAACAATTAGCAGAAAGAACAAAATAGTGATAAATAATTAACGTAAGATATAAACATTTAAATAATCGACCAAGTATTGAATAATAAATATATTTAGCATTATGGTAAACATTATGCTAGATTATACACTCATGTCCATAAATTAAGGATAATTCAGAATCACACAGAAATTGAGCTCTAAAATAAAACTTTCACCTGTAGAATTATCACACACATCTTGAAGAAGAACATGCAAATTGCAGGAAACCACCAGATGGCGCTGATAGTACGTCACAATGACGAGAGTGTATGAAAGAGGTATATAAGGAATGGTAGCAAAGAAGTAAAATTGTTCACAAGCGCTTTAAAAGCCTTTCAGTGCAATAACCGCATAGTTATGGCACAAAGGAAGCATTTAGATGATTTTTTACGTGGTAGAATTATCGGACGACTGGAATGTGGACGTACCCAGCTGGAAGTATCCGAGGAACTTGGAATCGCCCAGAGTTTCATCTCCAGGCTTCGGCAACGATTGAAACATGTTGGTAATGTGAGTATATGTTACAGCACAGGTCGCCCCCGAGTTACTACGCCGAATGATGACCGGTATTTGGCAGTTACTGCCAAAAGAAACAGACGGAGCACAGCATCAGAGACCTGTCTCGTCAGCTCTCTTCAGCTACCGGTACGACAGTTTCAAGGCAGACCGTGTACAGACGCTTAGGGAACATTGGTCTATATGCTCGTAGGCCTGTCAGATGTGTTCCCCTTACCGCAACTCACTGTCGCCTGCGATTATGCTGGGCTAGAGAGCATGCATTGTGGACACTGCAACAGTGGTCTTGTGTGATGTTTTCCGACGAGTCCAGGTTCAGTTTACATTCTGATTCTCGCCGGACATTCATATGGAGAGCGCCAGGTACCCGTTACCATTAAGAGAACACCATTGAACGACACCGTTACGGTGGTGCAGGATGGCTCGTTTGGGGAGGAATTATTCTTGGTTCCAGAACTGACCTGCATGTTCAGAGCGTAACGATGACAGGCCACATCTATCGGGATGTCATTCTGGAACAACATGTACGTTTGTTTCGGGGCGCCATGGGTCCTGAATTTCTGTATAGGGATGACAACGCCCGACCTCACCGTGCAAACATTGTAGACGAATGCCTTCAATCGGAGGATATTACCCGTATGGATTGGCCAGCATACTCACCGGAATTGAATCCAATAGAGCATGTGTGGGACATGCTTGGCCGACGAATTGCAGCCCGTCAACCCCCTCCCAACTGTCTATCGGAACTTCGGAGGGCATTGCTTGATGAGTGGTGTAATTTTCCCCAAGATCAGATTGATAATCTGATACTCAGCATGCGTAGGCGTTGTAACGCTTGTATTGCATCGTCCGGGAGACGTACCCGTATTAACCATCATACTAACCATGTTATACTGTTTTCTGTAAATAGGTTCTTTTTTTGAAATTTGCTCCAGGGAGTAAAAATCGCAATTTTTATTAATTATGTCAAACATATAGCATCTTTTTTGCTCTTTACCTTTTGTTTAATAAATAGACTTTACAAATAAGTCAAATTTGTTTTGCTTTTGTCTCTTTCATTGCCTGAACTTCATTATCCTTAATTTATGGACATGAGTGTAGTAAATATATATTTTTAAATTTTTAGATTATTGAAGAACTATATTACGTGTTAACCTGATTCAAATTAATCCTTTGCATTTTTAAAGATTTCAGGTTAACGTGGAATCTCGGCTGCTAAATATTAAAAATGTCACAGGCGACTTCTACGTCAAGATGACGTCAGATCTGACCAGAGATGGGAGATGGGATACCATAAATATCCCTCTCTGACATCATTATGATGCAGAAATCGCTTGTGATATAAGTAGACTGCAATATGGTGGTAACATCCATTGCCTTTTTATATCAAAATTTCTATCACGTGCTAACGACTATTATCGAGAACTCATAAAATATCCATAAATAAGGCAAAGATGTTATATGATGAAATCAAAAGTTCAAAATTTTAATTCAGGAATTCAAATCAAAGGGTTTTAAAAAGTCATTCGGAGAACAAGACAAAAAATAAACTAGCAATGCTTCAGGATTTAAGATATTTATTACTTCAAGATTCAAGCCATTTTTTTATACACGTTCACAGAACACAAGAAGCACACGATTTCAAGCAACAGGTAAAAAACTTCCCTATCAGCTCTTCAACTCGCGTTCACTAGAAGCGCTACGGACAATAGAAACTTCTACTCCCTAACAGATGTATAAAGGCCTTATTACACGTCAACCTGTCCCTTTTGTAAAGACAACAGATTCAGTCTGCGATTCCTGTTCCCAATGAATAATGCATTCAATTTTCAATTCATTAAAGACTTTATCACCTGAACCAATGGAGGGTTGAATGGTTAGGGAGCAAATCATCGGTACCGGAGTTCAAGGGTTCGAATCCCACTGTGGCATGGATATTCGTAGTCGTTCTGAATTGACTTTAAGCAGTAGATTCCAGTGTTATTAACTCTAGTGTTGCAAAAAAGTAGACGGTTGGGCTCGAAGCCAATCACCTGAACCAAAATGGAAGTGTTGAAAGATAATAGTAAATGAATTTTATTTTTATCTCATGATTATTTTACGTTTTTCAAAAAATATATAGCTTTATATAACCAAACCAGTGAAGTAGTGAAGGGGCTATGTTTGGGTTATAATCCCCATAAGGTGTACCGTATTCATATATTATATATGTAAAGATTGCTGTATTAATTTCAGTTGTTGATTTGAAGGGGGAAGAACCCCGATATTGAGTAGAAAATTTCTCTCTAAGCCCCTGTACCAAACTAAATAAATTTTATACCGTTAGAACATTACCAATGATATAGGAAAAATATTCTAAATAGAGCAGAATGTTTCATTTTATGAGGATTAAAAAATAGGCTATTCAAAATAAGACATTTCCTTTCGATAGATACTTTGTCCCCTTAACTTTTAGTCCTAATGGTCATATACGTCCTAGTAATTATATTTCATTCCTATGGGGTGAAGTAAATAAAAGCAACTCAAAAGTGGTATTTTACGTTTTCAGTGCTCTTAAGGAATTTGAGAATAAAAGTAAGGTTAAAGAAATCTCGCAACACTTTCAGATTGCAAGTGGTACACTTTTGTTTTTAAGTACTCCCATTATTCATGTTTCGAAGTGTCTATTTTTTATTTTACTGTAAGTACAAGTATATTTAATGCATAATTATTATGAAATAGTTGTTAATAATCTAATTAAGCGGTAATTTATCATATTTATTGTCAGTTTTAAGAAATTCTAAATAAATTCATTTTGTGTGATATACTGTCCCAACCAGGAGCGTACGCAAGGGGAGGGGGGTTAAAACCCCTTGAGTTCAGACAAAATGGCAAAATAAAAATTTTAGTAGAAATTATGAGGGCTATTATTTTTTAGTATTATGAGCACCTCCTTAAAAATTATGACCCCCCCTTTGAAAAATTTCTGCATACGCCATTGGTCTAAACCTTATTGTATAAAGGATAAACATGAAAAATGTCCATCATTGATCGAGTTATTACAAGATGATATATTTCTGTTTATGAAATATATATAAAAATTATCACAATATCCTATATGTAGAAACAAGCAGTCCCAATTATGGACATAGTCCCGGATTGGAACATATTGTCCCAAAAAATTTCCATGTTTGGTTTGTTCTACACCGTTGCGGTCTACTGTTTGACTACACGAGGGATAATGAGATCTAAACCTGTTGTTGAACACCAATTCAGAACGGTTACGAACATACACGTCAGCAGGGGATTCGATCCGACGAACACCGTAAAGCAACGGTCTACCTTACGGCCATCGTTAGGCAGAAACTTCCACGAAACGGGGAAAGTGAAACACTTATAGTATGTTTCTTTTATCCTGTCAACACTAAATCAGACTACTTTTTGTGGTTAAATTTAAATCATGCAGAACTCGGGTCAAAAGGGTTAAATAGGAGCCCCGTACGAGTTTCAAGTGAGGAAAAGGGTTAAGTTTGATATCAGATGCTGGAACAATCAACTGAAGCTCGACTGAACATCGATCGTATGCTCTTTTTGCCGAAGAAGGTCTTGGATATTGTTCTAAATTTTCTTAATAATTGCTCAGCTGAGCGAGGACCACTCCATAACTGACAACAACGCCGGCCGAAGCTAGGATAAAGTTCCTGTCGATTGTAAAAACTCCCCATCCGGTCAGGTTCACGTCACGAGTAAACTCCCGAACATTAACGAAAAGAGTTGCGAGCTCGCTGGGAGAGAGGTTATCGGTTTTCTGCAGGATGTCGGATCGAACTTCGTACACCGTCTCGCGGACTTTCGCCACCGAAACGCTTAACACGACGTAGAAGAGGATAAGATTCAGGAGAGCGGCGACGATGTAGGTTCGGCGAATGTCGTTCTGCCCTCTGCTGTTTCCTGAAAGAGAGAGAAAAAGGCGAAATGTTTTTCGGTAAGGAGATATGGGAATGTGGAGCTAATCGACAAGGCATTTCCGAAGCATCTAATTACTCACAGTTCTAAAGAAAGAGGTTAATGACATAAAGTAAATGGATCTCAAAGAACAAGGGCGGTGCTTGTCTACTATACGGCTATCGCTAATTGCTCTGAAAAAAACTTTACAATCGGAAGGAACTTAAATTACATTCGAAAGTTATTTTTTATACACTAGGTTAGATAATTGCTTTAAGGTATACGACTGGGTTTAAATGACAATTTTGGATGAAAAATTAGAAATTTCTTTTATCGATTTATTTGAAAGACTATAGTGTTAACTTTCTTTCCTAAACAGATTTATTTTTCTTCCGATTTGTGGAGAGGAGCATTACGGTCCACTGTTTTACTACACAGGGATTAACGAGACCCAGACTTACTGCTTACGAACACCCATGATTTCAGTGGGATTCGATACCATGAACTCCGGATCCGAAGAGCAGGGCCCTACCCATTTGGTTTGCAGTTCTCGGGTCCGAATCCTTCTTCTGGATTAGATTTTCGTAGACATTTGGAATCGTCTTTAAGCAGTGTCTCTTTCATACAGCAAAACAGTAGACTACAGAGCTTCCAAATCAAACCAAATTTATACAGTTTAACAATGTTTGTTTTTTCAAAACTAATATAGATTATTATTAAATTTGTCTTTGATTGTATCCTGTTTGAATAAAGATATTTTAATAATCGCATAATAAAAATACACATTATTTATTATTATGAGTGTTATCTGATATCACAATTTAATTATCTCTCACTATTTTAAATGTAGCTGTAATAAAATTTTTTAAAAATCATGTTGGAAAAGTGCCACTTTTAAGTTAACTATTGTATAGTAATATACATAGGAAATATGGACATCCAAACGAAAAAAAGGTATTAGGAAAACAGCAATTGTAGTTAGAAAATAATGAAAAAGTTGTTAGAAAATGAGAGAAAGATTGTAAGAAAGAAATCCAAGTAAGAGGCATTCTTCGCTGAAATTGTCACCCCATAAGGGTTCAGAAAGAAAAAAAATAAAATAATAGGATGGCTGATAAGTAGAGAATAAATAATTATAATTTAAATAAGAAGAAAAAATTTTTCTAAAAATGAAAAAGTTAAAAAAAAAGTGTTCCTATTTGATGGTGACCTTGATGTACCTGTAGTACTGTCACCTAAAGCTAGGCCTTTATATATATATATATATATATAAATATATATATATATATATATATATATATATATATATACATATATATATAAATATATATATATATATATATACATATATATATACATATACATATATATACATATATATATACACATACATATACATATATATATATACATATATATACATATATATACATATATATGCATATATATATACATATATATACATATATATATATATATATATATATACATATATATACATATATATATATATACATCTATATACATATATACACTCACATATATATATGTATATATATATGTATATATATATATGTATATATATATATATATATATATATATATATATATATATATATATATATATATATATTTATATATATATATATATATATATATATATATATATATATATATATATATATATATATATATATATAAAAGCCCAGTGGAGTTGGGGTAGCGCTTTGCGTTCGTCCGAGGTTCGATTCCCAGGCTGGGCAAGTTTGACTCAGCCTTTCATTCCTTCAGTGGGTAGATAAAGTGAGGATCAAGCATGCTTGAGAACTAAACACTGGGGGTTCTGCGTAACGCTGACCACCTAACCGGAACATATATTTCGCACCCCATGGTTCTTGGTCTAGAAAACCGAAATTGGCACCGTAGGCCCTGGCGCCCTATGGGCTGTTCCACCGAGGAGTTTATATATATATATATATATATATATATATATATGCCAGGTTTTAAAAAATAAAATTAATAACGTAGAAAGGCAGAAAACGGAACGCCCTCTTTAATGCAGGCGCTTGAATCACTTATAACTACATATAAAAGTTCTTGAAGCGTAACAATTGAAAGAGAGTGTCTTCAGAAAGGGTTCGTTGTATGAATCTTGGACAAGTGTAGGTTCTTTGTTAGAGAGTGGACATTAACCACTTGAAGCTGTGTTTGATGTTTGGGTGTGAAACTGTACAATAGTCATGAATATTATATCATTGGCTCTATGAATTGTCGGAGGCATGTCATGTATATTATCCTTTATAGATAATCCTTTATGTCTGTATATGTATGTATGTTCGATATTCATTTCGAAATGGCTGAACTGATCTTCCTAAAATTTTGCGGGAAGGATTCAGGTTAACCTTGAAAAGATTTTAAGTTTTTCAAAGTGTTCGGAAGTCAAGAGCATGTGGAGTTAATTATAAATTGTATCCTTTAAAACTTTTTTTAATCTAAATTGGGTTTAGCGACTATATTTTATTGCCATTTGATATATTTTCCTCTTAATTACTTGTTAAAAAAATTAAAATATTTTAAGTAACTTAATTCATCTGATAGCGTTTAAAATGGATTTTCTGATAATACGTATTTCTTTATTTTTTGACCATATGTAAAATTACTTCCAAGCATCCCTTTCTCTAGTAGATGTACTCTGTGCAAAGACTGATTTCATTTTATCAATTTTAATTTATATTATTTCTATCATTTCGAATTCATTTGGGATATTTTATTTTATCCAATTTTCGGGAGCCAATTTTATTCCATTTTTTATAATGTTATCAACTGAACAATTTATCCTCTGTATCAATATTATTAATATTTATTAATATTTTTATTTGTAGACATATATGTTTTCTCTAAATAATCTGGCAGCACAATATTTTTTGCCTAACAACTCGTAAAAAATATTCTTTTATATCTTTAGATTATATTTCTTAAGTTCATGTTGAAAATTAAATGCATTTGTTTCCGTTTTATGATTACGAGTTGTTTGATTCTCGAAATTGCTTATATTGCTAGAGTAATATAACTTCATAACTAATTTCAAACTAAAAATATCCTTCATTTAGGAACCTGAATTTCCCAAAGCGAAGGGCTTAGTTTATTTTAATATATATGGTATTAAGATTATTTCTACACAATACCTCTAAACATTATTTTCTATTGAGAAACATTTATATGCTGTTTTCTCTAAATAATCTAAAAAAAAGAGGGGTGGGGTTTAGCGTAAAACTTTGCAAATATAATTGTTTTATTTCTTTAGATTATATTTCTTAAGTTCATGTTGAAAATTAAATGCATTTGTTTCCGTTTTATGATTACGAGTTGTTTGATTCTCGAAATTGCTTATATTGCTAGAGTAATATAACTTCATAACTAATTTCAAACTAAAAATATCCTTCATTTAGGAACCTGAATTTCCCAAAGCGAAGGGCTTAGTTTATTTTAATATATATGGTATTAAGATTATTTCTACACAATACCTCTAAACATTATTTTCTATTACAAAAACATCCTAAACTGTTTTCTCTAAATAATCTATTAAACAAAGAGAGGGGGGTAGCGTAAAACATTGCAAATATAATTATTTTATTTCTTTAGATTATATTTCTTAGTTCTTGTTGAAAATTAAATGCATTTGGTTTCCTTTTTATGATTATGAGTTGTTTGATTCTCAAAATTGCTTAGATTTTTAAAGTAATATAACCTCATAACTAATTTAAATTTCAAACTTAAAATATCCTTCTTTTAAGAACCTAAATCTTCCAAACTGAAGTACTTTCTTTAGTTTAATTTGTATCATATTAAGGTTATTTCTACACAATATCTCTAAACATTGTTTACTATTGCGAAAACATTCCATGTTGTTTTCTGTAAATAATCTGGCCAAAAAAAAAGAAGAAAAAGGAGGGAAACAGCATAAAAATTTACCAAATATAATTGTTTTATTTCTTTAGATTATATTTCTTAATTTCTTGTTGAAAATTAAATGCATTTGTTTCCGTTTTATGATTACGAGTTGTTTGATTCTCGAAATTGCTTATATTGTTAGAGTAATATAACCTCAAAACTAATTTAAATTTCAGACTAAAAATATCCTTCATATTTGAACCTGAATTTCCCTAACCGAAGGGCTTAGTTTAGTTTAATTTATATGTCATTAAGATTATTTCTACACAATATCTCTAAACATTATTTTCTATTGCAGAAACACACTATCTTGAGCTTGTTAAAAAGGTCATTAAAATGGGGAAACTTCTTTTTTCTTCTTCAAAGTATAATAGGATCGCAGTATGAAATCAGTAACAGAAAAATCTTCAGTAAGCAATTTACAATACTGCAATCTAAGTTATCATTTACCTTAAAATAAACAATATGGAAAGCTAAGATATTATTTATCTTAAAATAGTTTAAATTATTTGCCATTAAAATTACCTCGTCACAATACCTCTAAACGCCATTTTCTATCGCGGAAACACTCCAAGCAAAGATTGTTAAAAAATTCATTAAAAAGTAAAATAAAACACATTTTTTGTTATTTGAAGTATAATAGGATAGCAGAAAAGAATGAACAACAGGATAAACTTGAATGTGTAATTTACAAAATTACAATCTAAATATTTAGCTTAAAATAAAGATGAATTTCATAAATGACACGAAATTATAGGTCGTTATTGCTTGCATAGGATCAACATTTAGGAATGCCTTTGAATAAAACATTTTGATTTTAAATTGTTATTACTCTAACATCCTTCTAGAACTCATTATATGAATGCAAACATTTGATGCAAAGTGACTAAATTTCCTGTCTTGCTGCTTCTACGGCTTTAAAATTTAAAATAAATTAATACTTTAAGTCATGATTTTTTCTTTCAACTTAGAAACGTGCCTTATTAGCATTTGTAGAACTGCTTAACACTAGAAACTAAATTTTCTTCTTGTGATACTTTTTATTTGCGTGACTTATTAAAAACCAAGAACGAAAAAATTTGAAATTCCAGTTTTTGCAATTTTTTTTAAAGTGTTTATGGTGAAGTTCTATTTTTACTTGTCCTTAAAATCCCCTTTGATGTAGCAGTAAATTTTGTACGTGTAAACTTAGAAAACATTCTAGTTCGAAGGCCTTCATTTTGTCTGAAACCACAGCAATTTTAATTATTATTCTTTTGTTTTAATTCTTATAACACTAGCTAAATTTCCGTGTTTCACTATGATAATTGTGGGTTAACTGAAAAATTTGAAAGAATTAATTTCCCCACGCAAAAAGTATCTCACTGATGTTTTAATCATATATACTGATAGATAATGACATTTATATTACCACAAATACTCATTTATCTATTTATTCTATAATAAGAGCCTAAGTTATCTGTCAGTCTATCCTCGAATTTATGAAGCGGTTGTACCTGAAATGGATAAAGGCATCCATATTGGATTCTTGATGAGTTAGAGTTAGCAACGTTCGAAATCCAACCCTTCCCTCCTTAACTAGCATTTAATGTCATTATTTCAAGCCCTATTTCCACGGTTAAGAGCAGGCGATTAGATTTATCAATTTGTCACATAATAAATAGGCAAAAATAACATTTTTTTTTTCGAACATTATGACGTCATTCCTTTAACCATCTCATTTAATCATCTCTTATTTTAAATTATTTAAATATCGTCTGCATTATTATCATACGTTTTTATCATTGAACATAGATATTACATAAATAATTTTCTTTTATATTTGGCTTAATTAGGTACATATGGGATAATTTTAAATTTAATCATCGATTTTTTTTTTGTTGCAATGAAAATTTTATCACCAGTATTAACAACAAATTCTATCTACATCCAGGGTGTAGTAGAAATGATAGTTTCATTCCTTTACCTTTATTAATTATGTGGAAAAAAATTGAGAAGAACTTAGCTATAATTTCTAAGTATCGAAGAAAACTTTGAATTATCTTTCTAAATAAATTTAACTTGATTCTAAACTGCATTCCCAGTATCGGGAGACTTTAGAGGAGTATGAAGATAAACAAATTATTGAGCCCGTACCAGATAAAAAACCCCTTTTTTTACCTGCCTTATAGGGTACTTTACAATTCTGGAAAATTAAAAATGTTACTGATTCCGTCATATGACGGGCTATATATAGTATTGTGAAGATTTTATTTTTTTTGTAGTAATGGTTTATGTATTCTGGCATTCACAAAATTCTATCTCTCCAAGGTGTAGTAAAATTAGAATTTCATTCTTTTACTTATTAATTACTGTGGCAAAAAAAATTGGGAAGAACTTAACGATAATTTTGACGTAGCTAAGAAAACTTTGAAATATCTTTCTAAATGAATTCAACGTGATTCTAAACTGCATTCACAGTATCGGGAGACTTTAGAGGAGTATGAAGATAAACAAATTATCGAGCGTGTACCAGATAATTCTCAGCTAAAAAAACAAACCATTTTTTTATCTGCCTTATAGGGTACTTTACAATTCTGGAAAATTAAAACTTTTAGTAATCCCGTCATACGACGTGAAATATGCTAGTATTGGGAAGATTTTATTTTTTCTGCAGTAATGGTTTATGTATTCCGGCATTCACAACAAATTTATCTATCCAATGTGTGGAAATTAAAGTTTCATTCCTTTACTTATTAAAATTAGAAAAAAATTGAAGAACTTAATGATAATTTTTACGTTATAAGAAAACTTTGAATTATTTTTTTAAATGAATTCAACGTGATTCTAAACTGCATTCACAGTATCGGGAGACTTTAGAGGAGTATGAAGATAAACAAATTATTGAGCGTGTACCAGATAATTCTTACCCAAAAAACAAACCATTTACTTATCTGCCGTAAAGGATACTTTACAATTTTGTAAAATTAAAAATTTTACTGATCCCGTTATATGACGAGCTATATGCTAGTATAGAAGATTTTATATTTTCTGCAAAATGGTTTATGTATTCTGGAATTACAACAAATTCTATCTACTATTTAAAATAATAAAGTTTATTCCTTTACTTCCATTAAATATATGGAAAAAAAATTAAGAACTTAATGATAATTTTACTAGTAAGAAAGCTTTGAATTATCTTTTTAAATGAATTCAACGTGATTCTAAACTGATTCACATATAGACTTTAGAGGAGTATGAACTAAAAAATTATCGATGTACCAGATAATTCTCATCCAAAAAACAAACCGTTTTTTTATCTGCCTTATAGGACTTTACAATTTTGTAAAATTAAAACTTTTACTGATCTCGTCATATGACGGGCTATATGTAGTATAGAAGATTTTTATATTTTCTGCATAATGGTTTATGTATTCTGGCATTCACAACAATTCTATCTACCTCCAATGTATAAATTAAAGTTTATTCCTTTATTATTAAATATATGGAAAAAAAATTAGAACTTAACATGATAATTTTATAGCTAAGAATATTTGAATTATCTATATATAAAATCAATGATTCTAAACTGCATTCACATATAGACTTTAGAGGAGTATGAAGCTAAACAAATTATCATGTACCAGATAATTCTATAAACAAACCGTTTTTTTAATTGCCTATAGGGTACTTTACAATTTTGTAAATTAATTTTACTGATTATATGACGAGCTATATGCTAGTATGTGAAGTTTTTATATTTTTGCAGTATGGTTTATTTTTTCTGGCATTCACAACAAATTCTATCTACCTCCAAGGTGTAGTGGAAATTAAGTTTCATTCCTTTACTTTAAATATATGGAAAAAAATTGAAGAACTTAACGATAATTTTGATGTAGCTAAGAAACTTTGAATTATCTTTTTAATGAATTCAACGTGATTCTAAACTGCATTCACAGTATCGGGAGACTTTAGAGGAGTATGAAGATAAACAAATTATTGAGCGTGTACCAGATAATTCTCAGCCAAAAAACATACCATTTTGTTCTGCCTTATAGGGTACTTTACAATTCTGGAAAATTAAAAATTTTACTGATCCCGTCATATGACGAGCTATATGCTAGTATAGAATTTTATATTTTTTGCAGTAATGGTTTATGTATTCTGGCATTCACAACAAATTCTATCTACCTCCAAGGTGTAGTGGAAATGATAGTTTCATTCCTTTACTTCCATTAACTACTGTGCAAAAAAACATTGGGAAGAACTTAATGATAATTTTGACGTAGCTAAGAAAACTTTGAATTATCTTTCTAAATAAATTTAACTTGATTCTAAACTGCATTCACAGTATCAGGAGACTTTAGAGGAGTATGACGATAAACAAATTATTGAGCGTGTACCAGATAATTCTCATCCAAAAAACAAACCGCTTTTTTTATCTGCCTTATAGGGTACTTTACAATTCTGGAAAATTAAAACTTTTACTGATCCCGTCATATGACGGGCTATATGCTAGTATTGAGAAGATTTTATATTTTCTGCAGTAATGGTTTATGTATTCTGGCATTCACAACAAATTCTATCTACCTCCAAGGTGTAGTGGAAATTAGAGTTTCATTCCTTTACTTCCATTAAATACTATGGCAAAAAATATTGGGAAGATCTTAATGATAATTTTGACGTAGCTAAGAAAACTTTGAATTATCTTTCTAAATGAATTCAGCGTGATTCTAAACTGATTCACAGTATCGGGAGACTAGAGGAGTATGAAACTAAACAAATTATTGAGCATGTACCAAATAATTCTCAGCCAAAAAATAAACCATTTTTTTACATACCTTATAGGGTACTTTTCAATTTTGGAAAAATAAAAATTTTACTGATCCCGTCATATGACGGGCTAAACGCTAGTTTATAATACCGAGTTATATTCTCTCTTGTTTCCCAATTCTTAAACTCTTAATTATCTTATTGTAATTTTCCTTTTTATTATAACTATAAAAAATACAAAATACTAAAAACCAAAAACAATTATTAGAATTTTATAAAACGCTGTCCTCATCCACAAAAATATTTCTCTATCCTTTTTAACTTTTAACCATTTTTCTTAATATTAAATTTCCTTTTATTTTAGTTATTTATTTATTATGCTATCTAGTGCCCTAATGATTTTATTTAAACTTTTAATGTAAATTTCCCCCTTATATTATTTTTCACCCATCAGCTGTAAACTTCATTTCCTGATTGCACCCTGAAAGAATCTTGCACTCTCATGACAAGGGATACGGCTACACGATACGGCTACCCAAACAACCTACTACTGAAATGGCTAAATAAATTGTTTTAAATTATCACTGATTTATTATTCAAAATTTTTTTTATTATTACCTTACACTTTTTTGCTTAATACTTTACAAACATTTTACTTACCGAAGCTAATATTACTCATGAAAGTGGTACAATATAATGTTTTAAACTATGACTGATTTATTATGCCTAATATTTTATTATATCACCTTGGGGTTTTTTTGCTTGTAATTTTACAAACATTTTACTGACCGAAGCTAATGTTATTCAGGAAAGTGGTACAATATAATGTTTTAAACTATCACATATTGATTATTCCTAATATTTTAAAATATCACTTTAGGTTTTTTCTTTACAACTTTACAAACACTTTACTGACCGAAGCTAATATTATTCATGAGAGTTGTACAATATAATGTCTTAAACTATCACTGATTTATTATGCCTTAAATTTTTTTAAAATATGTCCTTGGGCTTTTTGTTTATAACTTTATAAGCATTTTACTGCCCGAAGCTAATGTTATTCATGAAAGTGGTTCAATATAATGTTTTAAACGATCACATATTGATTATTCCTAATATTTTAAAATATCACCTTGGGCTTTTTGCTTACAACTTTACAAACATTTTACTGACCGAAGCTAATGTTATTCATGAAAGAGGTACAATATAATGTTTTAAACTATCACTGATTGATTATTCCTAATATTTTAGAATATCACCTTAGGTTGATTACTTACAACTTTACATTTTACTGATCGAAGCTAATATTATTAATGGAGGTGGTACAATATAATATTTTAAACTATCACTGATTTATAATTCCTAATTTTTTTAAAATATCACCTTGGGCTCTTTGCTTACAACTTTACAAACATTTTACTGACCGAAGCTAATATTATTCATGAAAGTGGTACAATATAATGTTTTAAACTATCACTGATTGATTATTCCTAATATTTTAGAATATCACCTTAGGTTGATTACTTACAGCTTTACATTTTGCTGACCGAAGCTAATATTATTCATGAAAGTGGTACAATATAATGTCTTAAACTATCACTGATTTCTTATGCCTTAAAAATTTTAAAATATCACCTTGGGCTTTTTGCTTACAACTTTACAAATATATTACTGTCCGAAGCTAATATTATTCATGAAAGTGGTACAATATGTTTTAAACTATCACTAATTTATTATTCTTAAGATTTTAAAATATCACCTTAGGTTTTTGGCTTAAAACTTTATAAACATTTTTCTGACAGAAGTTAATATTATTCTTGAAAGAGGTACAATATAATTTTTTAAACTATCACTGATTTATTATGCCTTAAATTTTTTTAAAATATGTCCTTGGGCTTTTTGTTTATAACTTTATAAGCATTTTACTGCCCGAAGCTAATGTTATTCATGAAAGTGGTTCAATATAATGTTTTAAACGATCACATATTGATTATTCCTAATATTTTAAAATATCACCTTGGGCTTTTTGCTTACAACTTTACAAACATTTTACTGACCGAAGCTAATGTTATTCATGAAAGAGGTACAATATAATGTCTTAAACTATCACTGATTGATTATTCCTAATATTTTAAAATATCACCTTAGGTTTTTTCTTTACAACTTTACACTTTACTGACCGAAGCTAATATTATTAATGGAGGTGGTACAATATAATGTTTTAAACTATCACTGATTTATTATTCCTAATTTTTTTAAAATATCACCTTGGGTTTTTTGCTTACAACTTTACAAACATTTTACTGACCGAAGCTAATATTATTCATGAGAGTGGTACAATATAATGTCTTAAACTATCACTGATTTCTTATGCCTTAAAAATTTTAAAATATCACCTTGGGCTTTTTGCTTACAACTTTACAAACATTTTACTGACCGAAGCTAATGTTATTCATGAAAGAGGTACAATATAATGTTTTAAACTATCACTGATTGATTATTCCTAATATTTTAGAATATCACCTTAGGTTGATTACTTACAACTTTACATTTTGCTGACCGAAGCTAATATTATTCATGAAAGTGGTACAATATAATATTTTAAACTATCACTGATTTATTACTCCTAATATTTTAAAATGTCACCATACGTTTTTTGTTTACAACTTTACAAAACTACTACTGACAGAAGTTAATATTATTCTTGAAAGAGGTACAATATAATTTTTTAAACTATCACTGGTTTGTTATTCCTAGTATTTTAAAATATGACCTTAGGTTTTTTGCTTACAACTTTACAAACATTTTACTGACCGAAACTAATATTATTCATAAAAGTGGTACAATATAATATTTTAAACTATGATTGATTTTTTATTCCTAATATTTTAAAATATCAACTTAGGTTTTTCACTTACAACTTTAGTAACATTTTACTGATGGAAGCTAATATAATTCATGAAATCGGTACAATATAATATCACATAACATATTATAATAGAAATGAATTAAAATTAAACTTCATCATTAAATATGTATTCATTCAAGGAATGAATAATTTTTAAAATAACAACCTAGGAATGAATAAGTTTTATTATTTTACTAAGAGCCTTCATGTTTTTAGATGGAATATTACTTTTCGAGTATTTACAATACGTAACCCATAACTTCCGGTTATCATAAAGAATATAATTCACAAAATGATAAATGTTTGAATTTGGAAGCGCGAGAGCGTTTTTGACCTTAAATACAAACATTATTATGAAGAATAAAGAGAATTTTTCAGATTAATATAAATAAGATTTGTAAAAATAAGGGAACTTGGTACCAGTTGAATAATTATTTTATCCTAAGTCTAAACATTGAACACTGTAAATACTTAAATTATTTTATATTTTTTTTAAATTTCGTTTAAAGTATATTCGGAAAAGGAAAGTCCAAACAGTTATTTTAATCAAAATTTAACTTTTTAAAATTATTAAAGCTTTGTAAAATTTTTATAACTTTATACAATATTTTTAAGCAATTTCTGATATCTATTAAAACTTTCTATACAAGACATAAGAAAAGATTTCCAAATACCTCTAAAATTACATTGTTTAAATATTTTTACTGAAATTAGAAAAATAACGTAAGTTTGATAGTTTTTGTGCTTATTTGCATGCATAAAAATAAATAAGTAAGTTATTGATAATTCTATACTGAGTTTTGTTTTGTATGTATAGTAAACCTTTACAAAAATTTTTAAAAATCTAATACTTGTGTCTCAAATCCATAAATATCCTTAGCATTTTAATATATAGAATTTAAAAAAATCAAACTTGAAGATAAAGCCATTTAAAATTTCCATTTGTTAAAAAAACTTAAATTATTTTATATTTTTTAATTTCGTTTAAAGTATATTTAGGAAAGAAAAGTCTGTCTGAGCAGTTATTTTAATTAAAATTTAACTTTTTAACATCTTTTAAAGTTTTATAAAATTTTTATAACTTTTTATAAGTAATTTTTATAACAATAACAACAAACTTGGAGATAAAACCATTTAAAGTTTGTTTAAAAAAATACTTATAAATGAAATCTTATATGTACAAGCTCTTGAAAAATCAAAGATACAGATTTCAAGTTTTTTTAGAATCTATGTACTACTAAAACTATAATTGGATTCAGTAATAATTTTTGGAAAAAGCTCAATAATTTGATCCATATTCCAGATGTCCTGTATTCATAAATTTTCTAGGCATTACAAGACTCTTAAATCAGAAGAATGAAAATTTAAGTAAACTAAATACACTTTCAACTGCGTATATTACAGTAAACTTGAAAAGGGAGAAAAATGGTTAAAATATATTATATGCTTAAGATGTTGTGAAAATAACGTTAAACAAGGATAAAACAAACCGAGCAGTCGAGGTAAACATGTTTACGAAATCCACGTAATGATTTTGGTTTAAGGCATGTGTACGTGTTGTGCTTATAAAATTTTAACTGTGTAGTGGTATAATATCAGTAGGATAATTATAAATAATTTTAAAACAAATATATAGAAGTTTTTCTAATGATCATCTACATAAGAAAAAGATTTAAAGTTTTTACAAAATTATCGTAATTTTAGGTATAAAAAATAACATAGAATTTACAGGAGTAATTATATATTTTTACGCATTAATGCATTCTTATTACTAAAGAGTTTCATTTTAAAGTTTGAAATGTTTTAACCGTAATGTTATCCAACACTCTGATTCCCAAACTTGGTGCAGCATATGGCGGGAGGGCCACGTCAATAATAAAGAAAAGTAAGCTAAAAGTTGTGAAATTATTATAGAAAACACGAAGATACTTAAATGTTAAAATCTGAGTTGTTTTGCCTCGGCACTGTGGTACTATACTGAAGTACTAAGAATTGTTCTTATACAGTCGGACCCCGTATTAACAAACCCCTGTTTAACAAATTTCTCGATCTAAAGAATTTTTAATGAAAATGAACAGATATGGGCGGAAAACTCCTATTTAACGAATACAAAACCCCAAATTAACAAATTATTTAAATTACATTTTTTTTTTACTTACGATTATTTATTTTTTTTTTAAATAGACTTTAACTATTATGTTATTGACGATGTCGATTAACGATGACGGACTGTCCATCTGTGCAACTGAAGCTAGTAAAATTGTTGAGTTGCCGGAACTAGCGAGTAGCGATTCTGACACAGGAATCTATAATCAAACACCTAGTGAAACTGTTACTTTTTCTAATGCTTTGAAGGGTTTGGAAACTGTGAAAACGTACATCATGCAGCATGTTGTAAATGGCGCAATATTTTTTTTCATCATAAAGTCGAAAAAGAACTTTTTCGAGTCATTAATCGAGATAATAGTCAAACATCTCTTCACCAGTACTTTCAAATTTCGAATTAATTAGTGTGTGTAATTATTCGCTGTACATCTTTTAGCTACTGAATAAAAAACATACTGTTTTTCTTTATAAGTATTTTTGTGTAGTTGCTTATTAGGACTTTTCCATAAGGTAAGTACAGTAATTTTTCATTTCTGGTTTTGGACCTCAATATCACGAATAACCCCAATTTAACGAAAAAAATTTCGGTCCCGATGAATTCGTTAAATTGGGATCCGACTGTATTTAACTAGAGGTGCAATTGACTCTTTACTTCCGCGATTCGCAAACTGGGTGCCGCAGCGAATAATGACCTAGCACATTAGTGATTATCCGTCTAAGCAATTTAAAAGTAAAGAGTTTAATAAATATCCTCATAAACCTACCTCTCTTACGGATTAAAATAGATTAGTTTCAGAGTCTGAACCTGTTATATTATAAAGAGGAAATATTTAAATGTATAATAGAAAGTCAAACAAAGGTTTAAATTTTAAAATGAGGCTTAAATAATAACTTCTTGTAAGGAAAATAATTAAATATCAAGAAAAATAATGCGGATTCACTGCTCCTAGTATTTACAAAACAAATTTACTCAGAAACTAATGCGGTTAGATAAATTTTTTTCTAATTTTTGTAAATATAAATGGAATATGTAATATCCTTTACCGTTCTTAAAGCATTTACCCGTTGCTTTGTTCTTGCACAGTCAGAAAGATGTTCTTTTTTAAAGCTTCTGAATATGGTGTATTTTAATTTCAAAACCCATTGTGAATAAGTGCTTTTTTATCAAAATATTTTTGCTTACACTTTGACAAAAAAAACTAAATTATGAGCATAATCTCTAAAAATGTTATTCAATACAAAATTAAATTATACATCAAGTTTTTAAAAAATTCATATCCCCCACCATTATTGTATCAGAATGGTACGATATTATTGTTTTTATTTTGTACAAGAAAGTAAAAATAATGATTTGCCCAGCTTTTATTTTCTTGATTGAACTGCATTGATGACTTAAATTACAATGTTATGATACAATCCTAGAACAAAGCAGAAATTTACATTTTGTAAATAGTATCTCAAGCAAAAAAAAAGAAATGTTCTGAATTAGTAATTTTAAATGTAACACAATCGCTGTAATTACCGTTAGAATGAAACAAGATTCTAACACTAACAAGAAGACAATATTGCGGTAAAATAAACTAAATTTCTTAAAATTTAATTTATAATTATTATTGATTTGAAGTATTAAAATTTAAATATGGTAAAATTAAAAATTCTCCGATACTTTCTTAAACATCAGTTAAATAATAATACATATTCCAGATATGTGGATGAATTGATATGAGGAATTTGGGCTTGCGAAACTGGTACAACACTACACACCAGCAGTTCAGTTTAGTAGACACAGCGAACAAAGGTCTGTAAAGCAAGAGAGCCAACTAGTGCATTCTTCTTAGACATTGCAAAGGCTTTCGATTACATCACATACAAAGTCGTCATATAATGTTGTTTTCTTATGCCACTTAGTCAAACCAAGCACGATTGAGCAGGAGGCTACTCGTATTAAAGCAAAGGGGTGAGCCTTTCGATTTTAACGAGCAACACAAGGGTGAAAGTACGACTTATGCTCAAGTGGGTCCTCATAATTTTGAAGCAGGGACCAAGAAGTATATCCATACGCTTGGCCTGCCACCCCCAGAGGTATTGATAGAGAACTTGGAGGACATTGTGACCACGAACCTATTTAACGTGCCCCAGTCACTTTGAACGAACACAGCAGATCTTAGGCCGACGCGGACTCCGAACCCGCAACTGTCCAGTTACGAGAACGTTGTCTTTGCCAACAGAGCTACCGCGGCTCAGGTTTCATGAATTATTGTAGGTAAATATACCTGATACAATAACTCTCTTAATACATAATCATCTTTTCACTAGCCATTTTACGGTCCATATCCAGAACATTTCATCTACCAACAAACTAATGCTGCTGGAGTTTAACAAGATTCCATTCTGAGCCCAAATCTTTTTCATATTTATATTGAAGACAGTTTTAAAACTAATTTAACGTCAATAGCTCTGTACGCTAATAATATGGTCATTTACACTCGGATTATAATACTAATACTGTAGTATCTTATATTCAGCATCATTTACACCCTCTAAAACCCTGGTTTTCCCAAATGAAAAATTAAAATTAGTACAGCTAAATGTCACAATATTTATTTCTTTGAAAATTTTAAATACCCTACTAAGTTGTATTTACACAACGAGATGATCAACTGTTCACTTCTAATGCTTGATAAAATACTAATTTGTTGACTTCAGAAAATAATATTAATTATAGCATAAAAAGTAAAATTCCATTTTCCTCTTTTTGACCTCATTCAGTATTAAAAAAATAGATATTAATATATAAAACTGTAATTATTTCCATTGCCTGCTTTTCAGTGTTTATTTAGACGTTTAAAAGACGTTTAGACGACATAGTCAAATTTAAAAATCTCAAAACAAAATACAATGCAAAATACTAAAAGCTCTTAAATACCAAAGAAATGATACTATAAAATTATTTAAATTTATTTACTTTTAAAAAACAATGTGCCAAAATATCTAATAATTTCTATATAAACCTAAATAATCTACCAAATGAAACTATAGCCAAACTTCTGGGTTATGACTATGTGATGCAAATGAGTAATTTGCATCCTGTAGGCATAATCCGGTAGACTGGAAATTCTTTTTCTCTCACATTAATCTTCTTATGGTAGTTTCCTCATTCGTATTTTATTCTGGTTTTAATTTGGTATTTTTTAGTAGAATAATAATAATTTTGAGAAATTTTATTATTTATATTAATGTATGTTTTTGTATTAGTTCATGAATTTTTATAAAATATTGTCTTTTTTATTATCTTTCTCAAAGTATTGCATTTATGATTACAAAATAAACGTTTCCCTTCAATTACTAATCATCTTCAGTACTTTTCTATTATCAGGACTGGAATAAGTCACTTGGCCCTAGTGTTCCGTTGAAGAGCAATATCGTAGTTGGTTGATGTAAAATTTAAAATTAAATTGTACATCATTAGGCAAGCAAAGGAAGCAAGTATTATTGTGAGCAATGTTGAATATTCATATTAATGTATTGGATGAATAAGCATTTGAAAATAAACTATATGTTACTAAAAATATATTTGTTGGTTTATTCAAAAACCTTAATATTTATTACTTTCTATTTTCTACTAGTACTGAAGTTATCTGCTATATATAACTGTACCGAGGTACTTTCTCACGGTGATTTGCACGTGCATGCATAGCCGTGGGAGGATTTTTCTTGAGGAATTTAGGACCCCAATTATTTAGGTCAAGTTTAGGGACCCCTGCAGGGAAGATAGATCACGGAATGGCAGCATAACGGTCAAGCTCGCACAGAACTGTAAGCGTGAGTTATGGGAGCAGGGGCTAAAAAGTAATGTCAGCTTGAACAAAAAGGGGCTACTTTAATGAGCCCACCTGCACTCCCGAAGGGCATTTGATGTGGGAAAATTTCCCGAAGACAAGGGATTGAATAAGAAGAAAAAAGGGGCGTTGGGACCGAGGTGAGCAGTTTGGAAACGTAGTGAGAGCGAACTGGGGAAAGAGGTGGGCAGTCGAGAGAAGTGGGACAAGGATCCACTAGCACCAGCTCGTCCCGTGCGCCCGGACAGACACCGTCCAGCTCACCATCACCAACTCGTCCCGTACGCCCGTGAGGAAAGCCCCTGCCTGCTCCCCTGTGACTTTAATGGAGGTAATTTATAAAATAATATTTACAGTCATTTGACTTAGGCCTCTGTTAATAATAATAATTCCTTATAAAGAGATGTGGGATAATTATAGTGTAAATAGAAGATATAAATGATTGATCATTATGATAACCAAGGATCTATTTGTAAATAAATGTATAGAATAAATGTCTGAATCTATATAAAGTCTTATATTCATTCTGTGTTTCCTCCTTGTAACGAACACTGGTGTATAGGTTGTATGTACATTACAACAATAACATAATTATCAGAACTAAACAGAAAATATTACTTACTTATAGTTAAACTAACAATGTAGAATAAACTGCACAGCAAGTAGCTGTACAGAAAAAAGAGCACTATTGAAAAAGCCGCTTCTGCTCTGTTGGCATGAGCATGCATTTTCTTCAAGTGAGAAATACAAGTTCTCATAAAGGGGGGATTCCATTCTGATGTATTCGGGTTGTCATCCAGTTTTGCCTTTAAAGTTAAGTTGAAAAATCCAATTCCATTGCAAGTATAGCAACATAACAAGAGAACTAGGCTTGGAACAGAATATATATTAAATATGTACAAAACATGCGATAAATATACAATGCCATTTGTAGCCTTGTACAGGAAGGTATCATTTCTGAAACATGCAGAGAACAGATAGGATTTTTTGTACAACTGGAAACCTTGAGGCGAAAGGAGTTCTGAAACAGCCTTCGTCGTTGAAAGCGCCATTGTCAGAAGGAATCCACTCAAAGAAAACATGAAGAATACCTTCTCACGACGTAAATATGAAGCAGAAGGGAAAAGTTCTTCGTCTGTTTGTATAGCGTGTAAAGACCTCAAAAGTTTGTTCAAAGATGTCTTCTTCCCAAGTATAATGAATCGTAGAAATATACTTGACGTTGTAGCAACGGTTTCGGAGAAAGAAAGCATTAAAGGTACGTTAGGTTGAGCAGCTTTATACAAACGGGCAGCTAAGAAATATAGCATAAGGATGCACATCAACCAGCGATAAAATATTTGAAATATTTTTAATTTATTCACTCCTAAAGTTTTCCTACAGCGTGCTATATCTATACCAACAATGGAAAACATCCTGAGAATTACTTTGACGTGGTATTCCAGCCCTAAAGGTCGTTTTTCGATGCAATAGGAACGAAGCCAAACTTGATCGTGAGGGTGTCTGATTCGTCTCTTAGATATTTCCATTATTTTAAAAATTTTATAAGAAAAGTATCTTTACAATGCGTCTTTGATCAAATAAAAATCAACAAAGTGGTGAGAAAAGGTTTTCTTTGGCTGCTTCTGTCACATCTGTGTTCTAAGAAATTTACGATTAAGGGGAGAGTAAGATTTTTATATTTCTTAATCTTGAAAGTCAAACCTTATGATGTTGTTCAAAGAAAAGCTTTTTTGATGTAACAACACTTGATGTAGCCACTTTTTCCCTTTTAGTAAAGTGCTTAAAGACTAAAAACATTTGTTTGATCAAGACATAGAAATGATCCTTTAAAAGAAAACTGAATTAGCTAAAGTGAGTTAGTAATTACCATTAGATACTAAAATAAAAACTTGAATTTTAAAGGGCCAGGAAAATAATACTTCAATTAATCCAACAGATGTCTTATAAGTAATATACATATAAACAGATTAATATCTTTGAGAAGTTTTCATTCTGCTACTATCCTTTATCAGATGTTTTTGGTTTGGAGCGCATTGATCTACTATTTTGTTCCGCTAGTCTTTCTTAAAGGACAATCACCGTTTGGGTTGAAATAGGTCTCATGAACTCAATAACTAAATATTTGAAGCCATGTTGACGACCTGTTGATATCGATGAAATGTAATTTTATGTTGATTATGTGTCTATGAATATTTTATAAAATAGTAACAATTGAACTGTAAATTTGCATTCATTTGTTATTTCAAGATATAGATCTATTTTCCTCTTCTTTTACCCCACGCGACCTCATTTACTGGGCTGATCGATTTTCAACCTCTCCTTCAAATGAGACATAATGGGCAATTATTGAAAATTCTCATGATTGAAAACATATGTCGCGGATTTGCTTAACATGTTGTTCTCCACACAGGTATTACACCTGATCATAAGCGGGTTACGGCTTGGGAAAGCGGTCGATAGTCCATTTACGTCTTCCGTGGGAAAAAGAGTCTGAATGGCTTTTTTCCGATAAAAACTTATCTATCATGCATTACATTTCAAAGTGCATTAGAACGTCTTCATACAAAATATACATACATATTTAATTGACATTTATTATTTATGGTCAGTTTAATATATAGATAATTTTCTCAAATTAGTTCATAATAGAGTCTAGTTTGACTAATTTGGAGCCTGTGCCTGAGGTCAACATCATAATTAATTACTGCCTTTACTCTAGAACAGTGGTCGGCAAAGTGCGGCCCCAGAGCCGCATGTGGCTCTTTGGCTCTTTACGTGCGTCTCTGGTACAACTACACACGGAAGGCGCAATAATATTATCATTAAAAAAACTTGGTAAGAAAAAAAAGTACATCTTTTTTGATCAATTAAAATTCTTCTATAAATCGAAAACATGTATATTTTTTGTTTAAGTTAAAAGATAGATAGGTAATTATAATTTTATATTGTTGTAAAAATACATAATGAACATCGAGTTTAATTTTATTAGTTTTCTTAAACGTAAACACAAACCATGTACAAGTTACCGTCTGAAATTGTACGTATGTTTTCGGCGTACTCCGGTGTGATACAAAGGTACCACAAGCAGGCTTCTTCTAAAGTAGTGGGGGGATACAAATTGACATCACAGACCAGCAGTTGCAGTGTGAATAGTTTTGTCTTATCTATCATTAATAAATACCATTAATAAATATTTATTAAGTATGAAATTTAGTTTTATTTAGAGTACTACTAATTTAGTTGAATAAAAGTTTACTAAATAGGCAGATTTATCTCCCAATTTTTTTTAAATTGTTGTAATGTTCATATTTGGCTCTTTGGCTAATAAGTTTGCCGACCACTGCTCTAGAAAAACGTGCTCGATTTTATTATAAATTTAGGACAAATACTCAGGATGTTTGTTATGCACGGAATAGTTTTTACTGCCTTCCGTTTATCACGTACTGTCGTGTAGTCCTCGTTATATATTTAAGTATCAACCTGTGATCAAATGTATAGTGGGATTTATTTTAAATTGCGTTGTGTTAAATATTTTTTACTACAATTTAACCACAGGTTTTGAGAAACTACAGACATAAATATGAAGAATAAACTAACCGCTAAAATGATGGCAACTGGGACAAGCTAATATATAAAAAAAATTTTATAAAATATTTATACATCTATTTGCAACACCAGTAATAAGTAATAAGTAAATAAGTAAGCTTAGTCAATGTATTCAAAATTACTTCTGACAGTTTTTTATACACTTAGGTAAATATTGTAAGCAGAGAGAGGACCTAATCTCGATTTCAAAATGTAATACAAAATGAGTACCTTTGCGGGTCTAAAAGTTGGGCCCGGAACAATTCTGGTTGAAGGGTATGAGAGAGAATCTTTACATCATCCGTTGATCTGTTACAGACATCGTCAGGGGCTTTCTCCTGAGTCTCTGGGATGCGGCCGTACTACTTTGTGCAGGAAACTTTCTGCCGGACTTGGAGTATCGAGCAACTTCCTTTTGGGACCTCCGAACCGAACTTCTCTTCTGGGACCTTCGAACCAAACTCTCTGGGGCCTTCTAATCCATCTCCTCCTTTTTTAGATTTTTCATATTTTATTATCTCAAACTTAGTCCCCTCCTTCTTCTTGTCTTCCAATCGGGATAGTTGCCAGAAAGTCATTGGTCTCAGCAAACCCCGCCCTGAGACCACCAACGTGAACAACCTTATCCCCTCTAATTGGGCCCTGTCCCTTAGGGACTCATAAATACTCCACAAAGGTACATTCTTATTTAATGTCAAGTACGGAGACGGGATTCTAATCTGGGACTGGAATCAGAACCCCGCCCGAGACAACCGTACTTGACTACAATATCCGTTTTATCGAAATTTATGGGCTTTGGTCTATCTACAAAGATGTGATGAGGTCAGATTTAGATCCCGAACATTTTACTTCTTTTATGAATGAAACAATTATATATCAGATCTAAATCGCCTCATCACACGTACAACAAAGAGAGTTGCGTATAAAGATAAGTATTCAAGAAAGAAAATAAAAAGAGAAAAACCTTACTTATTAGAAGTACAGTAGAACCTCGATTAGCCTCCATTGACCGAAGTCGGTTTCGTTTTCACTTTCTAGTATCATCCAAAATTTTCTCTTTATAAACATGCATTTTTAAAGTTTTCTTTTTCTCCACATTCCTTTTGTATGCAAGCCGTCCTTTCCAAACTACGAGTGCAGATAAATATTTTGGAATTCCCCTTTTTTAGAATTCCTTCTCACAAGTACAGTTCTCTATATGAGTGTACTCGTAACCACTTTCAAACATCCCTGTTCTTAAATAAACACACCCTATTTCGAAATTTGGAAGGTCATACTGCCGAGTTCCAGAAAAATCGCATGTTATTGTACCAATGACGGTATTAGATATTAAACTAGATGATTATTGATGAATTATCGATTATCTGAAGTAGGTTCGGTTCCACTTACTTGGGATATTTGAGGTTCTACTGCATTTATACATCTATATTTCCTTTTTGTTGCTATTCTAGTATAAAAGAATTTGATAAAAGATACGCGGTTTATAACGCAGATTTCTAACTTGAGGCACGACTGCCATTTTGTACTACTTACAACATAAATTCTTCAGCATGACTAGAGATTTCTCCATCTTACTCACATGGTGTGAAAAAATACTCTTTTTTATAGAATTATCAGGAATAAGCAAAATACATTTCATTCTGTAACACCCCATAAAAAATTGGATTGTGTACGAGGTATTATAAATCAGAGCTCACTGTCATTTCATAGTAGCCGATACTTTTCCAATAACTCAACAAATAACAAGCGTCGAAGTCTTTGTTGAAATATAAATGATCATTAGAATGGCATTGAAAGAACTTTAGAGGTAAATAGATTAAATCTGTAAAGCAGTTAGTTGGTTTACAATCTGGAAAATCACTTCCATGTCAAATTTTAGATGTCCGTTACAAACTAGATATAATTTATCACCATATTTTGTATTGTTGCTTCAAATCTCCAAGATCAGCAGATCTAGATCAAGTCCATAACATTGTGAATTCTAATAAAGTTCGTTATAAGCAATGACCTAGAATAAAGATCATCTATGGAGAGACTCGAACAATCGAGTACATACTCGGGTAAGGCCCGGTCATTATGTTTGATATAGATCGGGAAGGACTTGATATTGTTGGAATAAGACAAAGATCTGGTGTGACCACTGATCAGCCTAGTCACTTTCTTTAAAAAAAAGTAACACACGGGTAAATACTGCTCCTTAAGGGAACGATGAATATTAGGAAGAATTGTAAAATATAAACTTAGTGTAAAGAAAAGCTTGTACACACAGACATTATAGTATAACTACATTAATCACACTTTTTTTTCTTTGAAAAATAAAAAATATTTAATTCAATATTTTGAAATTTTTTATCAATTTTGAAATTGCTTCTAGCGATTTAGTTTTCATATATTAATATAAAATTGTTAATAAACACTCCTAACATACGTTAAAATAAATCTTTATTCATCCTAAATAATCTGTGTATATCTGTGTAAATTTCAGCTTCATTTACATAATTACAAAACTCAATGCAAACTTATTAAAGTTCCTATTTTTCAATAAAATTCAACTTACAAATGTAAAAATATTTCCTTTAAAATAATTCAATGATTAAACAGCAAAATAATACGGAATGTGCTTAAAATATTTTAAGCACTAACAAAGCAAAATTAGGAGGGGAAAAATTGAAAATTAAAATGCAAGGCCCATTTTAAAAAGATAACAAAAAATTTCAGATATTTTTGACTATCTGATTTTTTTTAAATTATGTGGTTTAGTTATATTTTATTGTAAGACGTTTTATTGTTCTAAGTTAAAGATTTAGAAAACTCTTTGTAACGTCCCCTGACGCCATAAAGATAAAAAATGAAAAGCATGATTTATTTAAAAATAATTTATTTTTATATTCGTACGTGATTCTAGATATCGTTAGTAAAGGCACTAGAGCAGAGTGCTCAACTTTTTCAGTCACGGAGCATCTTCGAGATTGAATATTCAACACTGAGCACTAAATTCTATCTGACAGTTATATACTATATTTAGTAAATATAACAAAATGTTATACTCCATACAAGGTAGTTGGGTTTTGGTTTGCAGGAAATTAGATTTATTTTTTATTTTTATTTATTTATTTATTTTACTTATTTAATTTTTAATTAATTAATTATTTTTTTTAATTTATCATTGTAAGTAAAATACATAGACGTGAAAAAAAGTGTTTGGAAATAAATTTATGAGAAAAATTACAAATTCAAAATTTGCTGCTTTATTAATTTGTCAGTCTGGCTTCTTGATGTCTAATGTTGCTTTTTGAGTCAAATTTATCTCTCCGACTGGTAGAATTTGACGCACTGAATGCCGACTACCTTTTTACATAGTCCGATGGGTTCACCTGATTGGGGATAAATGATTTATACTCCATATCTTTTTACACACCGAAAACAGAAAATAAAATAATATTCAAATTTTGTCAGTGAAATACATTTTAATTTTAAAACTGAAAATATGTTTGATAAAAATACTTTTAATTTTAATCATGTCCTACGTATATGTGGAGCACTCAGAATTGTGTTGTTATTTCTAATGCCACTTGGTCAAATCAAGCACGATTAAGCCAAACGCTACTCGTATTAAGGCAAAAGGGTTCATCTTCCGTTTTAATGAGCACCGCAAGGATGAAAGTATGACTTTTTGCTCAAGTGGGTTCCACTAATTTTGAGGCAGAGACCAAGAAAACCCATAGGCTTGGTCTGCCACCCCAGAGGTGTTGACTAAGAACTTGGAGGACATATTTTATGTGTCTCAGTCACCTTTAAAGGACACAGCATATCGTAGGCCGGCTCTTGCTTCGAACCCGCAATCCTCCAGTTACAAGAGCGTTACCTCGCCTGCTGAGCTGCCGCGGATCACTGGAAGTTGTTCTGACGAGCACAATTTAAGAAACTTCGTCCTAGACACCATATTGCAATGTTTAGACATCACTGACTGAGGTATTGATTGTAAACTTGGAGAACATTGTGACCACAAACATTTTTACGTGCCCCAGTCACTTGTAACAAACACGGCAGATCTTAAGCCAGCTCGGACTCCAAATCCGCAACTCTCCAGTTGCTAGAGCTTTGCCTTTGTCGACTGAGGAACCGTGGCTTACTGGTAATTATTTTGCCCAGCACAAATTGAGAAACTTGGTCCTAGACATCATATTGCAGTGTTTAGACATCACTGACTGAGGTATTGATTGAGAACTTGATGGACATTGTGACCCCGAACATTTTTACGTGTCCCAGTCACTTGTAACAAACACGGCAGATCTTAAGCCAGCTCGGACTCCAAATCCGCAACTCTCCAGTTACTAGAGCTTTGCCTTTGCCGACTGAGGAACCGTGGCTCACTGGGAATTATTTTGCCCAGCATAATTTGAGAAACTTTGTCCTATTAATCATATTGCAATGTTTAAACATCACTGACCTAACTGAGAAAATGAGCATTAAAAATTACTCAGCAGTATTTTTTAATCAAGAGCATTCATCACTAATTACTAAAGAGATAAATTTCTTAACTGATTTTAGCCGTTGGATTTAAAAATTGTAAAAAAGTAGCTGATATTGAAGATATGAATGAATCTCTAGACTAAAGATAAATATGTTTGCAGGTCATTATTTTAAATAATTAGGTAAACCTGTGTTCTGTTAAACTGCTTTCTTCTCTACAACAGGTGAAAGTCCTTAAATAAGATGCACATGAGTGAATGACAGCAAAGTTTTAGAGTTTAAGATAAAGCATTTAATGTTTGATGAAAAGTAGATTTAATTTCAATTAGGCGATTTCACGCAGTAGGGCAAATTCTCAAATTATGACAATTCTGGCTTTAGTTTCAAAGGGAAGGACAGTTTATTGTTTGTCTATTGGCTGTTGTAAACATGAAAATGAATAGGAAGGGCATTATAGTAGTTCGTGATGTTGCGACAAATTGCCTTATTCCATTGCCTAAGTGCCGGTCCCACCGAAGTCGTTTACTTGCAAACCGCGATTAATCTCTGTTTAAACGGAGAATTGCGTCCCACCATTGGTTGGTGCATGGTGTAATCACGGTTAGTCATTAACGACTTCGGTGAGACCGGCCCTTAAATGTTTTGATTTATGTTTAGCGTTAATAGTTTAAAGTTAAAACTGTTGAGATCAATCTAAAATTGCTCAATAGAAAAGTTATATTAAAATAACTGTTCTAAAAAGAAAAGAGTACTGGCCGGTCTCACCAAAGTCGTTTAACGGCTAACCTCGATTAATCTCTGTTTAAATGGAGAATTGCTACCCAACATGGGTTAATCGCGGTTAGCTGCTAAACGACTTTGATGAGACCGGCCCTAAGAATTAAAATATAAGCTTATAATATTTAACGAGGAAATAGTAGATTTAATTTAACCTTTTTGAGGCGGGAGTTTTGCTGACATCCATGTAGATAAGGGAAAGGAAGCTTTAGTGCTTTTCCCACTTTTGAGCAAAAGGAATGTAGTCCTCTGGAAATAAGAACATAAAACCTGTGATAAGGATGTTTCTGATGAGAGCTGAATAAAAGACAGAGGGGAGAGAAAGGTTCAGGTTTATTTTACAAACATAGCCGTCTTTTAGAAGATTTCAAGTTCGGGTTCAAATACCAACCGCCCGTCTCGAAAGGGTTAATATCCCTCGGACGAAACTCATCGTTTTCTACTTAAAATCAATAGTGTAAAGTGCAAACTCTTGTAACCATTCCAAAATTTTTCAGTTAAATATATTTTATTGAAAACTACTGTTCTAAAAAGAAGCAGAGTAAAAATTAAAATATAACCTTATAATGTTAAATGAATGAAGAGTAGATTTAATTTAAAATTCGTCGCACTATATTTCTCTTTTGCTTCTTGGAACTAATATTGTAAAGTTAAAACTCTCGTGATTATTCCCATATTACTCAGTAGAAAGATTATTTTAAACACTAAAATAGAAAACAGACTAGTTTAACCCTTTAGCGGACAGTGGTTTCGTAGCAAAACCACCTATTGAATATCTTTTTTTTTAACTTTACTTTTTGGAGTACTTTACTTTATCTTTTTATGTTTATTTACGGCTCCAATCTCATACATCTGGGATATATGGAAGCCAATGATGTAGAATCAAGAGCTTTTGCAATTAAAAAAAACTTTCTGGAAACATGGATGAGTTTTCGATTATATATATATATATATATATATATATATATATATATATATATATATATATATATATATATATATATATATATATATATATATATATATATATATATATATATATATATATATATATATATATATATATATATATATATATATATATAATATATATATATATATATATATATATATAATATATATGTAATGAGACTGACTTCTCGATGGGGGTTTGCAGTCATGGCCATAAAAATGATACCGTTTCAGCTAAAGACCTTTATTAAGATAACTTTGAAGGACGGGTTCCCACTTCATCATAGGGACAAACTGAAGGGTCAGCTAGCATAAAGTTCTATGCACAACACAAGTAACACCTGGGTCAACATCTGTTGGAAAATATCTCTAGAAAAATCTGTCTCCGCTAGCGTGTATCTCCTTTTTATTTGGAAATTTCCTAAATTGTCCGCTAGGGCCATGTAGGTTTATAATTGGCTAGGCCCCTTCTCTGAGGACGTAACCTGTAGCCCCAGTGGTCAATTTAGGTTAGGGGTTAAAAAGGGGAATGGAAAATGACGCGGGAATTTTTACCCTTGATTCAAGTTCTGAAAACCCCTGAGAATTTTCCTTACATATATATATATATATATATATATATATATATATATATATATATATATATATATATATATATATATATATATATATATATATTTTATACATTTTATATACTTTACATATTATACATATTATACATTTTATACATATTATGTTTTTGATATTTTAAATATATAACAGATAATAGTTCTACGTTTAACTTATTTATTTCTTTTTCTATTGGAATATATGTATTTAAACTTTCTGTTCTTGAGAAGTGAGATTCAATTTATCTTACTTATGATCCCAAATAAAAGTATCTATATAAACAACACTTTTAAGTTGTTAAGCTATTTATTTATTATACCAGTTTAAGGATTACAATTTATTATTCTTCAAGTATAGTTAAACTTTTAAAAAGGCATAATGTTCAAGCTGTACAATTGTAGGGGTTAGTCAGTTAAACCATCTCTCAAACCCTAATTTGGTATCATGTAAGGCAAACTCTTCTAAGGAATGTAAAGAAACATTAATTGAATTTTACATATACAAGGCTTATAGATAACATTTATAAACAAATTACATTAAATTCCCATGAATTTATTTTGGTGACTTTTAAAGAGTTAAAGCAAAACAGTGTTAAAACTGAAGTGTTAGAATTAAAATTGAAAACAATGATGGCCTTCATAGAGTAAAGTGAGTGAATAGCACAATGATTGTCAGATTTTTTATTAACAACATCATTTAGATAAGAAGAAGGTTTTACTTTCTAAGGAAATTTTTATAAATCCTGTAAGTTCGATTATTTTTAACCAGAAGCTGAAAAACTTTGACGTATTTTATCTTTCAATGAACTCTTGAGGCAGAAGCAGGATTTCTTGATTACAGCTGTGAAGTCCAATTTTACGATACACAGAATACCACAAAGAGAACACAGAAGACATAAAGACAGTAATTTGCACTAGAGTTCGTTGAGTGCACGTAAGCTGACTAAATAAAATTTGCAACAAAATGTAGATCCGGGGTAAGGTGTGATTATCAATTATTGTATCTTCAGGTAATTTGTGATATTGTCGGAAAGCTTGTCGCCTCTTCTGGAACTCCGACTGCAGAGAGAAAAAAAGATGTTGATCAAATATCGTCTTTGTTTAATATTAACACTAGATTGCCCGAGATTTCTTGTATACCTATATTGCCCCAAAACAGTCAAAATGACTGCATTGTGAAAAAATAACAAATATGTAAAGAAATTTGTTTAAAATTAATTTTTAATATTAAATATTAAAGGAGGGCAGAAGTAACTACAATTATTCATAAAACCAATTATATGTTATAGAAAAAGTCACCAAATTCTAAGAAATTGTGTCATTATATTTCATAATTGTTTTTCTAATTGAAATTAAAAAACAGTCAAAATGACTGCCTTGGGCAATCTAGTGTTAAAAAACAGCAATCTAATACACATCATACGAGAATTTAAGAAATTTAATCTATACAAATACTTTTTTAATTTGAACAGAATACGTAAATCATTAGGGGAGAGTGGGGCACCTTGGGACACCTTTATTTTCAGACTTTAATTTGCAACCAGGAATTAGTTCTCGTGTGTATTGATAGATGGCCTTCCCCTTCACTTCTCAAAGAATTTTGATGAAAATAGTGCTTATAGGTAATTAACAATTTCATTTTCTTTGTTTTGAATAACCCAAAATTACATCAATGTGCATTTTAAAAAGTAATTTTTTTTTAAATAAAATTAAAATATTTTAAAAAAAGTGTATTGTTATGAAAGAAAATTCATTTATTATTATTTCTATGCTAATAAATAAATTGTATTGTTAAGCCTAACTGTATAGTAGTTACCAAAATATACTATGCAAAATGGGGCAGGTTGGGACACACATAGATGGGGCACCTTGGGACATTTTAAAAAGTGTAAACAAATATTAATTCAAGCAAAATAATTAATATTTTGGTGCCTAATTTTTAATTGATTTAATATTTCAAAATATTAATTTATTAATCTTTTTTTTTTCAGAAAAAAATGGTGAGAACAAGAAAAACAAACAGAAAGTATTCTAATGTAAATGCTAATATGCTTGAATCAGCTGCAAATATAAGATTTGTTAAAAAATGTATTAACTTGAACAGTTTTCAGCTATTTCTCTTTTATGACAGTTAATAAAAATAATTTGAACAGTATTTTGTATTTGTTGTTTAGTGTCCCAACCTACCCCATACAGTGGGGCAGGTTGGGACATTGGAAAGATATTTTATTTCTTTTATTACTCTTTAACTATATGAGATATTAAGTAGGTTTAATGTTTATAAGAATCAGATATGATGACAATATATGCATACATACTTATTTTTTTCAATTAGCTTTAAAAAAAATTCATAAAAATGTTTAACTGAAAAGTGTCCCAAGGTGCCCCTGTCTCCCCTACTGCAGAAAAATAAAATCTTCACAATACTAGCATATAGCCCGTCATATGACGGGATCAGTAAAAGTTTTAATTTTCCAGAATTGTAAAGTACCCTATAAGGCAGATAAAATAAGGTTTGTTTTTTGGATGAGAATGATCTTCCACACACTCAATAATTTGTTTATCTTCATACTCCTCTAAAGTCTCCCGATACTGTGAATGCAGTTAAGAATCAAGTTGAATTTATTTAGAAAGATAATTCAAAGTTTTCTTACATACTTCGAAATTATCTCCCAATTAAGTTCTTCCCAATTGTTTCTGCCACAGTAATTAATAAAAGTAAAGGAATGAAACTATCATTTCTACTACACCTTGGATGTAGATAAAAATTGTTGTTAATACCTCTGATAAAATTTCCATTTAAAACTATCATATATGTACCTAATCTATTATTTAAGCCAAATATAAAAGAAAATTATTTACATAATATCTAGGTGCAGTGATAAAACGTATGAAAATAATGCAGACGATATTTAAATAATTTAAAATATGGGAGCATCATATAAGTGGGTAACTTTGCTCCCTATTATGTAAGAGCACAAATTGTTCTAGGTATACAATATGATGGCGCAAAATAAAATATTCCAGATACTCAAGAAATTTTTCCGATATCTACACTTAATAAGTTATATTTTTCGAATAAATACATGCCTAGTGTTAAGTTAGATTTGAGGTTAATTAGAATCTTAATAGCTTTTAAAAATATACATAAAATACATTTTGCCAGGATAAAAAAATCAATGGAAAGTCAATCTAACTAAAGCACATATAGGAACCCATCGAACAAAAATGCTCTCTGAGTTTAGTTTGTTTTTTAGCCAAAATTCTCTGGCATTCATAGTGCAACTCATTCGTAACTACTGTAAAGCATTTCGCGAGATTTCCCTCCCTTCCTTTCGGGAAAATGATATATTCTATGTTGCTTGCTTGTATTAGGAAAAACTTACCTTATTCTGCATTAAAAGCAAATTTTAAATACCAAGTATCGTCGCAAATAATTTTTTAGTTTTTTTTTCTAGAACTATCAAAAGACATTTAACAAATTCTGGATATTACACAAAATAAAATCAATACAGGAAGTAATCATTAAGAGATTCTTTATTCTAAGACATTCTTTTCTTTTTTTCTATTTATTACTTCTTTTATTTTATATTACTTTATTTCATTCTAAGATTAGATAAAATTTCTAAGATATTCTTTAGAAATTGACATTCAAAATAAAATAATCATAATTGTTTGTAGCTGCTGTAAAATAGTCTACAGAATTTTCCCTCTTTCCTCCCTTTCAGGGTAATGATACATTGTCTGCTTCTCGTATCACAGGCGCCTGGAACCTGGTATTCCACTCGGCCTGTGATTGGCTGGTAAGTACATTGGCTGCAATTTCTAAAATCGGCGAAATATCCAGGCGACGTTTTCTGTGAATGTGTATATTATTTCCACAATCCGAAAAAGACAGGATCGTACATAGATTTTTTTTTTCAAAGGGAGGGGAGGGGGAGAGTATTTAATTAAAGGCTTACTGATATTTAATTAAAGTTAAGTTACAAATGAAAGATCATTCATTAAATTATTTTAATGCAAGATTTTTCCGTTTATATATATATATATATATTATATATATATATATATATATATATATATATATGTATTAAATATATGAATGTATATAAAATATGCTAGCTATCAATTAAGGGGTATTTACAACCAATTAAGGAATAGATATAATTGGTAACTACCTAAATAATCTGAAAATCCCAGATTAAAAGAAAAAAAAAATTATTAAAGTTGCATAAATTCTGAAAATATCATGCATATATTATATTTATATAATACATACATATATATGTATATCTATATAATTCATACATAGTACATTAATATATTAAATAAAAAATATTAAATCAAGATTTACATGTAGAAAAATTTGGATACAATTTTTAAAACAATAAAATGTACCAGGTTTGGTGGGAAATGTTAATTACTGGCGAATTATAAATTTTTTTCAAATTATGAGCACTTTCTAAATATTCTTGTAATTCCGGTAAATTTTGGAATTTCAAATTACAGTTGTCCTCTTTACACTCTATATTACTTTCAGGTCTTTCATTTTGACCATTTCTTTCATTTTCATTTTTATGCATGCGATTAACAGACTTTGTTAAATATTTTTTTTTTTTTTTTTGATAAAACATAGGGCTGCATTATTTACAATTAAAACTTTCAATCTGCATTCTTTGTACGTTCCAAATTCTTCTAAATAAAGGAATAAATAATGGATAATTAAAGAAAAATAAATAGATAAGAAGCCAGTCGTGGAAAGCGTCGCCAAGATATTTCGCCAATTTTAGAAATTGCTGCCAACGTACTTACCAGCCAATCACAGGCCGAGTGGAATACCAGGTTCCAGGCGCCTGTCTCGTATCTCTTGGACTAAACTTATGCTGCTCTACGTTAAAAACAAGTATTCTATTCACCAAGTTTCATCGCAAATAACTTTTTACTTTTCTGCAGAACTACAAAGAGGCATTTAAAATCCCCTTTATAATAATAGCCTAAGTTTTCTGTCCGTCTATCCTCAAATTTATGAAGCGGTTGGACCTGGAATGGATAGAGGCATCCATATTTGATTCTTGAGTTAGGGTTAGCAAAGTTCGAAATTAACAGTCCCCCCCCCTTTTAGCGTTTAATGCCATTATTTCAAGTCCTATTTTCCCCAGTTAAGAACAGGTGATTAAATTTATCAATTTATCACATAATAAATTGGTAAAAATAACATTTTTTTCTAGCATTATGACGTCATTCCTCTCATTTAATCATTTCTTATTTTAAATTATTTAAATATCATCTGCATTATTTCCATACGTTTTATCCATGAACTTAGATATTACGTAAATAATTTTCTTCTATATTTGGCTTAAAAAATAGATTAGGTACATATGTGATAATTTTAAATTTAATCACCAATTATTTTTTGTTGCAATGAAAATTTTATCACCGGTATTAACAACATATTCTTTTCATAAAAGTCTAAAAATATATTTCAGGGACTAATAAATAACTAGCGTTTAATTTGCATATCTTTGAAAATGAAGATGTTTGTTTGTGTGTTTCTTTTTTAAACATAACCACATGATTTGACTAAATGAATTCAACGTGATTCTGAACTGCATTCACAGTATGGGACTTTAGAGGAGTATCAAGATAAACAAATTATTGAGCGTGTACCAGATAATTCTCAGCCAATAAACAAACCATTTTTTTACCTGTCTCATAGAGTAGTTTACAATTCTGGAAGATTAAAAGTTTTACTGATCCCGTCATAAGACGGGCTATATGCTAGTTCTTAATATTACACACAGTAAAACCAATACACCTAGTCATACAACAAATTTATAACTGAATTTATGAAAGTTAGACAGCCTTATTTACAAGTATGTTATCGTAAATTAAAAGACAGCAAAAGTATTTTTTATTTTTAAAAAATTTGAGAATTATTTCCTAATTTTTCTCTTGACATTGACTGAATTTCCCTAAGTCAAAGAAGTCACTTTCAGAAATCAATATTTTTTTTCTTTAGAAATTCTTTAAGCTATATTTGTAGGATAATTCTAAAATAAAGAACAAAATTTATCGATCTACACCATAGCGACTGTAGAAACAATACAAAGATTTGGATTCTTAATGTAATCTATACGAGGTTATCTGTGCTAAGAACCAGTTTAGGCGTGTTAAGTGGAGATTTAAATATTGAGATTTAAATATTGATTGGAGATTTAAATTTTAATTCCCGTCTCAGTATAATTTTATGGTATAATCTTGAGACTTTATTTTTTTTTAATTTTTCTAACTAACCCTTGACAAATAAAAGATAATTACAGAACTAATAAAATCAATAAACCAATAATTATGTGTATAAATGTCTTTGTTTAAAATTGATCTTTCTAAAAAGAGCTTTTAAAAAATACTATTATTGAATTCAGATAATTTTATATTTTCCTCATTATAAATTAAACATATAAATTAAACATAATTTTTCAGTTTAGGATCTATTATCTTGATATATTTAATTCTCATTTGAACAAAAAACCGCCATAATATTTCTTTTTAAAGAAACATTTGTGCATGATACTTTAATTAGGACAGCAAGTTCTAAACTTAGATTAATGCTAAGCTTAATGTTGAACCTATGAAGTTAGATTGAAAATGTTAATAAAATTATAAAAATTGTCTTAACCTCCTGCTTTTTGAGGTAATTGTGTCTTCTCAAGACACCATGATGAAAACCTACTGAACTAGTATTGAACCGCAAAAGAATAATTAAAAAACATTCGCAGTAAACTATATCATGATAATTTAGGCACTGACTCAATCTTGGTTTTATAGAAACCGTACAATGAATAATTACGATATAAGATCGTGATAAGTACTTTTATCCTTGGTGGTGGAAGTTCCAGCTGTTCCGATAACCTGAAGATTTCGGCCACGTTAGGATACGCACACTTCTTAAAACTTCTATCCAGATCTTCGTTTTCTAAGAGGATAGGCTTAGGTTTCACCGCTTTTGAAGGGGACACACCTGCAAAATAATTATGAAATTAAAGTTTTAAGAGAAGCATGAATGTGATTTTATGTAAGTCATACACACCTTTTGTTTTCCCTACTTGTTTGAGAACAGAAATTGATCAAATCCCAGTGTAGTGAAAAAGTTAGCAATTATTTTGGTTTGTTTCGAATTGATCACCAAAAATGAAGCCAAATAACTTAACGATCAGTTTTGATACTTCCCAAAGTGGTAGGGGTATACAAAATAATCGTATTCATATAACAGAAGAACATTTCGTTTGAAAATGAATAAACATGATCTTATAAAATACCTTTTAAAAACGTGTGCAGAAGACATCCATAATTTATTTTAAGATTATGGAATGCTAAGAGAAACATACATAGACAAAAACTTCTATAACTTCTGTAACAGAAAACCCTCGTGAAATAGAAAAATGAAAGCAACATGAACATCATGCAGAAAATTGGTGTAATGTACACTGGGAAACCTTAGTCGACAGTCGAGTATTTTTTTGTTAAATCTACATTTTATTATAGGACATAATTTTATGTCCCTATTCCGACTCGATGACATAAACCCAGTAAAACAGCTCACTTTCCCATGGGGCAGAGGAAAAGAGGAAGACCACCAAACTTGATCCCATATAGGTGTAATGTACACTGGAAAAGAGACCACCAATTAGGGTGGCTCGACTCCAGTAGAGAGGGACTTAAATACTGTCAAAAATGGGAAATCTGGAGGGAGTGTTGGCAGCAGATTGGAAAGGCTGGGTACTGGAAAAAAAAACTGCCTTTTTGTCTACATATTATTATAGGACATAATCTTATGTTATTCCATTATATTTTTTTCTAAAACATAGTTTTTAACAGGAACCGATTCTGAGATAAAATAAATAAATAAATAATACGGTTTACAGAAAAAAGTACCCGAGTTTGGGTGTGCCCCCTAAACTGCGAATCAGACCAGGGCTTATAAGATGACCAGAGGTTATCTGATTCAATCCTTCCTTTTCTTCGATACCGAGTAACCTTTTAGTATTATTCTACAAGCCTAGAGAACTTGCATCCAAGAAAACTTTTAATGATAAAGGATCATAATTTATATTGCATTTAATGACAAATTTTCTTACACGAGTCATCCTTTAGATTGATGCAACCGAGAACAAAACCTATTACTAAATTTGGGACAAATTACCGGGATGAAAGTCGAGATTTTAACTACTAAGCAATAGTGGTACCCTAAACTGGATTCTACTCTTATAAAAACAAGAACTTCTGCATTAATAGAAAAATGTCATTCCAATTTCACTTTTATTTTAAACTTCTTAAACCTGATAATGAACATAAACGAAAACTGCGAAAATTTTTCAAAGTTCAAGGATATCTTAACATATTTGAAATTTCAACTGATTATTGGTCACTCCTCTTATTGAAAATCTAGGCAAAAGTGTTAATTTTATGTCTAACAGATATTTAGAGAATTTGATTGGGAATGATGTATTCTATGGTTTCATTCTAGAGCTCTTCCAAAGAAAAAGTATGCTTTCGAAGTAGATAATAAGAGAAATTCCTGCTCAAAGAGACTATTAATCTCTAATCTCAGTTTTAGAAAATAACATCTAAATCATAATATATCATACCATAAATTTCTTTGTATAGATATATTACAGCCTGTCCCCATAGTTCATGAGAATCTTAAGAGTTATTTCATGGTTTATATATAACAGTTTCCTCATCCAACATTTTTTAATGTATCCATCTACCTGAGATTGAATCTAAATCCTGTTATTCCTGATTACAATTTAGAAAAGAGTAAATCAATTAGTAATGATGATTTTAAAAAGGCTCCAGAAAAAAGGCAAAAGCAAAAATATGAAAAAAATTAATAGCTGTTTAATATATATACTTATCCTTATCAGTTGTATTTTTGTTGCTACCTTGAATATACATGTGGAATGTATCAGACGATTACATGGAACTTAATAGTTTTATAGATCTTTGGATGCTTCTTTCTTTTAACTGTAATTGTAACTTAATAACAATCTTGGTCTTTGGAATGCCATTTCAGAAAAGTCAATATACTTTGAAAATGCTTCGAAAGATTGTACAAATGATTGTTTGTTCATTTCTGAAATACCTTCATATCTTGCGCAATAGGACAAATTTATCACATTTTTGAAGGACTGAATGTCTAGTCTATTCTTCCAGTATCGCATATCTTTGTTTCAGATCGTTATCGAATAAATTTAGAAGTTCTCAAGATCAACGTTCAGCCAGTACTCTGATTATAATTTTTACCGAACCTATTAATAATCTTTGATCTTATGGATTGTTTCAACTTCCTTTTTAATACTTCGTTTTAACATACATATTGATCATGGGCGAGGTTTCAAAAATTATTCGATTTTATTGATTTAAGGGTGTGGTTCAAGAGATATCCAGAAAAATGTTCCTCCTTAATTGGAAGTGATACGCATAAAAATTCCAGTAAAATCAATTTCTTAAAAAGAAGTTTTGCTGAAACACTTGAGATGGTTCAGTATATCATTGAAGATCATTCGATTAAAATGCAGATTGTACTTGATGTATCTGAACTTAAAACCAGCACTCGATTCATAAACAATTTTCTTAAATCTAAGATATGCCATCTGGAAATCTTATCCTAACCCTTTAACAAACAGTGGTTTCGTAGCAAAACCACCTATTAAACATCTTTTTTTTTTAAACTTTACTTTTTGGAGTACTTTATTTTATCTTTTTGTAATTATTTACGGCTCCAATCTCATACATCTGTGATATATGGAAACCAATGATGTAGAATCAAGAGCTTTTGAAATTAAAAAAAAACTTTTTGGAAATATGAATGAGTTTTCGATTATATTATCACGAAGATTTGAAAGAACACACCGTTTAACTTAACAGATGAATTTATTGAAGCTAAGTAGC
>CM063498.1:70659607-70704607 GCA_032207245.1 Pardosa pseudoannulata | reverse complement strand
TATCGATATCAGAAATCATCGTTAAAGAATTCTGAGGGTGATTTTCGAAATATCTCGTTCGAAGTTAAGTTCTTATAGAACAGCAGAAATAATTTTTTTTACTAACTCAATGCGTATTTTTTTAGAAAATGAATTAATTTGCAGAGTCACGAAAACGTAATACTTTATCTAGAGTTTTATTACACACACAAAATAAATAAATAAATAAATAACCTTCTGTGCCGAAATTTACTTGAAGTGGAAAACATACGTTATTGTATTTATAGCTGGATTTTATTTATTAACTGTATTTTATACTTGGTGTAATGAATTTTCATCAGTGATATCTCATCCTAATGAACGACTTTCATGTAGGATAGTAGATTGTTTAACTATTAGGCTAGTAAACAAAATTGCAATTATGGATGTCTGGTTGGTAAACCCAATAATGTCTGACGTTCAATTTTAGTTTTGGTTTGGAGAACTACGGTCTACTTTTTTACTATACCGGTTGGCCATAATTAAACTGACAGTGCGTGCTCACAGTGTGCTGTAGCGCGATCTATTTGTGAGAATGACGCCACACTTTGTAGGTATATTAAACAAGACGGGGGACAAAGGATTCAGCGAAAAGACAAATTAGTTCCAAAAGTCACCGCTAGGGAAATATTTGGCACTGTGTTATAGAAAATAGGGTGTTAACAAATTAAAATCAATAGGGAAATTGCCTTCTGGCACTGTGCAATGGATGTAACATGAAATTTGAATAAAGAACTTCTTCTGCTCAGCGTACGTGATGTTGCAGATTACTAGACTTTATCGGTGTTTATGTAGAGTTTACACTTTTTTAAAAGTGACATATTGCACTTGAACTAAATCAGAAAATGTGCATAATAAAAGATAATTTTATTCCGTATTAATTTGCATTTGTTAACACTCTATTTTCTATTACACAGCAAATATTCTCCTAGCGGTGAATTTTGGAGCTAATTTATTTTTTCATGGAATCCTTCGTCCCCCGTCTTGTTTAATCTTTCTACAAAATGTGGCGTCATTCTCGCAAATAGATAGACTCTATCTATTGGTGTTAACTACACCAATAGAGCTACAGAAGTCAGATATGTTCTGTAGCTCTATCTTATATATATATGTATATATATATATATATATATATATATATATATATATATATATATATATATATATATATATATATATATATATATATATATATATATATATATGTATAATATATATATATATGTATGTATGAATTTTGGAGCTAATTTATTTTTTCATGGAATCCTTCGTCCCCCGTCTTGTTTAATCTTCCTACAAAATGTGGCGTCATTCTCGCAAATAGATAGACTCTATCTATTGGTGTTAACTACACCAATAGAGCTACAGAAGTCAGATATGTTCTGTAGCTCTATGTATATATATGTATATAAATATATATATATATATATATATATATATAATATATGTATATATATGTATATATATGTATATATAATATATATATTTATGTATATATATGTATGTATGTATTTTGAATATATATATGTATGTATGTATGTATGTATGAATTTTGGAGCTAATTTATTTTTTCTCGGAATTCTTCGTCCCAAAGGATTCAGCGAAAAGACAAATTAGTTCCAAAAGTCACCGCTAGGGAAATATTTGACGCTGTGTTATAGAAAATAGGGTGTTAACAAATGAAAATCAATACGGAAATTGCCTTCTGGCACTGTGCAACGGATGTAACATGAAATTTGAATAAAGAACTTCTTCTGCTCAGCTTACGTGATGTTGCAGATTACTAGACTTTATCAGTGTTTATGTAGATTTTACTCTTTTTTAAAAGTGTTGCCCTATTGCACTTGAACTAAATCAGAAAATGTGCATAATAAAAGGTAATTCTATTCCGTATTAATTTGCATTTGTTAACACTCTATTTTCTATTACACAGCAAATATTCTCCTAGCGGTGAATTTTGGAGCTAATTTATTTTTTCATGGAATCCTTCGTCCCCCGTCTTGTTTAATCTTCCTACAAAATGTGGCGTCATTCTCGCAAATAGATAGAGCTACAGAACACTGTGAGCACTGTCAGTTTAATTATGGCCACCCGGTACTAGGGCTGATGAGACTGCTTAAAGCAAATTCCAAACAGCCATGTCAGCTACAGAATTCGATCCCGCGAACACATAATACACATTTAACCTAATAAACGATCTAACTCCTCACTCATCCAATCACTAACCTAATCAGTGAGATATTGCTGAAAAATAGTTTGTAGAATTTTTATGTTTCTTCGGAGCGAGATTTCAATTTTGACAGGTAGCAAGATGACAATATTACTATTTCTGAGCTTCATGTTGTTGAATCCATGCATTGCTGTTAACCATACCTACTGGTCATTGTCAAGGTTACAGTCTAATTATCCCCTAATTAGACAACTCTTTGGTTACTCATTTTTATGAGAACGTACTCACCTTCTCGCTTTCTTGTGAGCTAAAGTGTACTAAAATTTTGTTTGGGATTACTTTTTGCCTAGAGGCCTAAATTTATGTGTTGATCTGCTTACGTTCGGAGGTTAAAGTGAAGACCTTCCACTTCGCTAGGTACTCCGTTAAACCAACACCTCCTAAAAGAGATCCTTTAGGAGGTGTTGGTTAAACCCAATTACCTTGACCTTGACAATATTACTAAGAAGAAATCCTGCCATCTACCTTTGGTTAGTGATATCTCACTGATTAGGTTAGTGATTGGATGAGTGGTGAGTTAGATCACTTATTAGGTTGGTGATTAGTATCACGCTGCTCTATACTAAATTAAAACAGACTCTTTGGTAGCTCATGGCAAAGTGAAATAACAAGGTTTATTAAACACAAGAAATCATAATACTAACGCCCTAGGGCCATTATGCACAAATATTAAAGCTCAAATTAACGAGGTTTGTTAAACACAAGAAATCATAATATTAATACCTTAGGACCATTATGCACAAACAGAAAAGCTCAAATACTAAGGGACATAGCCTTACCTTCCAATGCTCCCATTTTGTGGTGTCAAGGAATGCCTCTGTCCTCCGCTCTCTCCCTGATATATATATATATATATATATATATATATATATATATATATATATATATATATATATATATATATATATATATATATATATATATATATATATATATATATATATATATATATATATATATATATATATATATATATATATATATATATATATATATATATATATATATATATATATATATATTTCTCTTTGTTAGACTGCGGAAAGAGTTCTAGAAGAACCCAACCTCGTGATAAATTGATAACAGGGATCTTGTGGGTGGTTATCAATCATCACGCGATCGGGGAACTTTCCAGGGGAAGCATTCATTTTGCACGTGCACAGTTTAAACAGAATATTCATGCAGTATTTGCATGATTAACTCTATTTAATCCTTTCAACTCACAATGTGATCACGAGCTCTAGTATCTTAAGACTTACAAATGATAATGTGACGTGAGCAACGTCACATTAGGTTAGTGATGCGAGTTAGGCAATCCTATCAACAATCTACCAAGTTTTAGAATGTATGCTATTATTTATAATATTGTCATTTCATTTGTATCAACATTTAATAATTTTTTGTTTTACGATCATAAATTTACTTTTTCGGCAATTACATCCACAGAAAGCATGACAAATACTTTTATCTATTATAAAGTTTCACTTTACAATACTTTGTTTTCATGTGATACCAAATAAATCTCTTATCACGAAGTTTTTCTATTTTTATAAATTGCATCCTGTGACGTTTAAAATGACAGATTAAAAGGACAGGCTTAATATTTAAACTTGTTTAAACTTCACCTTTTTTCTATGCAGTTCATAATAACTTAGATTTTCTTAATCACTTAGATAAGATATTCATCATTATATGTTCCACATAAATGACTGGGACATCAATGAATTATCTTCAATTCATGTAAAACAGATCCTAAAGGTGAACTTTTGCCAAGAGTTTTCGTCATATCGTCTAGTTTTCGCAAACAGTTTGTCATTTAGTAATGGAGTCTGATATACCATTTAATTGCTGGAAAAGTCAACGTCAATTTTAATCTTCTAAAACCATTTGTTTTTTAAAAAATGAAATATTTCTAAATCAGGTAACTTTCTTTTCTGATTATAGTAGCAACAAAATTTTCAAAATTTAACAATTTTTCTTTAACTATAAATATTTTAAATTTTTTTAGGTATTTATTTTAGGGTTCATTCACCACTTTGAGTGTTTATTCTTATGAATATGCGTATTTTTTGTTGAAATTAAATCAATGTAGTATGTTTTTAAAGTAATGAACTGTGAAATTAATTTTTTGTATTCTAAAATATTAAAAGTTTATTTTTATCTGAAATTTTAAAAAGTTACTGATAAATTTAGCTGTAATCGGAATTTGTATTGCAGAAACATCACAGTGGTTCTTCATTTTAAAGACAAATTATGTTGATTTAATTTAATCTAAAAAATTCCTCATAATCATAATAATAAATGTGAAATGTGGCACATTTCAGATAGCTGTAAAAAACATTCGATTATGATATTTTTAAACTATCTGAAATATACAAGAACTTTCGATGAAAAATACCATTTTACAGAATGTGTAATTTTTAAGTTATAAAGGTTGAAAATAAAGTTGTATTTCTAGCAGTTACATCAAAGTAAAAATTACCTTCTGTTTTACTCATTCGAAGAGCAAATGGATAAACCTCGTACAATTACACCACACAAAATGCAAAGTAAAGTCAATCATTTAAGGGCTTAGAATGTCGACAAGCACTGGATGGTCTAAATCAAAGACATAAAGATGTTGCTATGCAACAATTTTATTTGGGTAACCATAATCTATTTCTTACTATACGAAGGTTACTGAGAGTGGAACTTGCTACTCAGAGCCGATAGCGAACGGCTATGAACATCCATGACAACAGCGAGATCTGAAAGCATGAACTATGGTTCCGAAAAGCAGCGCCCTACCCATTCTGCCATCGAAATGCAATGGGTAACAGCACATTCCGCCTTAAGGTTAACTCGGCAAAGAAGGGGAGTTCTTGGAAAAGAATCAAGACCGAATTCTACAAGTATCTGATAATCAGATTATTTTCTACATTAATCGAAGACTATATTTTTGCGCTTTACAAAAAAAAAAAAAAAAAAAAAAAAAAAAAAAACACTTGTCTACATTTATTAAAAAAGACGGTAAAAGGGATAGGGGTAATATTTATACACTTAAAATAAGTTACATAACTGATATAAAAGGAAAAATCATCAAAGATTACTTTTGACTAGGAAAAAGGCAAAAAATGCGTACCCGACAAAACATACACCTGTTATTAAATTTAAACTCTCATATCATGTTTTAAATGAAAGTCCAATCCCCCAAAGAGCTATCACAAAATCTTTAGATGTCTCTGTAGGAACCATGAAAAAAAAATAAAAGTCTAATTGTAACTAATAACAACAAAAAAAATTGCATTTACCGCTGATGGTGAATCATTTTTTTCCAGACTACGCGCAGATTGTTGTATGAAAATTATTTGATAGGAGAAAAAATGGAAATATATAGTTACAAATGAGTTTGGGTTTGGTTTGGTAGGCTACGAACCCTCTGTTACGCTTTGATAGCCCTCATGTTGCATAAAAGTAGACCGTAGCCTTCGGTCTACTTTTATGCAACATGAGGGCTAATGAGACCGGAACCTACAGCTTTAAACCACTTTCGAAAGGCTACGAACATCATGCCACAGTGGAATTCGAACTTACGAACACCAGTACCGAAAGTCAGAGCCCTAACCATTCGACCAATGGTTGGCTGCATATGATGATACATAAATTTACTTATCTGATTGAAACAGAAAAAGTTCGATTTATTACGGAAAAAAGATAAGAAAAAGGCTTAAATTTTGGTTCAAAGATTTACAAGGAAAATTCCAATAAAGGTTTATAATTAAAGCTGAATTCTCTAGTAAAAGAAAACTTATAATAAGGAAAGTAGAAAATGTGAAAATTAACTTCGATTACTACTGGTGATATGTTCGCACATCTAATTTCAAAGAAGATATTCTGTTCCTTTACCCAAACAATCTTTACTGGGTATGTCCCATCAGGATAAGGCTACAAGCCATACCTCTAAATATTGTCACGAAGATTCGAATGAACACACCGCTTAACTTAACGGATGAATTTATTGAAGCTCAGTAGCAACTCGCAACTTTACAAGATCTGGAAGTTGCCTACAGCTAGTGGGTATCGGCTTTTATACCCGAACAGAATATTCGAGAAATAACTAATTTACATATTAAAGAAAGATCTAGAATGTTCGAGAACATAAGGAAACAATAAATAACATTTTTAAATTAAAAATCCGTACTTTGGATAAACCATGGCAAGCATCGAACCCACAATCTTCGGACCTCGCTAGCTAAGCTTCTTTATGCGGCAATATACCATTCTGTTTCAGAAAATGAGAAATGAAGCTAGAATTGAAGCTATTCTTTTTAAATGCAACCCACCGAAGTCCCATACGTTTCTCCCGGGGAATACTGTGCATTTAAACTTTTGAAACAAGCTCTTTATAAATGGAATCCCAAGACACTGGATGAACTCTGGAAGATTGTGATAGAGGAGTGGAACAAAATGATCTTTGATGTTTTAAGGGGGCCATAAGACTGTTAAATCAAGAAAAAATTATATTTTTCATGAAAATATATTTTTGAAAAAGAATTTAGTTCTGAACATTTTAAAATAATCCGCGTAAAAAATTTTCAGTACTGAGAGGAGTTATGAATGGAAACATGTCAGCTATTTACTGCAAAGAAATTTAACTTGATTTTTCTCAAATTGTGTTTTCTTCATGTAACGCGCATGTTATCTCAAAAAATTTTTAATATTTTTTCATGAAATCTTCACAGCTTTTATACAGTACAATTTTCCTCCTATTGAACATTAAATTTTCTTGCATATTTCCCAAGATATGTGTTTTGCAATCAAAATTTTTAATTTTTAAGGAAAAAAATTCATTTTTTTTTCAAATATTTTTTAAATACATATGTATCCTAAATACATACAAATTTAGATTCAATGTTATTTTGAGATAGTGTAGTATGTTTTAAAACAATAAGTTTATCTTTAATTTAATTATATTTTTAGCTATCAAGCTCGTTAGCCTTGATATCATTTTTGTTAATAACAAAGTGTCTCTTATTTAAAAATTTCCAAAAAAAATATTTTTTAAGTTTCAAAAATGTATGAAATATATAAGTAAAGATAATAATTTGTTCTAGCTGTGTTAAAAAATTTATATTTGTAAAACTGGTAGTTTTCAATCTATGAGAAGTCGAAAAAGATAATTATTTTACATTTTTTCGATTTTTAAGAGTTGTGTGACCCCTTAAGAAATGCTCTGTTATCTTGGAAATAAATATGTAATATTATTGTTCAACAAAAGGGTTATCTGATTGAACAAATTAGAAAATAAAATTGTTATATTTGTTTATATATATTTATCTTTGCAAAATCGTTACAAAAATTTGTGAACACCCTCTTATATATTAACTAACACGCTTCCAAAACTTTCCGAAATAGCTCCGAATATCAAAAAATACCGATGAAGTGAAAGAACCCAAATGCATGTTTCAGTTTCTCTCCTATTGGGCAACGATATTGAATAAATTCGTTTCCTTTACGGAAACAAATCAACAAAGAACAAATGAAATTTGATATAAAGTATGAGAAACCGATTAATTATTAATCGTACATAGAATATATTAAACGGAATATATTAAACTGCATCTGAATATATTAAAAGAATATATTAGACTGCATCTGAAAGGAGTACTACATTACATATTTGTTAGAATAGGCAGAATTTTTAGAGGTAAATGCTTCCTTAGAAATTATAGTCTTTGCACACCATCGTGATAGCACTTAATGATTATAAAATGTAAAATATATAAACATTTGTATTTATTAACTAGCATATAGTTTTAGCTAGTTTTATGTGTAGACTAGCCAGTGTGCCCGTGCTTCGCTACGGTGAACTGAATATATTACTTTTAAACAAAGATTTTTTTTTCGTGCATAACTCTCTAAATTCGTCACACATGAGTTCGAGTCATTGGCATATTTATATATTTCTATTATAAACGTATTATAACAATATTCCGTTTTATAATCAAGCTTGTGTCTTATATTAAATTTGCTCAAACTTTTTTTTATGGTAAAATATAAGTTTAACCCTAAATTACATTACTGTATTACTACTGTACGTTGATTAGCAACATTAATAGATCTTGCAATATTACGTGTTAGAACAGGAAGCAGAGGTTTTGACAGCAACAGTGCTAATTTTGTTGGTATTAATAAATGTCGTTCGAAATTAAGGAAATTTATGACAAACCACATGGTTTTTTATGAATCAGAAACACACATTCATAGTGACAACCATATGAATATAAAGATAACTATATAAAATGATAGGTGTTTATTTGCCCATGAGAGTCACTGAAATTTGTACTTTTTGTTATTAGAATATTGTTGATAAACATTTCATTGTAACGTAAAAATGAACCAAGAATTAAATTTAAAATTAGTTCTCATATAAAAATGCTATAATTTGCGTCACATAGAAATGAAAGTTAATCACTTTATATCTCAATTTCCAGGTCAAATCGAATTTATACTACGCAGACGATGTTTAAATAATATAAAATAAGAAATGAATAAATGAGATATTTAAAGGAATGGCGTCATAATAATAAAAAAAAATATCGTTTTCACCTATAAGGCGATTTCACGCAGTAAGGCAAATTCTCAAATTATGACAATTCTGGATTTAGTTTCAAACGGAAGGGTAGTTTATTGTGTGTCTATTGGCTGTTGTAAACATGAAAATGAATGGGAAGGGCAATATAGTAGTTCGTGACGTTACGACAAATTGCCTTATTTATAATGTGATAAATTGGAAATTTTAATCTCCTGCTTTTAACCGAGGAAAACTGTGCTTAAAACAATTACATGGGATGACGTCACATTGCTAGAAATATTACTTCTTTCACTTAGTTATGATGCGATAAATTAAAAAGTGAATCGTTTTGCGCTTAACCGGGGAAAATAATGCTTGGAATAATGACATGAAATGCTCGAAAAAGAGGGATGGAAGGAATTTTGAAAGTTAAAAATTTTCAAAAACCTTTCTAGCGATGTACCTAATAATTTCCCAAAATTTCACGGTGATTGGATGTATGGTTTTTGAGTTTATAAGGCGATTTCACGCAGTAGGGCAAATTCTCAAAATATGACAATTCTGGCTTTAGTTTCAAACGGAAGGGCAGTTTATTGTTTCTCTATTGGCTGTTGTAAACATGAAAATGAATGGGAAGGGCAATATAGTAATTCGTGACTTTGCGAATAATTGACTTATTGAGTACAGACAGACAGACACAAATTCATTTATATATATATAGATAGAAATACACTTCCTTGTGTGTCACACGGAATATACAAGTTTATAAAGTATTACATGTATAAATTATATGTGGTGTACAGAAAAGATAAAGGGGTAAAACGGTCTTAAATAAAACGCATCATAGTGTATGTATGTATATGAATATTTAGATACAAAATAGTCGGTGAATCGGAAGAGAAAAGTTAGTAAAAGTCCTTAAATAGTGGGATTCCATGCGTTAGTAAAGTTTTCGCTTCAGCAGGGTAAATAACAGTTAGTTTTTATTGTTCATGTTCTTTGTTACTGAAACAGTTTAGGCACATATAAATATGATCCCATTTTAACATATGTCTTCATTAGGATTAAGCTTTATTACCGTATTAGCAAATAATATACACGAATGCAACAGGTTATACTTGTCGGGCTACCTCTAAAAATTAAAGAACTATCCATATATTCTGAGCACATATAAAAATTGACACTCAATTGTGGTTGGTTTTTTGGTTTGGAGAGCTACTGTTTACCGTTTTGCTACCCAAGTGCTGATGAAACAGGAACTCAATGCTTAAAGCCAATTTAGAACGGCTAAAGAACATCCTTGCTAGTAGTGGGATCTGAACCCACGATTTCCTGCACCGAATAGCAGCGTTCTACCTATTCGGCCATCATTCGGTTAAGTGATTATGAGAGTTTTACACAAACATAATTAACCATTTGTTAATTTTTATTTACGTGTGAATACTGTGCATTATTTTATGTAGATAAAACATGTACACAGCTATATAGACAATTTTTAAAATTTTCTCCTTAACCGCAGAGTTACACTCACATAAGTAGTTAATCACTTACTTTTTTTCTGCTTATTTGACACTAGAAATCTCCTTCCCCGGACCAAGCAGCGTGGTTCACGTGATGTTGAAGTGGTTCTCATCCTTCAGTTTTACCTCAACGAACAAAGTATTGCTCACATCCAGAGCGCTGAACCAGGCCAGGCTGTAGAAACTGGATAAAAACTGTAGCCTATGAGTTCGAATTTTGTTCATCGTACGCTAAACCCAAAATGAAATCCCGGCAGGTCTCTCTGTCCTTTTAAACACGTCTTATCTAAATTTGACTTTACCCCGGCTCTCTCACTACAATAGATTGACAGACGGTGCCTGCAATGTTTATAGTGTGACGCACAACTGATAACATGTGCAGACATAAAAAGTAAAAATGTTATGATTGTAAAATGATATGCTATTCATTGTTGCAATTCTTACGTATATGAGGTAATATCAATTACCATACTGAAGCTCTTCCTGACAAACTCTCTGCATTGCAAATTCCCTTTGCTCAAATGGAAACAGGAAAAAAATTAGACCTGAAAAATAAAAACATTGTATTCTTGTTTTCCTGCAATGTTTAGCTGTCATTCACATTATGTCCTACCTCTGATTTCTCGGTTGTAAAATTATTTTAAAAAGTTTGTTATGCATATTATATTACCCTAAAAATACCTTTGACAAAGCTAAGGTACTTCAATCGGCAAAGGTAGCGATGTCGTGAACTGGAAGGTAGCGGGATCGAGGCTCGATCCAGCCGAAAATCCACCATGTTCATTAACCCTCCGAGTGTAGTACACCGATTAAAAAATTTCTCAAAAAAATACGCTAAAGGTTTATAGTTTCAATGGCCAAAGCGTACTATGAATTTTTTACTTTACCCTTTGTCGACTAGAATAGAATACGGGAAACCCACCCTAATTACTGTCCCTTTCCTTCCGGTTATAAATAGATATACAAATATATATTATAGGTTGTTAATTTTTAATACACATAAAGCTCGTTAAGTCTCGAAGATCATTCCATAAGAAATGATGGATTATAAAAGTACAAATTGAAATATTCTTTAAGGTAATTATTTATATTTTTTTAAGAAAGTTATTCAAAATATTTAAGTGGTACAATCAGAGATACATCTGTTACCGCAAACGAAATACTTCGATTTACAAAGCCATGAAAAGCTATCAGCGTCTTTATGCCTCAGGGAGTAGGGGTGCATCCCTCAATAAATGTCAGTCAAAGAGGGATTCAGTTTCTAAACAATCGACCTGACCCTCCTACCTCAAACACTGGGAAAAATGTAGATTACATCCATTTTCGGAACGTTTTTGGAGGTCGAAAATTTTACTGACAACCGCTTTGAAGGCATCATCGGTTTGGCGGAGTTGTACGTGCGAACCGCTTAGAGGGTTAATAACGACTAGGACACTTAAAATAGGTTCGTGATCTTAATGTCCTCTAATAACTTCCAACCGGTACCTCTGGAGGTGGTAGGCCAAGCCTGGGGTTCCTGCTTCTGAATTACTAAGACCCGCTTTTATATGTCGAACCTCTAGAGGCAATGACAACCATCTGTTCATAAAAAGTCATATATGACTTCTAAATGGACACTACACCAACTAACCAATACCTTTGATATCATTCAACGAATTTTATTAGCGATCTCATACGTAAAAGGATTGAGATATGACTATAAACAATGACGCTGCAACTCATCGGTTAAACCAACAATTGCAAGGGTAAATATAAAAAGGAACCCGGCGCCAATATATGGTTTCTACAGATGGAACCCCGATTCCTCAACACTAGAATTACAGCTGACCAAACAAGATGGTGTAAGACTCCCCTTTGTCCAGAACTAAAGAGCGAAATCAGCTAATTGGAAGTCTCCTGTTTCGACCCGTCGACAATAGCTTGGCGACGCCCTGTCTGGGATGTTGACAGTTCGATTGAATAGGCTTCAGGCCCCTTATCGGTTGCTGTAATGGTCCCAGGGGATTGCATCGAGATTCCAGAATCGCGAAAGTCAGCGAATGAGAATGCAGCTAAAAAAAACTAGCTGTAACCGTAGCTGGAGTTCTCAAGTAACTGGAATCGTAACTGACCAAAAAACGGTTTGCGGGACCGTAACTGACCCCGAGTTATAAAAAGCCTAGAAATTTTTACTCGGGCTTTTCGAGATTTCTTTACGTAGGTGCTTTGACCTCGTGGAGGCTTCCGCGGTTTTTGACAGTAGCCAGCTTTTTAGTGATTGCCCTCGACAGACTCGTAAAGTCCGCTCATATAAGGAACGGCAGGGTCTTGGATACCGAAGGGGGGATAGTTTGGGTTTGCATTGCACCGTGAAAGAGCCTCCCCATTTGTGAGATTATTTAATCTTTTTTTTCCGACTGTGATTGTCGTGGTAATTTAGTGCCAGCAAAAATCCTCTACATTTCAACTTGTTTTGGGATAATCAGAATCCCTTTGTATATACTGTATATACTCCTTATTTACTCCAGAAAAAATAAAAGTTGTTGCCAATTCTATTTTGACTGTGATCCTTCTTCACGCTACTTCTTCCCTCAAGGACATTGAAGTCGTCACATCATATATATGAGATTATATATCAGTTCGATCAAATCAGAGACATGGTCACAAGTTGCAGATATCCTTGTCAAATCCACCAGAGACAGCAAATACCTACTCATTATAAAGAGGTTTATTGAATTTTTGGCACAAGTATATTACACCCCGTTGGTGCACTTACTTGATATGGCCTTTTTTGCTAATTTGCAGAAATTTTTCAGCCTTTCTTATTATTTCTGTTTATTGTTAAATTTGTTATGTTCCAATTTGGGGTAACGTTTTTCTCTCCTGGTTTTGTCACAATCACAAATAAATGTTTTTTCTTCATAAAAAAAGAATTATTTTAATACTTCACAATTAAATACAAATATATTCGAGATTAACTAAATATTCTACAAGGAATACTTATTATAAATTTATTTCAAAGTTCACAATATTTCTTATTATATCTAATTCACGAATTCAATGTATGATTTTGGAAAAGGGAGGTCTAGAGAGCCTCATTGATTGCAAAGATGCAGAATTTTTAGATAATATCTATTTTCATGTTAGAATAAATATAAGTTCGAGCTTCCACGCGAAACATTGTAGCTCAAAAATTTAAAATAACGTTTTATCTTGCCATAATGCTGAAAATTGTGGGTTTAACATCAGAACAGCGTGCCCCCGCCAACTTGGCGATAAAGCTCTAAGCATAGTACCCTAATATTTTCTCCTGATCTCACCGTGTCCAAACAATCTGTATTTATATTTCGATTTATATTATATTGGTATCCAACTCTTCTTGTGCAACCCTTTTCTTATGTAATAAATGCAAGTAATGCTTAAAAAAATAGGTTATGATATATAAAATATATAAGTTATAATATATACTTTATAATATATAAAATTATTAAAAATTAGCTATAGTTAACCATTAATGGCTCCAATTTTTAATAATTTGGAGCTGTTGGCTTTGTATCGCCGAGGGATTAATTGCCCATAAATATAAATGACCAGTTTCTAAGTTGTTTTGGTTAATTAAGTAAGACTATACAATTCTATTACAATGGCATTCTGCATCAATTAAAGTCACTAAAAAAAGCAATGAATACAATGTTCAAATGAAATACCTTTGTGTTTTAGTAAATATCGCCAATAATTTCGCCAAATTTCAAGGGGCATCCTATTCTGAAGTTATCCCAAATTATGTTTAAATTTGTATAAACATGTTAAATATAACGTCATTTTGTTTTTTTAGTTGTATAAAAATGTTCAGTATGTCACCATTTGCTATTAACGGCGAAAAATCGCCAACGGAGACATACAATACATCTGTTCGGAAATTTATACCGACTGAACACAAAAAACTCATAAACTTCTAATGGATTTGGAAAAGGGGGATAAGAAAGTGTCTCAAAAATGTCTGAACTTCACTACAAAATTGTCAACGGAGCAGGTGCCGGGTGAGTTTTGAAAATATTACCGATTAATATGTGTAGTATTTTGTTTGTAAGCACCGATGATTAGTCCAAACTATCAATATTGGCTTCGAAACGGCATTACAGATTCAATTCGGATCGAGTCCAAAAAATGGTTTCAAAGATTACAGTGACCCAAATAACTGCTATTTTCTCCAACGCTTTGGCGAGAGAACTTAAAAGTGCTCACCGCTAACAAATATCAGACTTTAAAACAGAAAAAAAGGCGGGGGAGTCGAATAGAGTAGTTTTTATATACACGACACCACATCAGCAATAATTTTTTTAATTGTAGAAATATCGGTTATTCCACCATTACCACTGAGAAAAAGAACAGAGTTTAGCTTGAGCTGTTTGCCGGTAATAGTACAAAAATCACAACGTATATTTATAAAACTGTTGGAACTGGATTTGGTACTAAGTAGATCTTTCAACTTTTTCTTTTATGATTTTAGATGTCAATAAACCTAAAACTGGAATAGACGCTCTTTTACTGCTACCCTTCATTTTCTTGGCACTTGAAATATCATTAAAGAAGATGCTCGATGTTCTTTTATTGAACTTGTGTGCGGAACACCATTGCCTGAAGAATTTTTCGGTAAATCTTCTCACATTCCGATTTTATACAAAAATTGCAGTTACATTCAAAACTTAATACTAGCTTCAATAACCAACCATAGAAAAAAATCAGTTCATACTCAAGGCAAATTCATATATATACATCTATATCAATATAATTTCATTTCCTCTTTAACTAACCTACCTAGGGCAGTACTTAGTTAAACAAAGTTTTGAGAAATTCTTCGATGTTGTTGTTTCATGTAAAATTAAAAGAATATGAATAGTTAGGCTGGACCGATGTTTTAAACTAACAGATAAGAAAACAGCAAATCTTATGTGAATCCGATAACTTCAGAATCTCATAGCCACATCTTAGTGACAACGGTCCTTCTAATGATATCTACCATAGAAACAGAAAAACTGGTCGAAGAGTAAGATTCATTTATATACCTTAAAGACTATGTGGTATAGCCTTATCTCTGATAAGGGTGAGTATGGTAACATCATTTTTACAATACTGAACCGACACCTGCCACACTCTTCACCTCGCGATTTCCTTTTTCTCATATGGAAACAGCAAAAAGAGTTGGAACTGAAAAATTAAAACCATATATTTTTGTTTCCTTGAAAACTTTTATTATATGTTTTATCTCTGATTTCTTATTAGTAAAATTAAAGAAGTTTGTTGTACATAGTACGCTAATAATACTTTTGCTATAATTCAACGAACTTCAATCAATATACAAGCTTGATGTCGGAATCTAACGTCTGAAATATTTTTTCTGCTGTGAAAACCTGTTGAATCCTTCCTACTAATATAGAAGGAAGAATGAAATAATCTCTTTTTCTAGAAAGAAATAGGTATAGAAAAGAACTTACACACCTCTAGAAATGGAAATATAAACTAATTTTGTGTACATATTTCTAGTGTTACTAGACAAAAAACAACCACTACACCAAAAACTGTGTTCATAGTTTGAAGCCATTATTAACTGAAGTGTATCTCTTCAAATCGTATATTAAAAAAAATTAATGAAGCTTTTATTCGATAACATGCAATTTCTGTACCTTTTATTTTTCTTCCTGACAAGCTTGTTGGAGGTTAGGCCTTCAATAATCGCTTGTAGAGGGAAAATGAACAGATGTTCTTCTGACAATTTTTGCTTAGCTTACAAAGTCAGTGCCTTCGATAATTTTAATACAGAACGTTGATAATAACAGTATCTTCAATAAATAGCATGCAAAGATATACTCATGCATGAGAGGACATATGTGGGGTAGCATATGGATTTTATACAAGTAGGTTGCATAAGTTTTGTGAAAATTCTATCGATACCATATAAATTATGCTGAAATTCTAACTTTCTAAGTAAATCTTATATAGGGATTTTCCTGCAGCTTCTGGTTCAGATTTTTCATTTAGAGATGATAAGAAGTGTTGTACAAAGTAGAATAAGCACATAAAACCTGTAACAGAATTTCACTCTCTGGTGAATTGGACGGTCAGATCTCCAAACTTAGATGATATTTAGGAGAACTTTCAAAAGAGGCTTTTGTTTCCTCATTCCACATTAAATTTTCTGGAATTTCGATGATTGTAATTTGAACAATCAATTTCTTGGAGTGGAGATTTTTTATAAATGACCCTATTCAAAATTCACTCTGAAGATTTAAGCATAGAAAAAAATACGAAATCACCTTATGTTGTAAAAAATTTCTTTCATGAATATTGGTTTCTCCGTTTTAATGCAATATTGTTTCCTACCCTATTTGAGCAAATTATGTGCATTTGTTTTCGTGTTAAGTAATTTACTGTTGTCTAATACTGTATCTTCGTTCGCATAAGTTATTTGTTTCTACTTTCTTCTCTTTTCACTTTCTTCAAACTATGCTTAGTATTAGACAGGTATCTTTATGTATTCACGTATGTGAAGTAAATAAACATTATTACAAACTTGAAAGCGTGCTTTGGCTGTTAGGTTTTTACTAAAACTTTTATTCACATTTTAAATGAAATTATATTTTATAAATTTTCTGTATGAGACAAATTTTATGTTTGTCAGAATGTTATGATGAATGAAATAACTTTTTCTAATGTTAATTTATGTTTTGCTGATATCAGTTGCAAATGAAAAAGATTTGCTTGGCTAGTACTAAAGTCTTAATACTCAAAAATAGGAGGAAATATTACAAAGAAATTTATCATTCTTACTATTGTTGAAGTTTAAAATTTTTACTGACAGCTGTAGAAAGAAAAAGTAACTGATAAACTTATTTTTTATCTCCCACTTCGGGAATTTTGAAACAATTAAAATTTAACTGAGGTTTTCAAAATATGTTTTTTTAAAGATGTAAAATTTTATACTTGTTTTTCATTAAAGCGAAAAAATTGGATGAACATATTTTATCAAATGATTCGATCTAATAAAGGTATTTTATTTATAAATTGCGAGGTAATAACAAATTCTTATATATTTTCCCACAATCTATCTTTTCTAGTAAAAATCAAAACTAATCCATTTGATAAGTATTTTTGTATTTTGCCTTTGTCGTATAGTTTTGATAACATTCATAACTATGTTAATTGAAAAAAATAAAATATTGCTTAATAAATTTAAAAGTATAATCTTGTTTCTTCCTAATAATCAGATAAGGGGACACATCTTCATTTATTAGTATTTTGAATCTATATCAAAAAGTATATCAATTGATATTTAGAATGCTGTTCAAAGCAAAAGTAAAATAGTTCTTCTGATTGCTATTACTAGAAAGAAAGATATATTTATTTTACATTTATCTAATCAATAAACAAATGTAACTTTTTTGGATCATTTCATGTTTAATGATGCCGTAGCATACAGTGTTTCTTTTTTAATCAAAAGTTCAGCTCAAAAGTTATGACTGTAATCCATAATATTAAAATTCTTCATACATTTCAAAATGTGTTTTTGATCTATTAATTCATTTTAATTTTCGCATTGAACTTCACTTTTATTAGAAACCAGCAGATGTCACTTCCGGAAGCAGAAAACTTATGATGTCACAATACTATTGTCAACGCCCAGTCACTACTACTGTCTCTACGAAGAGACGGTAAATTTCTAATTGAGAATAGTGAAAGTTATATAGGATTCTCTTCGGTAATGTTGCATTTACACGTTCTTTTAATCATCATTAAATAATACTTTTTGATCACTTTCATCTAAAAATCTTTTCTATGTCGTAATAGTGTGTGTTTGAATGCTAGTTATCGGTACTATAATTTCAATATGGCGGTCACTGTATATTAAAAACCAATATAATTTTATTAATAATTTTTGTTATTTTGATTTTAGCGAATCACGTTGAATAGAAATTATTATAATTTACATTTATTTATTACTATGTCGTTATGGAGGCTTGTGTATGCTTGTAGATGTTGTTTACTTTGATTTGTTTTCTTGGCGTTATACATGTTGATACCGCCGTGGGAGAGGAGTACTGCTGATTGTAAAGTAATCTACAACTGCAAATTTCTTACGTGTGGCGTGATAGGTATCATGTTGTTTTAAAACTTATTTAATCAACCCATACATCTGTTTATTTATTTTTTATCAGTGCATCAATACAAATTTCATTGCGGTGGGACATTAGGCTTAGATTTTTGGTTTTTAAATATAATGTTTTACTTCGTTACTTAAAGTTCTCGATACGTTTTAAGACTGTTCGTTTACAAGATTTTATTTTTAAATTGTCTTTACAAATAAGTTAACAAAATATTTTTTAAATAATCGGAGATATTTGAAGTATACATAATAAGACATTAATAAACTGTGGTAGCAATTCTTGGATAATACCTGGGATTTAAAATGTGTTTGGATATAAGTACTTAGCCACTAAAACATTAATGACGCTTGCATCTTTTAATTTTTTTTTAATATTTTAGTCATTATGCTCCCTAAGTGATATTGTATTCATTTGTAATTTTAATTTTTATTCAGAATATTGAAAGCAGTGCATGTTTTAAATGCTGGTGCCTGTGATTTGTTTAATCTTATTCAAACATAAATTGATAATAATTAGCTACTTTTTTAAGTTTTTATGGTATTACTAAAATACAGTACTAGATTCTATGCATGGTTGTAAAATTCAGTTTAATTTAAAGAACTGCAGTGTTTTGGATGGTTTCTTGCTATGCATTTATTAAAATGAGTAATTTCAACAAGTAACAATCAACAATTAGTACTATTGAATGAATTACTTTATTACCTACTACAATCAACAAATAATAGTTAAAAATCTAGACTATTTTGTATGATTCGTAGATGATGTAAGCTGAAATTGCTTTCGTTAGAAAAGGCAAAGTTTAGAATTAACTGAAATGGTTAAAGTTGTAACTTAGACAATTTGCTGTACAAAAATTTTAACATATAATTTGGTAAATACCTGAATATGAATTTCATGTTTTTTAGACCTTTGTATGAATTGTAAGTTATAATTTTTGATATTAAATGGGGTTAATTGATCTTTGAAGTCACTATATTACTTTATTTTAAGAAATTGTTTGTTGATTTTATCTTGTTAAGTTTTTACACTGTTATTAATTTCATGCTTTTTGAGTTTTTGATAGTGTTGTATTACTTAAAAATGTATGTTTTATAAACTTTGCAGTTTACATAATTGATTTTTACTACCGACATAGTAAGCAATAATTTTATATGTATTCTGATCATTGGTTCAACAATATGTATTAAAATTTATTAAAATTCTGTTTCATTTAGGCAGCCACGCTGGACCTGGCACATTGTCCGTAAGAGAACCCAAAAATGCAAACAATAAAATGTGTTGTGGTAGGGGATGGAGCTGTAGGAAAGACTTGTCTACTGATATCATATACAACGAATAAATTTCCATCAGAATATGTTCCCACTGTAAGTTAGAATTTTTTAGTCTTTGAATTATGTAATTAAATGTTTAATTATTTGTATAATATTTTAAAAAAATTCATAATATAAACCAACAAGTAAAATTTATTGTTCAGTTTCTTAAATTAATTTCTGAAGTATCAGTAAAGTATTTTCAGTCTTAGTGTGTTCTTTCTCTTCCGTAACACTAAACATATAATAGGTCAAATGACCCATAAGGGTTATGTGTAAAATGCAATGGGAAATGAATTAAAAATTCTTATTCTTTGTGTTTGTAATACATAAAAATTGACAATATACAATTTTGTTTAATTATAATAAAGTTTATTTGTCTATTTCCTTCCATTTTTCATATTTCATACATTTATAATCAGAAAAAAATAGTCTGGTCATTTGACTGGCTATGGTAGAAATAGGTTATATTAAGTGTTGGTATGTTTAGTGTTATTTTAGTATTTTACTGTTATGTACTTATTGATATTGCTTCTAGAAAGTCTGCTTATATATATATTCTATAATTGCATATGGTTTTTAAGGGATTAGTAGCATTTTATATTTTTAAAGTCCTGTAAGATGTCTTTTAAAGGATTTTTGTGTTGTAGTTGTATGTTTTCCCTATTTTTATTATTGTGTATTGTATGGGGATATTGGATCAAGTGCCATTTCAAGTTGTATTCCTGGCAGTATATCAAGATACAATATTTTATTAAAAACTTATGGTATTTGTCCTCTTGCTAATAAGGTTATCATAATCTTGATAGATACAATTTAAGCTTAAAAGTTGTTAGTGTCTTGTAAAAGATGTTTACAAAATTAACTATGTGGCAGTGTGAGTAATATAATTTGTATATTAATTTTTGAAATGCATTTAATGAAAAGTTTTGACAATTATCTTAATTGCATATTTATGCTAATGTAGGTAAATATATAATTTTGGGAATGGAAAAAGTTGATTAGTGTTAAACTTTTGCTTTTAATTCCTTTTGAGGTTAGGTAATGCTGCTTTGATGTTAACATGTTAATCTTGAAAATATAGATTTTCTTAATGAGAAAGGCTCTGTTCTTAATTCCTAATAGATATGTTTACTGTAGCAACACTAAGTTAACTTAATCTTTAACATTCAGTTATTCAATATTTAAAAACCCCTACTTTATTATAATGCTATTTACGATGGATGGTTAAGGTGCATGTATGCAATCTGGTGATCTAGTGTTGAAATTTTCTACGAATTTTATAACGTTTTAAAAGTTTGGTATCTGTGTTTTAGTAATTAAGTATTGTAATTTATATTTTTATCCAGAATGTTTAATGTAATTAATAAAGTAAGAAATTTTCTTAAGATGGCAAACTTGAGTAAAAGCTGTCAGATATTACTAATAGTGCTTATTTTACCTTTAGTTTATTTGAATACCTTATAGCTACTACACTATGAGTATTCTGTATAGTTTTGATCCATCTTAGAAAAAATAATTCTGAAGTAAAATTAAATGGTTATTTCATACTAAACATTTCATGATTAAATCCTACCAAAAAGGCATTAAGTATGAAATCTCTACCCACTTCTTTTTCTTTTTCCCTTTCAGAGATAGACAAAGGTTTTTATACAGTTTTCTTTTTTCTTATTTTTTTTCATAGTGTTATAAACTGCCACTTGTGTAGAGATTGTTTTTATCATTTTGTTTCTACTTGGTTAGTATTTAATCAGTTCTTTAGGAATATGTAGCAGTGTTGCTGTTGCCTGGATTCTTGTATATTTTTCTGGTTTTTAATTTATTTTTTCTACCTCATTTTTTGAAATGTTTGTTTTATAATTTTGAGTATTGAATAGCATGACTAGTCATAATATTATTTAGAGGAATATATTTTTGTATAATAGTATTTTTAATTTAAGTTTATACAAAGGGTATGCTTACTCAGGAGTAAAATATATTTTTAAGAAGTGATATATTTTTCCTTCCTAGTGTTGACCAATAAACTTCAATGGAAAATTTTTTTAAGAGTTGTGTGTCCTTACAGAATATCAATCCAAAACAGTTTTCTCTTAAATTATGAACTTAAGTTTTTGCTCAGCTGTTTTGATGTATTACTATTTTTACTTTCTATGGATGTTCACATTCACATATTTAACTTTATTTTATGACCTCTTGGTATCTTAATTTATTTTCCAGTATATTGATTGACAAGATTTAATGTTAAAATTGCAAAATAGAAGTATATCTTTAACCAAATTTAAGTTTAAATATTTCTTATTACCATTTAGGTATTCGATAATTATGCAGTCACAGTGATGATAGGTGGTGAACCTTACACTCTGGGACTGTTTGATACTGCTGGACAAGAAGATTACGATAGACTTCGACCTCTTAGCTATCCTCAAACAGATGTTTTTCTTGTTTGTTTTTCAGTTGTTTCCCCTTCATCCTTTGAAAATGTTAAAGAAAAGGTAATTATATGTACCTCTAAATGTTGAAAATCACTTGCTGTGCTTGTTAATTTGATTTTTCTATGGATATGGATTTGTAGGTTACTGTGCAAAGTTATATGTTTAATTTTTGATACACTCATTGCATTGGTTTATGAACATTTCATTTGATTTGTACTATGATTAGAAACTAAATTTTCATTAAATTTCATTTGTTTCTTGTTACAATATTTTGAAATATTGGACATACTTAAAACAAACAAATGCACTCAGTGCATGCCTTACTCTCATTTACTTAAAATATGTTACACTAAATGATTATTAGTGATTTTAAATGTTCCAACTTTTTTCTGGATAGTTTGTTCCAGAATCTATAGATGCTGTTCAGCTTTGTACTTAGTCTTGGATATGTAGTTAATTTAGTTAATACTTTAAGAACTGTTTAATATGTTGCTAGTGATAAAATTGTTTTAATATTTGGATTGGTAATAAATTTGGCACTTCTGAACTTAAAGTTTGGTAATTCTCTGCTCAAAATTTGAAATACTATTTTTTCTTCAATGCAAATCTGTTAAAAATTGAAAACTGGTTTTAGCACTACTTTTTGTTGAAACATGAGTTGTGATTTATGCTTGAGTCTGTTAAATTATTTCCCAATATCTTTGTTTTATTTGTTTGGAATTGGCTTTAAGAAATAGGTCCCGTCTCTTTAATCCTTATATAGCACAACAGTTGACTGTAGCATTTAGCACAAAACTAAACTTGTATTGATGTCAGAATTTAATATTACTAATAGTATATTAATTATATGCACAGTTGAATAAACAAAATCTACGCTTTTAACTGTGATAAGTACTACATAGTTCCTTTAGTAAAGTGTGATAACCATATTGAAAATTTTTTGCTGGTGAAAGAAATCTTTTTGGGAAATTGTGAAAATCATTGTATAAAGGAAGATTTTTATGCATATTTAGGTCTAAATCTTTAAATTAGCATGTGACTGGTAAAAAATTAATGTAAACAATTGGTTTTCATAATTCATAAATTTTATAGTTTAATATCAGTTATAATGTTGAAAACTGTTTTATGATTACAATAGTATTCTTTTATTAAAGCAGTGATATTTTGTTGTCTCAAAATTTATATTAATTGATAGTATAGGGTTATTTTTATATACATTTGATTAGTAAAATATTGAGAGTTGTCAAAGATTCAAATGCATTTATGGACACTAAATTGGCACATGTTTTATCTACTACTAAACTAAACTGGGGAATTTATATTTTCATTTGACTAATTTAAAAAATGAGTATATATTTCAAGATTATTAAATTTGCTGGCATATAAAATCTTAAACAGATTTGCATTCTCTTTACACATTTATCATATTCCTTTTCATAAACTGGTACTACTAAGCTTTTTATTCTAATTGCACTTTGTTCACATATTGTTTTATGTGCCTTTTTTTCTGGATAATCATCCTTTCTTTTTTTCTCAATAAGTAGTGTTCTAAATTGTCATTTGGATTTATGTCTGTGTGTTCCCAATACGTTTGTTGTATTTATGGCTTGTACAGGGTTCCCACGGTTCTTAAAAGTCCTTAAGACCTCCTTAATTTTAGCTTTCATTTTTAAGGGCCCTTAAAACTACTTAATTTTTGTCAAAGGTCCTTAAAAACTACTTAATTTTTAAATTTGAATGCGATCTATTTCTCCATCGATGAGATCCACAGTCTCATGTGATTTCCTATCAGTTTTCTTATATGACAAATATATAAACTTTTGTATACTTAAAAGGTTTAAAGTCAGCTGCCCTTTCCTAATAGCTAACAGTCATGCAGATTTTAATTAAACAAAGCATGGAGGATGGGGGGATTGTAGATATTTCAGTTTCTTATGGAAGTTTAATTTTCCTTGCAATGAATGCAATATAAAAGTCTAAAACTTTCTTCTTTCCCAGGCAATGCCGGGTATAATCAGCTAGTGTGTATGTATGTATATATGTGTGTATATATATATATATATATATATATATATATATATATATATATATATATCAGTCATTTTTAAACCCTCAGGAAGTACTGTTTATGTTTTTACTCACAATTTATTTTTAGTTTGATCACTAAAAAAACTTTAGATGTACATTTTTCAAAATTAGGTTTTGTCAAATAGATTTCTTATATTAATTTTTAGACATTTTTAAAAACTTAATCCTGAAATATTGTAGGGTATTTATTGAACATGTCTTGTCTGGTTCATAATTATTAAATTATGTTCCTCAGGAGATAGGGTTTATGCCGTTATGTCGTGTATTTCAAGTAGGTCCTTATAAAATGTTACTTTGTTCCTTAAAAAGTCCTTAATTTTTGTTCTGGAAAAAGAGTGAGAACCCTGTTGTAATTGTCTTTAAGCATTTCAAAGCATATGCAATTTTCACTTTTATGTATAATATTTTTTTATAGACATCTAGCCAAAGTTCATTGTTATAATGGTGTAGCAAACTAATTTTTAATGTGAAAGTATTTGGGTGAAATCTAGTAAGATGAAAATGATGATTGCATTAGCACATATTTATCTGCTGAAAAGCATAAATACCCGAAGTATGTTAAGAGATTCATGTACAGTATTGATGCATCAAGTGTGCTTTTTTATTTTCTGAAAGTCTGCTTCTCCCAAAATGTATATTTATGTCAAAGTATACTGTAACTGTTACTTGTACAATCATTATAAATAATTTCATTTTTGCTTATTATAAATGTTAAAGCTTTATATCCACTGTTTTTGCTTTGAAAAATTTTCAGTGGGTTCCTGAAATAACTCATCACTGCCAGAAAACACCTTTCCTCCTAGTTGGCACTCAAATTGATTTGCGGGATGATGTAGTCACAGTAGAAAAATTAGCAAAAAACAAACAGAAACCTATAACTTATGAACAAGGAGAAAAATTGGCTAAAGAATTGAAAGCTGTTAAATATGTTGAATGTTCAGCCCTAACTCAGGTAAATATTTACTTTTTGTTTGGTTAAATCTAACATTTTGTGCTTTTTTATTTCAAATTTCTTAACTCTTATTTCAGTAAAATATTTTAATATAAAGAAGTATAGATTTTTTAGTGCTTCTTGGAAGTGCATAATATTTTAATGTATTTGACAACTTAATTCTATGAATGTGTGAAAACTTTAAAAATCTCATTGTATCAGGATTATTTTTTTCTGTATTAATATTTAGATAGTAACTTTTATAAACAGCTGTTATTACAGTTGTTAATAGTATTTGGTTTAGAAGACCAATAAAGTATTATGCTTGCAGGGTCTATTAATGGACCCTTCACAAAATTCTTCCTGTGGAAAAATGGATTTTTCACGAATCCTTATTATTGAGTAGCAGGAAGATCAATTTCTAACATTGCACTGTCTTTTAAAGACCAAAGGAAAGTTAACAATTGATAAATGTAGTTAAGCAAATGTACTTAAATTTAGCAAGGGCACTGCTCAGGCTGATTACACATGATTAAAATATTGTGATTCAGATCATAATACTATATACAAAATAGAAAAGAGTAGAAAGGGTTTACTATCCTAAAAATGGCTAGCCATTGTCCTGGTTCTTCAGATTTATATGTTGGCACTGATGAAACTGGCATGCTTTGCTCCTCAAGTTTGTCCACGAAGAGAAAAAAAAAATCCTAACATATTGGCAAAGAAGTTAAAAAATTCCTACATATAGCAAAGAAGTTATTCTATTAGTCATCAGGCTGAACTTTTTCCAGCCTCTAATCTCACCGTGATGCAAGGTGACTCTAGTCAGCTAGTAGAGGAAAGTTGTATTGAGTTAACCTTAGTTAGCAATATGCATGTCTGCAAGTTTTTCTTCATTGGAATTTGTAGGCCAGCCCTTCATGACTCGTTCACTGCAGGTGGCCTAAAATTTCCTTTATGCAAAGAGGGAAAACTTCTTTCTTTTATCATTTCAAATTGCTCTAAGTTTTTTTAGCTTTCTTTTTAGTCTAGGGTCAGTTGGCTAAAATACACAACATTGTTGTTGGCACGAAACAAAAAAAAACAACTTTTTATTAATAATTAAATGTTGAGACACTTGAAACCTTATCTTTAAAAAAAAAAAAACTAATCAACTTACACAAATATTAGCATTAAATATACCCAAATATGCATAGGGATTTATGTTTTATTTTTAATAAGACATTTTCTAAAATAGAACTTAATACTAATTTCCAGTTTGCAAATTTTCATTAAAACTGGACTCTTATTTTCACACGAGACAAAACACTAGCAGAAAGAACCCAAACTAATTTCAGTTTCACAAAATATGAGTAGATTTTCACAATTTCATTAAAACAAGACCTGGTATAAAAATCAAAAACAGATTGTGGTTAGAAATTTTTTTTTTGTCTTGCTTTGCCATCTATTGGTTATTTAAATAATATTTTTGAACTGCTGCAAGTTTGGGGAAAATTGGTGACAATTCTGTGCTTATTCAGAATTTGAGTTTTTAAAATGTTTATTAGAGTATTACTAGAGGTCTGCCCAGACAAAGTCTTGTTTTTCGGGAAATTGTGAAAGATGTACTCATAATTTTGTGTAACTGAAATAGTGTTGAAGTTAGTTCTCTCCTAAAGGATCCTGTCTTAGGAATGTATACAATTCTGGAAAATATGCAAATTTGTAATAAAAGTTCCATTTTAAAGAATGTCTTAATAAAAAAACAAAAACTATGTATATATATATATATATATATATATATATATATATATATATATATATATATATATATAAACATACAGATTTAAAAATAACATTACAATTTATTCAAGGAGTTCAGTTTTTAAAAATGAATTCACTTTGCCATAGGTTAATGTTTAAAAAGATAAGGTTTGTGAAAAACCTTTTGGAAGAATTTTGTGAAGAGTTAGTTATTAACATGAAAATATTGTTATGGGTCTGTTTTTACTTTGATATTGGGATGATATACTTTGTGAAGGATTTGTTTCACAAACCCCTGATTACTGGAGATTGATGGTTTTAGAAGAAACATTCACATTTTATTTTATAATTCACTTAATAAATTAGAATTTCTTCAATTTCTGTGATATTATCTTAATTGTTTATTCTAGTCATAACCATATTCCTGTACTGTAGTTTTTCAAATTGTTTTTATAAGATACACTCGCACACAAAAAGGCTACAATTGCAACAAAATAGTTGTAATTCATTTGATGTGAGATTTGTCATCTGATTTTTCACTTAAGTAAAAATGCACCTGTGGGGTTTTCATAAACTATTTTCTTTTCTTCTCTCTGGGAGCGAGTGATTGCTGTTAATGCAGATATTTAGTTCAATAACTTTGAGAATGTACTAGAGAAATTATGCAAGTGAAGCACAGTTTTTTTACTCAAAAATAAAATTCCTGTCATTAGTTTCTTAAATTTCGACAAGAGAAATGAAGAAAAACCATGCTTTTTTCCAAGTTGCAATTAAAAAATAAATTTGTTTTTATATCTTCAGATAGTTGATAACTGTATAATTGTATGTTAAATTTAAAGGAATGTTGTTACTCAATTTTTTGGTAGCTGTTGTAGAACAGTTTCTGCAATTAAAGAAGGAATATTACTGTAATTACATTGTATTGTAGGGTAGGGTTGGTGGTGTTGATTTGCTAGATATTTGTTGGGTTCATTTATTTTTTGAGTACTTTAAATTCTTTAACTTGTGTGTGTATATATATATACATACATACATATATAAAAAATTTAATATCTATCTACAAAGTTGGTTTAAAAAAAATGCATCTTTTCCCTTATTTTAACTAACCTGTGTTTATTCTGTGTTTGTTGTAGTATGTTTTCCTGCATTATGCTATATTTGTTATGCTATATTGTGGTTAATATTTTCACAATGACTTTCAATTCCCCTTTTGAACCTATAAGCTTCATCCTCTCTAAAATTTCACATCTTTCCTTTTAATAGTAACTACCTTTGTCATGTAGGCTTCAATTGATTATGTGAATGAAAGGAGCTTTGATTTTTATTTCATTTTATTTAAAAAGCCTAGATGATGTGAATCTCTGAAATAATTTTGTTTGTTGTGTTTGGCATCTTCAGTCCTATTTCTATTACTTAATTTCTGCTTTTTTGTATTCATTAAATTTGCACAATTTAGTTACTGAGAAAATTTTGAACATCTGCTATTACTATTTTGGAGATAGTAATATTGAAGTAAAAGCAGTCTTTAAATTTTTCGTTAACGAAGCTCTTATAAATATTTAGATTTTCGATTAGGAGTAGGAACCAGGAAACTGTTGGTCACTGGCAAGTTTTATGTTTTGTTCGAGGTGTGTTTGACAATATTCCCAAAAATTAAAAATAATTGAAATTTTTCTTGTTTAAATTTTTAACAGCTGATATTAATTCTATTTTGTTTATGTAAAAGAGAGACCAGAAGCAAAAAAGTTGTCTTATATCACTTTTTTTTTTACTATATTGTTTAAAAAACAAAAACAAATCTAGATTTTGAAGGAAACTGATCTGTTATTATTTCTGCTTTTTATTAAAGAGGATTTCTTCTGCCTTTTTCTCTCATAAATGATAGTTTTTCTTTTTCCATTTTTCTTCTTCAAAATATAAATTGAGAAAATGATCACTAATGTGTGAGAGAGGGAAGTCTTTAGTTGTACATAGATTAGTGCCAACATGTTACCAAAGTCACCAGTTTATTTTGAGTCTTCCTTCTCTGTAAACAAACAGTAGGATCTTACAGCTTTTTTTATGTTATAAATTACTGAAGTTTGAAGTTATATATAAGTAGAAAATGCATTTCATAGTTTAGTTTAGGTTAAATATAAGAAATGTAAAACTTGAAGGTTAATGCACAATTTAGTTGATTTGACACCTTTATTTCGGATGTCATTCTTTTAATAAAACCTATTATGACTTAAATAGTTCCATTTGTTTTTGAATTTTACATCACCTTCTACTGAATTTTTAAAAGATTTACTCTGTATAAAAGTTAACATTTGTACAGATTTTATATTCAGAGTATTTGGATTTATATGTTCCTTTAAATATTATTATGCTTAGGGATTTGATTTTTCAATGAAATGTTTCTAAAGATATTTCCATTTCTGTCTTTAAGAAAAACTGGAAATTTGGTTGCCATGTTTGGTACAGAGTTCTTTAGTCTCTTGTGTGTTTTTTTTCTCTTGTGTAATTAGTCAAATATTTTAATTATTATATTTGGTATTAACTTTAAAGTTTTGACATGTTTATTAAATTATTTTATACAACAATAATAATGGTGTGAATGTTTGTCCCCTGGCAGAAAGGCTTGAAGAATGTGTTTGATGAGGCAATATTGGCAGCTTTGGAACCTCCTGAACCTAAGCCAAGGCGAAGATGCAGGCTGTTATAAGAGCAAGACTTTTTTTGAGAAAGTCTCATCAGATTAACCCTAAATTTTCAACTCTTGGCTTTTCTTCTCCTCTGAACAATTATATTCAGCAAAAACCATAAAACATCACAAAAGTATTGCTCTTTTTTTATTTTGTATTCCAGAAGTGATTGGCAGAGCAGGGCATTCACTGTATCAGTTTCTGGACTACATTAATATTCTCCTATATCTTAAGCGCATTTACCAAACTAAACATCATTTAGCGTGTTTCAGGGTTAAATGAAAAGGACCAAGACTGATTATTAAGTGCCACTTTTATTTCATTTTTCTCAGTATAGCATGGAGAAAGTTAATGCCAGCGAAGTTCTATCTATGGCCAAGATGTGGCTGTTTTATTGCTGGTGGGTTTTCTGTGGAAGGGTGATGATTGTTCAATTGCTGAGGTTAAACAGTAATTGATTTCTTTTCTGTGTGTACTAGGAGATGTGAGAAACCCATATTTTATATTATTTTGCAGATGCAATATCTTTAGATTATCTTGTGTTATATAACCTTATTTTTTTGTAGTATAAATTATTCTGATGGCTGGCTGGCTTTTTTGGCCATCCTTATTCAGTTTTATAATTTAATCTGGAATTGTAAAGATTAAGTGATTTTCAATGTATTTTATATTTATCTAATAAAAATGTCCTTATAAGCCGTATATTGGAAATCTAAATCTTCATTCCGTTTTAGTCCTTAAAGTGCCTCTGAACATTTTTTGGGAAAGTATATTGTTGTAACTGCAGTCAGCATATAGGTTTTTAGATTGTTGGATTGTAATAACTACATGCTCAATATGAATTTTCATTATGTAGGCTTTAATTTTTTTTTTTATTATTATTAAGCTTAGGCTATGACATGTACAGTGACATTAACTTTTATTAAAATCTAAAATAAATATCCTCTGTGGCACCTTTTGGCATGCTATTACCTTTTATTTGGTGATTAGTCAGCATTTTGCTTATTGTGTAATCTATATTATGCATAACATCCAAAAATCTGAAACTGCAGTGTACTTTGTCCAATGTATTTAGGGCCTATCAAAGTTTCTATTCAGGGTGCTCCTATTGAAAGTTTTTAGGTTCATCTTTTTAAGCCTTTTTTTATTTAATCAAATATCTTATGGATGAATGAAGACTGTCAGAAGCTTAGCATCAACGCCAAAATCTAAATGAAGGAAATGAGTTGAACTAGTGTCTCTGCTTGGACAGAATTGTTCTGACCTTCAGAGAAAAGTGGTACAAAATTGCATTTTATATTTGTGTTAATTTGTACAAAAAAAATGGGGACATTAAAAATGAATTTCACGTGTATATAAAATTGGGTCTAAAATAGAAGAAAGACAATGAATTGTTTGGTGCACACAACTGAATCATTTTGTGCTGTTTTTCGAGTTATTGGGCTCCAGAACAGGAACTAGTTTGCCTTATATCTTTCATTGAGACTTAGGGTTAATGCTAATTTTATGTGTGTCTTATGTTGTACTGATTCCATTGATTTATATTTTTGTGTTAGGTGCTCGCTGCAGCCCATTCATGATTGTGTGATGCTAGTAATTATTTATGTGATTTTTCAGTTGTTTGTGCATTTTATTTGTTTTTGTACTGTACAAATCAAAAGGAAAAATAAGAGCACTGTTCAGCACAATGTGTCTTCCTAATAGAATGCTGTTCAGTATCTAAAGAAAAATAAAATATAAGACTAATTAATGTGAAATGGCTTACTGCCTGTTTATGTGTTATTAAAGAAACAGCCTGTGCCACATGTTAATATACACTTTATGTACTGGATAAAAGCAATTTTTTTTAATAAAAAAATTTAAATAAATCTGCTTTATATATTTGTATTTCTCCCTTGCTTTTATAGTTACACTATCCTTTGTGCTTTTGTGTTTGTAACATTTCAAACAATACTTAATGTTAAATTGCTAAATATGAGGGCAACATATTTTTAAAATTTATTTTCATACTTTATTATAGGTATTTGAACAACCAAAACAAGAATAATAATAATAATCTTCACTGATTACAAGAGCTTTGGGGATAAATAGTGTGTACTTTAAAAAAAAAAATTCTAATGGGAAATTATATTTATTGGTTTAAAGTTTCGATCTATTTTAAAAAGGAGTTATCAAGTATGGAAAGTAAGTGGTTTAATTTTTAAGTTAAAAAAATTCAATTCAAAACAAATTTTGGTTTATAATTTTTTAAATAAAATTTTCTGTGAAATATTTTTACAGAAAGTTACTTTAAAATTAAAATCTTTCTTTTAAATTTCTTTGGAGCAAAATTCATTTGTGAAAAATTATTCTCTGTTCTCAATTCAGGTCTTTAGAACAAGATGTAAAAAAAAAATCTTTTTTAAAATTTATTTAGCATTGTCAACCTTCTAACCTTGACATGACCATTTATTACATTGACATGTATAAGTAATTAAATCTGTGAAATACTGTTACTCATAAGTGAAATTTTAACTTTTTCAAAAAAAAAAAGGGGGGGAGATTAGGATTTTATTGCGTATGAAGATTTTTTTTTTTTTTTTTACTATTACTAAAAAAGATTTTTTTTTTTAATTTTTGTGATATCTGGTGTCACTTTCATGAATACATTTGAAAAATTACTAACCAAAATCAAAACATGTTCTGCATATTTATCTTCCTTGAAAATTAATGTCAGAGAGAAAATTCTTGGAGTAGCCAGTTGAATTTTTCTTGGGATTTATATTGTGAAAATGGCCTTTCCTGGCAAGCAATTTTTTAATTCCATTAAGATATGTTTTAAAAAAGCTAAGGCACAGCAAATTAATTTTTAAATGTTTTGTTTAAAGATCATATTTAGTTAAGATAAGATTTACGTATTTAATGATATTCTTTGGTAATATTGAGAAATACAAAGATTTTAATGCTTCTTATTAAAAAAAGTTTTTTATGTTTTTTGTTCATGCAGTTTATGTATAATTGCATTACATTTGTTATTGAAATATATATATATATATATATTAGTGTTTGTTTTTAAAAATGCCTCCTTTTTGGATCAAATTCATTGCCAAGGGTCAATATGTATTTATATATCCTGTACTAGATTCATTCTGATTTGCTGTGTCTTTGCTCACTTTTAGGTTTTAATAAGATTTTTATCACTATACTTACCATAAACTATACTTCTAGAATTTAGATGATTATATAAGGAATAGAATCAATACTTCTTTTAATATTTTCTTTCATTTGGATGTTGGAAATTTTTAGTTCACTTTGATTATTAAATAAAATAAAATAGCTTTTATTCTGATAGTATTTTGCATAAATTTTTGGGTATTAATTATCCTCATGTTCCCAGTAAAATAAAACTCAGTTATACAAGTAGATGGTGTAAATTATATAATTGTGACTGTCACATTTTATTTGTAGCTGTGGTAGTAAAAATAGCTTGATAGTTTAAATCAATCCAAGTTTAAATATATTTCACGTTTAAAATTAATACTTATTTTTGTCAAATCAATTATGTGGAACATTGACAGAATTTGTGGAAATATTCACAGCTATATGGAAAGAGTACAAAATAACTGTTGTGAGAGCTTTGTATTTGAAAATATAAGTTTTATAGTTAAAATAAGATCAATAGTATGCATGTGATTCCCCCCTCCCTCCTTTCACTTTCATAACATGTGTTCTTTGTTCATTATATTAATCATTGAATTATGATATCAAAACCCCCAGTATGCATATTGAAGATTTTAAAGCATGCTCAAATGTTATGAATTTTATTATATCATAGATTGTACACCATTTTCAATGCTCTAAATTGTAATCATTATGGATAGTTCTGCCTGGGGGAATTGATAAAATAATACCAAATATTCTAAAGATGCATAAGTTTCTTGTATAAAATTATACATTCAGCTTTGATGCATGTTAAAAATTAGATTGCAGTTTTATTAATCTTATCAAGACTTAACTTTTAGTAGTTTAGTTTCTAGTACTTTTTAGTTTTTTTTATAGGAGTGGAGAGGGGGTGTAGATTTTTTTTTTTTATCATAGTACCGTGAAGCGTAGACATGTGAAATCACTGTTGATTTTTATATGGCTAGTAAAAGAAATGAAGCCAATGGTTCTGGGGTAGCACTTTACGCTCCCACGACACATGTCTGGGGTTCCATCCCCAGGTGGGACAAAGTTGACTTAGTCTTTCATTCCTTCAGTGGATAGACAAACTGAAGTTCAAGCATGCTTAGGAACTAAACTGGTGATTCTGCATAAGGTGACCACCTTACTGAATCATATGCTTCACACCCTAAGGCCCTTGGTCTGGAAAATGGAGATTAGCACAGTAGGCCCTGGCCCCCTAGGGGCTGTTGTGCTGAGGAGTTGATAAAAGAAGTTCCTTGTTTTATTAGTAACATCTTTAATAAAGTTAGTATTTGGTTTGAGATTTAAATACTTTAGTGCAAGAGTGTAAAACTCATTTCATGCTTAGTGTCAACTAGTCAGTTAAAAATAAAATGAGGGGACAACCTGATTTTTAATGTAATTTGAAAATTTATCAACTTATAAATCTTAAATGAAAGAAAACAAAACTTGTCACTAATAAGTGTTGTTCTTGCTGTTAGAGCTGGAACCCTAAAGCAACTGTCAACGTGGAAGTTAAATGTACATTGGTGAACATAAATCTTTGAGTTGTTAATATTCATTATAAAAAAACATTTGTTTGCAAATGTACAATTTCTGTCCCAAAGGTAATGAGAAAAAATTTTACATAAATTTAATAATCATACTTATGAAGAGAAATGGTTAATCATCAAGTATGCATTTTGGGCAGCAATACAATGAATCCACATTGCTGCTAGTAGTTGTGACATTGTTTGAACTCATTGTGTGAAATGATGTAGAGTTTATGGTTACGACTCTGGACTACTTGGAGTGTGTCAAAATGTCGTTATGTCCTTAAGACTAAGAAACAAAATGGTCACAGGGGGCTAGGTCAGTACTGTATAGGTGGATGGTGAAGAACAGGAATCTGTTCTTAGGTTAGGTATTCAATCGCCATGAAAACCTGTATGGGGCCGAGCATTGTTGGGGTGGGTAAATCAGCTGTCAGCAATTTCTGAGTGGACACAATTTACTCGTTTCTTCAAGCACTTCCAAGTAAATTTCTACATTCATTGTCTGTCCAGATGGTATAAATTCTCTATGCACTTTTTGAGTGGAGTAACATGAACATGATCAGTAGTGTATTGACACAGTATTTGCTCATCTAAACCTTCTGTGATCAAGGTAAATTCGGAGTGAGCCATTTTGAGTTTACCACTTAATCTCTGGATTGCATTTGTACATCAACTTTTGTACCTTCATCACTCTTGTCAGGACATTATACTCTCTAGATACACAATCTAACATTTTTTATGAAATCATCACTTAAATTTCTTTATTTTTGGAGACAAAACTGTAGGCACAATTTTGCAATTCATCAATAACAAAGCTGTGAACATCTGTTTTTTGCAAATTAAGAGTAAACTTAATCAGCTGTTGGCGTTCAGAACATTCCTCATTTGTTAAATGTTTTCTTCAGATTTTTGTAATCAATGGCTGTTTATGAATGCAATGAGCCTTTTGTGGACTTGAGATTGCGACAAAACTTTATCCTTATCAGCATCCACCAACATTTGCAAGGTTTTGTTACCACTTTTGCATAGTTTAACACAAAACTTTATTTCATAGCGTAGATCAGTGGATAGCTGCATCTTAAGAGTAATAATCAGCACTTACAACAAATCATTGTTAAGCCACTGGGCATGCCTTGTGTATTAAGAGTAGCTTTTAACTATTAGAATATGCCCCTGACATTTCAGTGAATATTTGAGACATGTATTTTCCTTGGTTATTTGCCAGAAATGTACTGAAAAATTTCATTTCTTCTGGGTCATATCTTGTGTATTGTTCTGAACATGTATATAAGTCTTGGCATGACTATTCTTAATTTCAGATAGGTTGGTGTTAAAATGTGTAAAATTTTGAAGCCAACATTAGTAAACTTTCTGAGAACATTGACTCAGTGGAGTTAAATGAGTTCCTTTTACACTAAGATGTCTTCTAATTTTTTCTAGTAAATGCTTCTAGTATGTTTTTGTTCTCTACTGCTTATGTGCTTCACATGAGATTTAAGACTGTTCATATTTTCTGCATTGTGAAAGAGTAACAGGTTGGATTACATTACAAACCATGTAGGAACTGCCACCTCTGTACTCCTGCTTGTTAGATAAAAGCTAAAAAACATTTTAAGAAGACTAAACACCTCTACTCAACATTTAAAAAAAATTTATAGTTTAATTTTCTTCTATTACATAGAAGCTACACATAACTATGGTAATGTAACCTAAATTTAAGAATTTCTTATTTTTTACTTTGAAAAACTAGAATTTATTCTGTCAGAGAAGACATTTTTTTGGTAATATTTATTTATTAAATTCTAATTATTTTCAGAAAATAATGGAAAGCATTAATTTTTTTAATTGGTAATATTAATGGCAACTATGAGATTCTGCTACAAGTCTCAGATTTTAGGGTACATATATTAATTTTCATACATAGCATTAAAAAAATATAGTTTGAGGGTTGGTTAAATTAATAGAGGGGAAAATTAAATCAATTTGAGGGTTTAGCCATAGTTTTTTTTATATTCATCAGTCTTAAGTTTGATCAGTTAAAAATGTTTGAAATTTATATTCACCTTTAGACATTATCACTTTAACACAAAAGTATTGTAGATAACCAGTGCTTTTAGTTCTTTATGTGCACAGTACGTGTTGGTGTTTTTTTTTTTTTTTTTTTTTTTTTTTTTTTTAGTATTCCAAACAGTATGCTTTTCATTTTAATTTAAATTCTCTGTTTAGATAAAATTAGTGATTTTATTTTAACTATTTTGCAATAGTTTTTTTTTTTTATAGCTAAATGTGTATAATATATACATATGTTCAAATGTTCAGTTATAATCTATGTGGTTATTATTCTGAAGAGAATATGTAAGAAGAAAGTAGGAAGAGAGTACGTGTTTCACAATTGAAATAGATATTTTTTATTATAAAGAATCAATTTGCCTTTATGCTACAATAGAAGGAAAGACATTTTATGAACAGAATTATGATTAGGAACTAAACTTTGTATAATCTTTTATGACCTTATTCCATCCATATGTTTATGTGAATTTTTAATTTAAAGTCTTCCCAATTTTAGAGAGTTTATAATTAAGAGAGTTATGATTTTTTTTCTGCTTTGTCATTAGCAAAGAGGCTTCACCGTTCTGTGAATCATGCCACATTATGCACCATGAAGTGTATATTAATCCATGAACAGCAAACTTAGAAATTTGCTTCATATAGGTTTTAATCCTTCTTAGGCAGAGGATGTTGTTTTAATTATTCATCGTGTAGAAAATTTGAACTATATTATAGCAAACAAAATTACTGTTTTGTTCTCAATCATATTAGATAGACTTAAAGTTCTTTAGTTACCAAAAATTTTATGCCTTCAAAATAAACTCATGCTCCACTTATTCTATATGGTATAAAAGAAGACAATATTGCATTGATAAATATTTCTATAACATTTTGCTAATCTCATTTATTGTCTAATATGCTGAAAAGGTGGTTTGAGATGGTCTTAAACCATCTTTTCTTTTCATTTTACATATATTTATCATAATGAGTAAGTGTTTTTTCCTGGGGTGAAGTATTACAAATATCAATGTGCAATCTGCTGTATATAGTAATACGCTAATGGGTAGGCAAAATATATCTTGATAAAAGCAAAATATGAGAAATCTTACAATTATGTTTATCAAACAATAGTTTTTAATAAGTGATTTAGGGCATTTTGGTCTCTGCATTTGCTGTTTCTTCCCATGTGTTGGAAATTTAACATTGTTTCAATGATGGATTTCAGGTGTGTAACATCTTTTTCAAGAATTAATGTTTTAATAGATGTACATAAGTTTATATTTTAATTTGGAAGAATAATTGTTTTTCCTTTTAACTTCTCTAGAAAGGGCTGAAGAATGTGTTTGATGAAGCTATATTAGCTGCCTTGAGCCCACCTCCTCGAAAAAAGAGTCGTAAATTGAAGTGTCTGATGCTGTAAGCTTAAATAATGTACCAAGAACATCATGGGTTAGTTTGTTTGTGTGCAGAGTTATCTTTCAGAGTTAACTTCCTATTTCATGAGCAGTTACTGTATATGATAGAGTTAAATGTCAAAGTTCATTAATATGAAATGGTGTTTTGGTAATATGATGGTATATGATGGAGTTAAGCACCTAACTCAAATATTCAAGGTACTTTCTTTATTTACAGATACTATCATACTCATTTTAAATATCCTTTTACTAGTGTCTTCTCTGTTTTATTGACAACATTTCTTTATAAATATTGTTAACATTCTTTTACCTTTTTTAAACTTTTAAATGAAATTGTGATGTCCAAAGTAGCTGTATAGAAAATTGTTCATTATTTCTTCTATTAAAATAATATTGCAAAAATATACATTTTGCTATCAAGCTGATTTGTTTTTTTCTCTCGTGATTAATAAACGGTCAATAGTATGTTTTTATTAAATCCAGTATGAGTGTGCAGTTTTAAAATTTGCTCATAGCTCTTAATTTACTTGTAAATGCATAGGAGTTTGTTATAGGCTAGTTGTAAATGTATTTCTGTGATAAATATGCATTGGAAGCTATTTACCCCTTTCATCTGAGCTACTGTGAATTGAGCAAAATTTTCTCCAGCTGTTAGAATATATCATTTCAAGCATGTAAAAAATAGTTAAAAGAACTTAAAATGTAAAAAAATATGTACACATATATATATATATTGTTAAAAAAGTATATTTTAAGAAAAATCTTTTTATAAGTATTTTAAATTACATTGCACAGATGCTACCATTATATAAAGCTTTTGAAATGACTCTCTTCGTAAACAATCTCCATTTTTTTTTTTTAATAGTTTAACATATTCAGAATTTATTTCGGTGTTTCTGTGCATGATCAAGCAAGTGATAAATGAAACTTTGATATAATCTTAGTATTTCATAGTGATTCTTTGAGCAAACATTATTCATGGCAATGTTGTAGCATAGCAACAATCTACAAAACCATTGTCATGTCAGCTGTGGAAATGAAATGAATTCTTTTTCCTTGTTACAGATATTCAACATAGTGTTAATAAAGGTAAAAATATCTATCTTTCAAGAATTGTGGAAGCTGAAATTAGGTTAGTTTTGCTATTTATGCACTGTACTTTCATGAAAAGAATATTTTCTATAACACTGTAAGCAAGGTATCACCAGCTTTACATCCCCCCCCCCCCGCTGAAATAATAAAATCTTAAAACGAGGAAGTAAACTAATCGGCTTGAAATTGCATCACTTTTAAAATTCCAATATCATCTGTACAACTTTTGCAATTGATGTCACAATATTTTGGAGATTTATACCTTGAGATACAGAAGCACAACACACCAACCAAATGCAATGCTTATCATGGTATGAAATTAAGCAGTCTGTTACTTTTGATTGCTAGAAAATCAATCTTATTTTCAACCTTTTTTGTCATTTAAAAAAATTGCTTAAGCCATTAAAATGATGAACTGAAGTGCTATTTCAGTAGTAAAAATTTTAATAACTAAATTTATCAGTTATATTTTTGGGATGTCCAAAACTATTTTTCAAAAAATTTTTTTTCTATAAATATATATTTATTTCATAATTTAGTAATTTAAACTTTAAAAAATTTTGCATATTTATAAATAAATATGTAATGTTAAGTATTGTCAAATAAATAAGAATATGAAATTTTTAGTTATTTGTTTTTATTTTATTTAAAATTGTTTTTAAACTTTATGTTGAATCTAGAAAATTTTTGATATCCTAGTCAAAAGAGAAATGTAACTTACCATTGAATAAGTTTCATTTTTTCTAAATAATTTGTTTAAGTCATACAAGATTAAAATTTAGATCAATTTTTGCTTCTTTGAGAAGGTAACAGACCACTTAAGGCAAATGGATTCATAAAACCTCACATGAAAATATTTTTCATTTTTTTAAAGAAATATTTTACATGTATGTTTATATTATTTGTATGCTACCTTAATATATTTCATACTTTTTCTATCATTTCATTTATGTATGCCATTTTGTTTATCTGTACATTAAATTTTATATATCAAATCTTTTTTGTTGGATTCTTACAGATTAAATAATTATAGGACCACTTGAAATAACTAAAGAATTTCAAAACTTGTATTAAATATATTGAGAAATTAGATTTAAACTTTTTTTTATGGCTCAAAATTCTCATGAGTTAAGAAAATAAATGAATAAAATTCAGAGTAATTTTGTCTACCGCCATTGAATAGTCAATTTTCAAAATTGAATTGGTCCATTAATAAAAAAAAATATTTTTATTTTTCGTTAGTATATTGCAGTAGCATTATTTTTCTTTTTAGCATGCTTATCTTAAAAGGAGTCTTCATTTTTAAACTGTAATTAAAAAAGAAAAATGATTTTCCAGTTTTGCATTTTTAGAATACTTAAACAATTCTCCATCTTTAAACAAATTACAGTAAAAAATTCTTGTTGGAATGTATATAATTGTTTTGTTTTTTTTTAATGAAAATATGTAAATTTTCTAATTTTAAGTGCATTTTACTCTAAATGATGTTTTTAAATTTTAAATGTATTCTTAAGAAGTATTTCTACAAATAAATAAATCAACTTGCCACATTGATTTCCAATTTTCATTTAGTGTTAGAAGAAAACTCTACCTACTTATAATTTTTTTGGTTTTATAGTACTTGAAATGAAATTTTTAAATGTCATTTTAGTATTTGTTTTTAAATTTGATCTCCTGGTGTATCTAATACATTTTTAAACTTAAAAAGGTGGGGAACTATACCAAATACGTATTATCCAAAAAGGCAAAATTTATTAATAGAACTTAGTATGCATGCAGTGTGTTAGCAAAATTTTGAAGCTTTAAAACAAGCATTTCCTTTTTACTCTTACAAAACAAAAATGATATATTTTAAAGCAAAGTATATTCAGAAAAATTCTTGGGTATAAAAAAAAAAAAAAAAAGTACAATTTGTGATAAAGCAACAAAAAATCTCTTTTGAAGTTGCTTAAAACTGATGGCTCTTGTTTCATTGTTAGGAGTGTTAAATGACTGGATTTAATAGTATTGAAAATTTAGAAAGTTTTTTCACTTGTTTTAATTATACAAGAACCTTTTGAAATTACTGTATCTTGAATTACAGCTTTATTGTGAAAAAAAACTGTAAATTTTGATTAAATATGTATAATTAATGTTATTGCACCAACTTCACTTGTAGAAAAAAGGTATTTATCCCAATGCCACTTTTTTCTTTTATGGCAGCTTTATTTTGTAATCTATGATTGATCAGTGTTATCTGAATTTTTTTATTATTATTTATTGATTTCTTTAGAGGCAATATTTTAATATATGAAATATAGTTTGAAGTATATAGTCAGATAAAAATTTTTCATTATTGGAATTAGCTTTACTTGAACACATATCAACTCAAGGAGTACTTTAAATGTTTCTTGGTCATTAACACACATAGTCACTCTCAAAACATAATTAAATCAACAGAAACACACACACACACAAAAAAAAAAAAAAAGATATAGTGAGAAGTAAAAAAAAGTTTGATACATTTTACAACCATTGAGTTTATGAATAATTAAAATACCCCAAAACATTTGTAAGTGAAATGCTTTGATTGAAAATATATATATATATATATATATATATATATATATATTTCTTATTTTCTTTAAAAATAAAATTAAAACTATTTTATGTATATAATAAATTGGACTATATTATAACTAAAATGCTTAAATTTGAATGACTTAATTTTTTCATGTGTATTCAAAATTTGAAAAGTAAATGATACAAAAGCTACGTAAAAAAAAAATAAAAATTTTTAATTTTATTTATGGCATTGTTTTTGTCATAGAATTTTTTCAAGATTTATGAAAATTGAAATCCTTACAGTCTTGTATTTAACTTTCGTAGGAATTTTAATAATTAGATCAGTTTGGTGTCAAGAAACTCAATTTAGTTTCTGTAACGATAAAACGTTCATAGAGATGTAAAAAAAAACACTGATTGCTTTTACAATACGGAATTTTAGCATTTTATTTTCTTATAATTTCTTTTTTCACTTACGGAAGACGCATATAATACTGGAAGATTCATCTTAATCAGTTTATTAATAATTCAAGATATTAAACTTGTGCAATATTTTTGTATAAATCAGTAATGCTGCTTGTTCTTTATTACATTTATACCTCTTGTAATAAATAAATTGTTGCAAAATTAAGGCCTTTTTTCTTTATGATATTACACACATTTCCACGAATTGCTCTTAGTATCATACCATTTGTTATTAAGATTTCTTATCTTTCTGCTTGTTACAGATTGAATCTGATTCAATTTGTCTATCTTATAAGAATTGCATATTTATTTTTGATTAAACTTCAAATCATTCAAAGGTTTATATTCCTGATTGAATTTCAGGTCATTTCTCAAAGGTAATAAACTCATTAAAAAAAGGAAAATTATATATACATACATATATATATATATATATATATATATATATATATATATATATATATATATATATAACCTGTCATTATGTACATGCTTTTAATAATTGTGCATATTTAAAAAAAATTCTAAGCACAAGTATTTTAATATTTGCGTGAAGTCTGCAATAGACATGAAAAATAAATATACGGATGCAGATTTCTCATACTTTGTGAATAATTAGACTTCTACTGCACTGAAAATTAAACATACTATTCCAGAAGCCTTTCTTAGTTTTTCATTTTTTTATGCTTTCGATTAATCACTACGAAAAAAACTGAAACTGTATACTTTTGAGTTTGTTTGATCTCTGACTTTAAAAAGGTACGACCGCAAGCTTCAAAAGACTTTAAAAACGTATTTAATTTAATTGAGATACAATCTTTTAAGCAACACCTGTGAAACACATTTCTGAAACTGTGTCACACAAATTCAGTGACTCTACCGAAGAACAAATATTCTATAGGGTGTAACTGATAGCATAAAGCTGGTTTAAACACAACATATCAATAAAAAACGAATAACATTTTTATTGGTTTGATAAACCTTGCAGAGTACTGCTGGCAGGTGTTCTTGAAAACGTTTTATCGCAGAAAAGTTTGCGTTGTTCTAATTCTTAAACATATGTAACAGGTATGCTCGTAAAAATATTCATTATAAGACAGCAACGGGTAAATACGGCATGTCAACTTTGATTAGGAAGGGAAATTTGTAGACTTATTTTTTTTAGTTCTCCAATTTTGTGGTTTGAAATATGTCTTCGTTGAGAATAATGTAAGCATTCATTACCTTGAAAAAGGAATTCTGTATATTTCAAGATAATAAGTCTAAATAGAGTTTTACAAGATTAAGAAATAATGAGAAATAGGATTTTTTAAAATTTTTATTTATTTATAAGACTTGATTTACACGTCCAAAGATAATTTAGATTTCCGTTAAAATAGTTGAAATTGTTTTACTTGATTTGACAGTGGTTCTCAACTTTCCCAACGCGGCGACATTTTAATACAGTTCCTTATGTAGTGTGTGATGACTATAAATTATAAAATTATTTTCGTTGCTGTTTCACAACTGTTTGCTACTACTATGAATCGTGTAAATATGTGATACGCAGATTGTATTTTCCTTCTTACAAATTGAACATATTTAAAGCATAGGGGTTAATCACGAAACAATGTATATTTATATGTTGTGAAATTTTGTCTTGTAGCATGCTATAGTATGGGTAACAGTCACCAACTATACACTGTATTGCTACATTTAACGTCAGTATGTGTAAAAAGTCATCGTCAGTATTAAAGTTGTCTCGCCAGATCAGAAATTCTCGGGACAGTCTATGCAAGAGCACAACAAAGATAGCTTCCACAACAAGCCTACTTCTGTATTTAAATTGAATTACTAACAAGCTAGTAAACCCTGTTTCAAAAGCTAAGCATTTGAAAATAGAAGAAAGCTTCACTAACTTTGTTTTATGATGGTCTGTCGTGACTGACCGTTGGATTTATAACCTCAAGATCACGAATTTTGACTAATTAATACGAATACTTTAAAAAACGTTAAAAAGCAAAACTAATAAATTTTAGGCTATATTGATTTATACTTCTACATGAATATTAATGCATTGTATGATCATACAATTTAATTAATTTACTGGAAATATAAATAAACTATTATCCAATTTTTATTTCAAGCGTGGTAGATAAAAAGAAAAACATATCGCTCAATGAATGACTATGCTACTTTATTTTATGAAATGATGTGGACCTATATGGTAGCAGAAATATAGTGTACTTATATATAAAATAGCCAAGACCAATTAAGGGATGGAAAATTAGTGAAATTCATTTGTGAGGTTATTTCAATGAGTTGGGAGATATATATGTATTGATATTACCCAAGTCCAAGTTACTTGCTACAAGAAACGTGACCCAGACAAAGTACTGATTAAAGATAGCTGATATGCTATGTTTGAAGTGCTCTGAGAAAAGCCAACAGTATAGAATTTTTTTCTACTAGTTGTTAATTTGTCTTGATCTTTAATAATCCAAGTAATGCTGGCATTAATAACAGGTTTGCTTTGCAGTTTAAAAAGCTGTTACAAAACATCCCCTATGAAAACAAATGTCAAGTCTTGCATTAAGAACAGTTTTCAAAATCGCCAGTTCTAAGTATTTGTCATCAGAGGAACTGCAACAATATTTCCATAATTAATTTGAAAGTAATATCGTCGGCCACCAGAAAAATTTCAGCTTCTTAATTTTTTTATTAAAGCAGAGTTAGTAGATTATTCTACGAAAACCAGAAATAGTTGTAATGACGAGATAAACACAGTAATCTATAAAAGAATCCTTAAACTGAAGTCACTACCATCAATCTGGAGAAAATGACATGGGGCTCTTTTTTTAAGTTATTGAACTATTTTGTACTTGTCATATAACTTAGCATAATCATATGTTGTCAATAGTGACGATTAAGCTTATCTGTCATTCAGATAGGTTATGTAAGGTTAGACGGTTATTTCCAGCTAGACAGCTGTAAATATCAAACAGGAAGTACAGATTTAAATAGTTTGATAAACATAATGCAGTTAACTGACTTAATTGCTACATCCGTCTTCTCATTTGTCAGATATTATCAGTTACTCTCATTA
>CM063498.1:70629607-70654607 GCA_032207245.1 Pardosa pseudoannulata | reverse complement strand
CACCTGCTGTCTAATTTCATATCGAGACCCGGTATTACGATATAGAAAATTAATAAAATATGAACATCGTTAAAACCGCGTTACTGCATCGTCAACAAGCTGAACAGGTGTCACTTTTTTCTGAAATAAAAACAATATTTTTTTCTTATTATTACCTACTTAAATATCATAACGTCTTGAATTTTTTATTCGGATGGAGTTAGGTTACATTAGATATATTCCACTCGTTACCAGAGTCGACGTTTTTAGAGGACATGAAGGCTGTGTTCTCGTTTTTCCTTGATAGTTGTCACGGATGAAGTATTTTGTGTATATTCATATGCGATCATCAAACTAAGACTGTGCCTGAATATGCTTTTTGTGTTTATGTTTGAGTCAGAATTTGAGACTTAAAGTTATCTTTATATAGGTATGTTATAATACTTTTATTTAATTTATAAATCTAGGAATGTAGTAGTAGATTATACCTAAGTTTCAATCAGTGGCGTGCGGTAGGTTTTCATGCAGGGTGTGCAGAGAACATGAATTTTCCAATAAATCTTTAATTATTGAGACATCAGAGTTCTCCATTCTGAAAAGGGTTATTTATTATGAATATAAATTTAAAGAATACAATAAATAAAATATTTACCTACGAGTAGTCAAGTTATAACTATAAAAACAGCTAAACTAATAAGAATTCTACTAACACTGAAGCAAAAATCATGTCTTTTGTTGTATGGTGTCATATCGGCGTCGAAAAAGCAATGCCTCGGGCTTCTACGAAAAACTTATATGTTTAGCAAACGTAGCATCACATGGCGCCCGCCGCTGCGGTGCCGACAAACCGAACGTCTATTCCACGTGCAGAGGATTTCGCTGCACGCTGGCACAATAGAGCGAACTGTTTCTTGTTCGGTCAGTGGATTAAATTATATTTATTAATTGTTTTTAACATTTGGAAATCACATATTTTGCGAAAAACATCTTGACAATTTTTAAAAACAAAACCAGGGATATGGTGTAACATAATATAACTTATATACTGTCTGTAAGACACAATGGATGGTAAAATTTGGACTGTTCTGTTAAAATTCGTTTCTTTAAAACGAAACAACATTGTTTTTCAGCTAATTATTTCAATAAATATAATACATCACCGAAATTAATTTACCACACTAAAACATTTCACTTTATATTGATGAATTACTTCTTTTATATTTCCATGAAAACATATCACAAAAATGATACTTCCGGAATAACAAACCGACGGTAGATTTCGGAAAATGAATAATCTGGGGTGTACATCATTGTTAAATGTTTACCCGAGATCTCCTAAATATCACAAAAATGATACTTCCGGAATAACAAACCGACGGTAGATTTCGGAAAACGAATAATCCGGGGTGTACATCATTGTTAAATGTTTACCCGAGATCTCCTAAATATCACAAAAATGATACTTCCGGAATAACAAACCGACGGTAGATTTCGGAAAACGAATAACCCGGGGTGTACATCATTGTTAAATGTTTACCCGAGATCTCCTAAATATCACAAAAATGATACTTCCGGAATAACAAACCGACGGTAGATTTCGGAAAACGAATAATCCGGGGTGTACATCATTGTTAAATGTTTACCCGAGATCTCCTAAATATCACAAAAATGATACTTCCGGAATAACAAACCGACGGTAGATTTCGGAAAACGAATAACCCGGGGTGTTCATTATTGTTAAATGTTTACCCGAGATCTCCTAAATATCACAAAAATGATACTTCCGGAATAACAAACCGACGGTAGATTTCGGAAAACGAATAATCCGGTAACGTTGATGCAGGAAAGCGAATAACGCGCAAGAGAGATTGAGGTTCCACTGTGTACGTATACACACACACACACACACACACACATATATATATATATATATATATATATATATATATATATATATATACCCTAGCATATAGCCCGTCATATGACGAGATCAGTAAAATTTTTAATTTTGCAGAATTCTAAAGTACCCTATGAGGCAGATAAAAAAAATGGTTTGTTTTGTGGCTGAGAATTATCTGGTACACGCTGAATAATTTGTTTATTTTCATACTCATCTAAAGTCTCCCAATACTGCGAATGCAGTTTAAAATCACGTTGAATTAATTTAGAAAGAGAATTCTTAGCTAAGTCAAAATTATTGTTAAGTTTTTCCCAATTTTTTTATACAATAATTAATAAATGTAAAGAAATGAAAATATCATTTCCACTATACACTGGAGGTAGATTGTTGTTAATACCGGTGATAACATTTTTATTGCAACAAAATATAATCGATGATTCAATTTAAAATTACCACATATATACCTAATCTACTATTTAACCCATTAAAGTCCGGATATTTCTGATGACTATATATTAGTAAATACCTAACATAGAAGCTATTATAGACACCTGGTAGTAAAACAAAATATGAAATTTAAACACCTTTAAAATGACATCAAGTCATCATTAGTGAGGAGGTGTCATTTTAAAACATAATAAGATGTCTTAAAAAAAAAAGAGGAAAACTTCGTGATAAGAGATTTATTTGCTATCATATATGAGAAAATTACTGAAAAGAGATGACTTATTACAGATATGGCTATTCGCCATGATTTTGACCGGTATACGTTCAGAATACCGGTCATAATACGTTCCTATTCTAAGCTTGAAAATCATAAAATGCCGATCGAAATGACAAAATTATAGATAAGATCATATTTGAAAACTTGGGAGATTATTCATAAGATTAATATCTATTTCTATTAAAAAGGAAGAATCGTTTCAAGAAAACAAAAAAATCTACAAATCATTTTTTGACTGTCCTCAAATAAGGACGCTGGGAGTTAATGGGTTAAGCCAAATGTAAGAGAAAATTATCGACGTCCTATCTAAGTTCAGTGATAAAATGTACGAAAACAATGCAGACAATATTTAAGTAATTTAAAATAAGAAATAATTCAGTGAGATGGAATGACGTCATAATACTGATACAAAAATGATATTTTTACTTATTTATTATGTGATAAATTGATAAATTTAATCTTCTGTTCTTAACCTGGTGAAAATAGGGCTCGAAATAATGGCATTGTTGTAATGTACATACAACCTATACACCAGTGTTCGTTACAAGGGGGAAACACAGAATGAATATAATACCTTATATAGATTCAGACATTTATTCTATACATTTATTTACAAAAATACTTGGTTAACATAATCATCAATCATTTATATCTTCTATTTACACTGTTATTATCCCACAACTCTTTATAAGGAATTATTATTATTAACAGAGGCCTAAGTCAAAGGACTGTAAATATTATTTATAAATTACCTCCATTGAAGTCGCAGGGGAGCAGGCAGGGGCTTTTCTCACGGGCATACGGGACAAGTTGGTGATGTTGAGCGGGGCGGTGTCAGTCCGGGCGCACGGGACGAGCTCGTGTTAGTGGATTCTTGTTGTACTTCTCTCGACTGCCCACTTCTAACTCTCAGCTCTCAGCCTCCAGCTGTCACTCGGTTTCCAAAAACTTCACCTAGGTCCCAACGCCCCTCCTTTTCTTGTCATCCAATCCCTTCTCTTTGGGAAATTTTCCCACATCAAATGCCCTTCGGGAGTGCAGGTGGGCTCATTAAAGTAGCCCCTTTTTGTTCAAGCTGACATTACATTTTAGCCCCTGCTCCCATAATTCACGATTACAGTTCTGTGCGAACTTGACCGTTATGCTGCCATTCCGTGAAGTATCCTCTCTGCAGGGGTCCCTAAACTTGACGTAAATAATTGGGGTCTTAAATTCGTCAAGGAAAATCCTCCCATGGCTATGCATGCACGTGCAACTCACCGTGAGAAAGTACCTCGGTACAGGCATTAAAGGATAAAAAGGGGGGAAGGGGGGATTTCGGACGTTGCTAACCCTAACTCAACAAAAATCCAATATGGATGCCTCTGACCCTTCCAGGTCCAACCGCTTCATAAATTCGAGGACAGACAACTTAGGCTATTATTATATAGGGGATACATACGTATAGATAGATCTGTGTTTGTGCTTACATATTTATGTGTACATAACTTTGCCGGGCCAAGAAAGATAATATTGTGTTCTCTTTTACGCATTTCAGTACTAATTAGAGAGCACTTTTACTCTAGCATTGTTTTGATGGATAGATGCAGTTTGTATAGATATTTTTATCTGCAGATGGTTGCATCAGCCATGCTTCAAAATCGAAAGAAGAGTCGAAACACTCCACATGCCATTCTATTCCACATACTCATTTTGGGGTCAAGACTTCGAACAACTAGTTCACTCAGGCACGCTTTTTGCTTCTTGAAACAATCTGTCATTGTTTTCAACACGATAAATCTTGGCATTGTCATCTTTACTTTTAGAAAAGAAAACAAAAACAGTAATGGAATAAGACTATCTTTTACAACTCCCTGATATTAAGACTGATTTTATTTTATTGGTGTAAAGCAGAGGTGGGCAAATCCGGCCCTTTTGATTACTTTATCCGGCCCGTTGAAAAATCCTGCATGCAATTTTGTTTTTTTAGTCTCTTGTATGCGATTTTGTTTAAATCAACAGTATTTGTATGCGTAGTGTACATATAAATAATGAAAAATATACAAATAGAGAGTATTATAATTTGAACAGCTGTAACCATATCCCTACTTTAATGTATGCAACGTACATACTCTCATAAAGCGTTTCGTTAGTGTCAAATAATTTACTAAAAGAAATTTTTTACTCAAACGAGTTGAGTGTTTTCTACGATGTTTTGAATACAGAACATTTCAAACATTTTTTGAACTATGTTCAAAAGTACCTAGTTTTATTTGGTTCAACATATATTTGTGATAGAAGTTTTTCGTTAATGATTTACACTAAAAATAAATATCGATCACTAATTGACGAAAATCTACACTCGGTATTAAGGATTGCTACAAGTGATTTGGATACAAATTTCGAGGAAATAATATCAAATGAACATTCCAGATTTCACGTTTCGCATTAACTAAAACTATTCTATTTTAACGTTTGATGTTTGTCTTTTCTTTTTATAATTCTATTTACTATTATATTTACTGATATATATAAAAATGAATATATGATATAAAATTAATTGATAAATATATAATTCATGTACAAACATATCTAATAAATATACAAAAAAAATAATATTATCTAAACTAATTTTATTTTTCATTAATTTATAATGAAATTTTAATCTTTAATGATATAAAAAATTTTTTATAAAAAATCATTACATAAGTACAATTTATTAAATTTAAAATTTTATTAACATTAAATTTCTCTGTTAAATGCTTTAAAATGATACTTAAAGTGTTTTTATAAAAAAAATTTTTTTTGGGAAAAAAAAAAACATAACATTATAGTCATGTAAAATGACTATTTTACATTTGAAAATTATTTATAGCTTAAAAGACCCAACTTGTAAAGTGTTATACGCTATTAAAAAGTGTTATAAAAACATTTTGATTGTGCAAAAATATAAATTAACATTGTTTATTTTTGCATTGCATATTTTCATTACATATTTGAAATATATTTTGCATTTTTGAGTTAAAACATGTAGCATATTTTTGTAACAAAGATTTGTTTTAAATACTGAATGAGGTCATAAAAAAAAGATGTTCAGTAAAATTTATTTTAGATGTAGTCATATAAAGGTAAAATTTTGAAATTAAAGGGTAAGAGGGCATTATAATTTTTTTTGTAATTTATTAATTTAGAGTTATCAAAAAACTTTGTACTCATACATTGAAGTACAGCTAAATTAATCGTGTTATAAAAATTTTCAAAAAATTAGATCATAGTTTTAAAGTAGTCAGGGATTACACTGGAAGGACTCAGTATGTCACTTGATATCTTTCTAACATTCACGTCCCGTCATTTTTTAAGAGTAAGTCTGATTTAATCAATTTTTTCAATCTCGTGACCTTGTTCTGAAGCTTAATATACACTTACCTTTGGTTACTGGAACAGTTTTTCGAGGTTTAACTCACTAAAAGGTGGCTTCCTTTTAAAGCACTCGTGTTTAATCCTTAATCCTTTGAATTCTAACCTTATTGTGGAATTAGAAATGGTTTAACTTTCCGCGCTGAGATATATGGTCCCCTTCTACCACAATTTAAATTTCCTTGTCGTCTGAGAGAATTTAGTCAAGGTGGCCTCCTTTTGGAAGCTCTTATGTTTAATCCTAATCCTTTGATTTCTAGCTTTAATGTGGTATTGAAAATGGTTAACTTTCCATAATGAGATAGGGTCCTCCTATCTCCCATCTGAATTTCTTGGTCGTCTGAGAGAACTTGGTTAAGATTAGATTAGATTAGGTTAGGAGCGCGACAGTCTGCTGTTTACAACACGAGGACTGAGACCGGAACTTACTGCTTAAAATCGATTCCGGACATCTATACCAGCAACTCCATTACCGAATTAAAATTTAAAAATTTTTCATGGACCAGTAGCTAGACTAGTTTTTAGCGAAAGAATCACTGGTATAGAAGATGATAAAAATATTATATTATAAACAAAACTAGTTAATAATTAACAAATAAGTCGAATTAATGAATTAATAATTATCAATCAATAATTAATTAATAATATCAATTAACAGTTATTAGTAATCATTAACGAAAAAAGTTTTTCCCAAAATAAGAACTGATTTGATTAAAATCCAGATAAATAAAACTTTTCATAATTTTTAAAATCAGAATTGGAACTCAATTCTAAAACAATTTTTTAAGTCGGCCTTTTCAAAAGATTACTAGAAATAAATTTTTCCACAAACAAATAAATCAATAAAAGTGGAATTAAAAGTTTATGACCGTTTCTAAAGAGAAAAGTAATGTTTGAAAAAAAAAAAGATAATAATGCAGCATTAACGTATAAAAAAAGCAAAAGTAATCTATAAAGTTGAAATCTGGAAAACCAATTTTCGTAAAACTTTTCTATATCAGTTTATATAATTGGTTATAATTTCACGGATGCAGTTTTGAAGTAGAGTTCATGTTTACAGTGCGGTGAAAATTCGAAAGGAATTTAATAGAAATACTTTAGAAATTGCTTTACTTTTCTTCATATGTTTGTTTGCTTGGAATTCAATATCTGTTAATTTCAGGTTTAAATTCTTTCTAAAATAATAGATATTACGGAAAAACTTCCACCATTACAGACAAGAATGAATAGCTACCTACCATTAAGCCACTGTTCGGCGAAACTTGGCCAAGGTGGCTTTCTTATGAAAGCACATACGTTTAATTCCAATCCTTTGAGTTCTAGACTTAAAGTGGTATTGAAAATAGTGTAACTTTCCATAGTGAGATATATGGCCCCCTCTCCCTCCAGTTAGAATTTTTAGTCATTAGAGGTCTTGGTCTCGAAATCATCCAGTCATTCGAAGTCATTAAGTAACCAGTCATTGGATTAAACTGACTGGTTTCTGATCACACATTTCCTACGTACCGCTGTTTTTCCAACATTTAACAATACATCAAATTGTAGTTCTGTATTAGTGATTTGAGTAATTTACATGCATGTTTTCACCCCTTCGTGCAGTGTATAATTTAGTCTTTTGTGAAGCTTGTCATGTATTATTATTATTTATTTGTTTTTATTATGTGGAATGCCTTCATTAATTTCTCTGAAATTGTCATCTGATGTTAAATCAGAAAAATTTGGATGTTATATTTTACGAAAAAATGATAAATTTTTTCAAAAGGTTTATCACATTTCTTCACTGATAGCTATCAGTAAAATGTCTATTCAAATTTTAATAATCAACTATAGTTGATTATTAAAATTTGAATAGACATTTTTTACTAGGAAATATTCTTAGAGGAATGCAAATTTTTCGTTTTGTTTGTTTTTGGATATTAAATTTTGGAAGTTTTTGATAGTGAGCCGAAGATTTAAACATATAGTTAGAATGAAACATCAAGTTAGAATGAAAATTAAATTGATTATACTATTTGATTATTAAAATTTACCTAAAAAATACTACTTGATTGATCAAAGCCGAACGTTAGCCGGATGCTCTGCGGTACCGGAGTTCGTGGGTTTGAATCCCCCTCATGGCATGGATGTTCGTAGCCGTTCGGAATCGGGTTTAAGCAGTAGGTCCCGGTCCCCGGTCGTGTAGCAAAACAGTAGATCGCAGCTCTCCAAATAATAACCAAACCTGATTATTCACATTTGCATAAAAAAAAATTTACTTCTATGCAATATATTTAAAAAAAAAAAAAAAAAAAAAAAAAAAAAAAAAAAAACTCTTCAATTTTTTTTAATTTAGATTATTAGATTTTAAATTTTAGAAGATTTAGAAAGAGAGTCGAAGATTGAATATATAGAGAATGAAAACTTACTTGATAATTGGAATTAAAGATCTTATAGGTAATGGACTTTTATAGGTTACCAAACTAGGCCTTCATAATTTTTATTCATAAATCAAATGATGTCCTTTCTGTTATATGGAAATTTTTCCGTAATATCTATTATTATAGAAAGAATTTAAGCCTGAAATTAACAGATATTGAATTTCAAACAAACAAACATATGAAGAAAAGTAAAGCAATTTCTAAAGTATTTCTATTATAAATTGCTTTCGAATTTTCACCGCACTGTAAACATAAACTCTACTTCAAAACTGCATCCGTGAAATTATAACCAATTACATAAACTGATATAGAAAAGTTTTACGAACATTGATTTTCCAAATTTCACCTTTCTAGATTACTTTTACTTTTTTTTATACGTTAATACTGCATTATTATCGTTTTTTTTCAAACATTACTTTTTTCTTTGGAAACGGTCATAAACTTTTAATTCCACTTTTATTGATTTATTTGTTTGTGGAAAAATTTATTTTTAACAATCTTTTGAAAAGACAGACTTAAAAAAAACTGTTTTAGAATTGAGTTCCAAATCTGATTTTAAAAAATGTGAGGAGTTTTATTTATTTGGATTTTAATCAAAGCAGTTCTTATTTTGGGAAAAGCTTACACGTTAAGGATTAATAATAGCTAATAACTGATATTATTGATTAATTATTGATTGGTAATTATTAATTTATTAATTCGCCTTATGTGTTAATTATTAACTAGTTTTGTTTATAACATAATATTTTTGTCATCTTCTATACCAGTGTTTCTTTCGCTAAGCACTAGTCTTGCTACTGGTCCTTGAAAAAATTTTAAATTTTAATTCCTAAGGTTATATTAACCTCTCAACTTATTTCCTTAAATTTTAATGCACAAATAACGTGTGTTCATTAAAAGAAAATATATTAACCCATTAAAGACCATTGTCCTCATATGATGGTGCTGTAAAAAACCACATTTACCTTAAATAAGTGAAAAAAATATTCTTTTATTTACCAATGGTTCTGATAGATGAAAGCCCTATACAGTATCAGATATGATATTTCTTTGGAATTAAGTAAGAAAAGTGCGGGAAAGATGCAGTAGAATTTCCCGCTTGTTTGATAATCACACCACACATTTTGTATAGTGCGGTTTGGCAAATAATTTATGAGGTAAGTGTCGTGTATTCCCCGTTTTTATTTGAGTATTAACCTGTGATCAAATGTATAGTGGGTTTGGTTTGGTTTGGAGCGCTACGGTCTACTTTTTGCACATGAGGGCTAATGAGACCGGGACCTACTGCTTAAAGCCGACTCCGAACGGCTACGAACATCCATACCACTGTGGGATTCGAACCCACGAACTCCTGTTCCGAAGGCCAGCACCCTAACCATTCGGCCATCGTTCGGCAATGTAGAGTGGGATTTTATTTTGATTGCGTTGTGTAAAAGTATTTTAGTACTAAATTTAACCACAGGTTCTGAGAAACTACAGACATAAGATATAAAAATAAACTCAAATCTAAATTAACAACATCCGAAACTAGCTTAATATATAAAAAAGGTAAATTTATTATAATCTATAAACATCTATGTACACACAAACTGATTCTAATTTTCATAAAATATACTTTGTCAACACCTTCTAAATTAGTTCTGACAATAAATTTTCAATGCTTAAGTAATTATGTAAATGTAAGAGAGAGGACCTAATCTCAATTTCAAAATGTATGTAAAAGGGAGTACCTTTGGGCAGTTAAAATGGTGTGCCCGGAACACTGCTGGTTGATGTATATCTATGGCTGATCAGGATTGGGTATCTATAGATCCTCCGTCGGTCTGGTCTGGGGCTTCCTCCTGAGTGTTTGGGGTGAGGCCGTGCTATTTGATACAGGAATACTTCCCCTCGAACTTGACTGGAGTCTCGAACACGTTCCGTCGGACTTCTCTCCTCGTCTGGACTACCGAACACCTTCCGTCGGACCTTCTCCTCGTCTCGACTATTGAACCTCTTCTAATTTTTTTAGATTTTCTTATTTTATTAATTTCATCGTTGTCCCCTCTTCCTTCTTATCGTCCAATCGGAATAGTTGTAAGAATCTAATTGGTTTCCTTTAACCCCGCCTTCAGACCGCTAACGTGGAAAACCTTACCCCTTCTAATTGGGCACTGTCCCTTAGGGACTCATAAATAACCCCACAAAGGTACATTCTTATTTAATGTCAAGTACGGAGACGGGATTCTAATCTGGGACTGGGATCAGAGCCCCGTCCGAGATCACCGTACAAGACAACAATATCCGTAGAATATAATTTTATGGTCCTCTGTCTTTTTTACAAAGATGTAATGAGGTTAGATTTAGATCCCGAGCATTTTACTTCTTATATGAATAAATCAATTATATAACTGATCTAAATCACCTCATCACATTCAGTTCTTTCAATTTGGTATAAATGTAATCTAAATAGTCCATTTGTGGCCATTAGAATGTTTATTATTATTTAGAGTTGTTAATGTGTCCATAGTTAGCAGGATAAGTTGTCCGTCATCGTTTGAGGACGCTGAGCGTTTGGCTATAATTCGTATTCAGTACTCAGATTTTTTTTCTCAAGTGTTTTTTACATTTTTTTTTCAGATAACCTATGTAGAAAAACTAAAAAATGAGTAGAATTAAGATATTTAAAACCTTAGAAGATGCAGCTGCTTATCTTTCTTCTCAAGAAATAGAAGCAGGAATTATAGCAATACCTCCTGATGTTGATAATCTAACAGATGAAGAACAATTTGATGATAATTTGAGTACTTCTTTTGTATCAGACGTTACAGGTACATTAGAAATATTAATACCAGATAATAATGATGGCCCCGATAATAGCTGTGATTATAACTGTTCTTCAAAACCTAAAATATATCGTATGAAATGCAATGCAACATTATGTATCTAATGTTTTACTCTTTTTTATACAAAAATTCAACCTTAAAAATGTAAAATAGACAGTTTTCTTGTATAAAAATAAATTTTAATTTTTAACGTTATTTTGTCTATTACTTGATTTATACATTAAAAATGTATAATTTTATGTAAAAAAATCATTTTTAAAATGTTTACATTTTTACATACAAACGCCCAGCGTCATCAAATGAGGACGGCTTAAAAAACATGGTTACAGTTTAAAAAATTTAAAATGATTAAAAAAAACTCTTAATTTATGCATTTCTACCCATATCTATCAAGTTAAAGGAAAAATTCAAAAATTTGTTAATTTGGGCGTTAAGGAGTTAAAGATACATCCTCATTTGAAACAATAAAATTAAGTTTTGTATCTTCATGATTCAATAGTTTTTTTTCAATAATTCGCTGCTATCCTCTCTCTGCTATAAAACTATCAAATTGTTAGTCAAATTTTTGATTTCTATGTATATGGGAAAATGTTTAAACTATGTCAGTAATAAAAACAAACGCAATGAAATCGATTGGATATCAATGCAGCGCTTCATCTCTGAAAAAAAACCCCTATAGTTACCTACGTACATAAAAATATAAAAAATATGTAGCAGAAAATGTCGTAATTTTTTTTCTAATGCAGCTGGCATTACATACATATATGGTTATATATAACACGGCTGTGAAGTTGTTATTTATTTACCACCAAACGGTGAACACATGTAGCTTAAGGAATGCTACGAGTAACAGTGCTTCCTCTGGGTTCTTGGGTAATTTAGAAGCAGTGACTAAATAGAAGATAAACTTGGGCTGCCACCTTCAGAAGTATCGTTTGAGAACTTGGAGGACATTATGCCCATGAACATATTTTGCTTGCCCCAGCCGCTATTAATGAACACGGCGGGTCTTTGACCCACTGGAGCCTCGATCTCGCTACATATCAGTTACGAGATCGCTGCCTTTAACAACTAAGCTACCATGGCTCGCACAACTAAAATGTAGGTTTGTAGATTTGATACTTAGAGTATATAAGAGAATACTTACAATATGTATTTAAATATATACATGCATATATATGTATGTATATATATATATATATATGTGTGTGTGTGTGTGTGTGTGTGTGTGTGTGTGTGTGTGTGTGTGTAATATGGGCGAGACTCATTCAAAATCACAACACAGTTTATTTCTAGTGAGATACATGAAATCCATACAACCGTCAAGCATATTTACAACATCGTGCACCCATACAATGTGATCCCGCACATACACTTTTCAAGTGGGGATTCCTAAGGTAAAAAAGACTACGAATAATCCCGAAGCACAATTGATCACGTGATAAAAAATACCCATGTTTAAAGAGAACGCGCTAACTATTGGCTAAAGCAGTACAGATAGAGGCGGAATTAAGTCTATAGCCAGTCTGGAGGGAAAAATCAGAATTACCGCGCAAACCCCGAACTTACTTTATGAACAAAAGTTATTAAATTAATATTAAAATATGTTAAATAAGGTATTTTAATATTACATATTATATATGAATATACAAACTTACATACATGCATGCATGCATACATACATGCATATACATACACACATATATGTGTGTGTGGGGACTTGACAAGAGTCCGGGACATGTTTTTCTATTTTAGCTAGTTAGGTGTAAAAATTTGGGAAACTTTTGAAAAACGTTTTTGTAAACGTTTTGGAAATCGTTTAGAACCAAACTTTTGTAAATTTTCATTCTAAACAATTATAGACTATCTACCTTACATAATAAAACTTTATTACTAGGTTTTATTACTTGCAGTCATGGAACTTTTTCTTTTTATATCAATGCACTGGGCACTTACATTTCCTCATTGAGTCTACTGTATTAGATACATTGATCTATTAAAGAAACATTTTTATGTATTGATATGAATGAAGATCAATCACCAAATTGAAAGCTAGGTAAATGTGATTGAAATAAACAACTAGAGATAGTGTTTTATGTCACAAAGTGTGTCTACAGTAGTTAATGATCAAATTATTGGTCAGTTTTTCGACTTTCTGTACATAAGAAAAAATAATTTAACTATGTCAGTATTAAAAACAAACGTAATGAAATCGATTGGATATCAATGCAGCGTTTCATCTCTGGAAAAAAAAATAAAAGAAATAAAAACCTTATAGTTACGTACATAAAAATATAAAAAATGCGTAGCAGAAAATGTCGTAATTTTTTTTCTAATGCAACTGACAATACATACATATATGGTTATATATAACACGGCTGTGAAGTTGTTATTTATTTACCACCAACCGGTGAGCACATGTAGCTTAAGGAATGCTACGAATAACAGTGCTTCCGCTGGGTTCTGGGGCTATTTAGAAGCAGTGACTAAGCAGAAGACCCCTAGACTTGGCCTGTCACCTCTAGAAGTATCGTTTGAGAACTTGGAGGACATTGTGCCCATGAACATATTTTACGTGCCCCAGCTGCTATTAATGAACATGGTGGATCTTTTCCCAGCTGGAGCCTCGATCTTGCTACATATCAGTTACGAGATCGCTGCCTTTAACGTCTGAGCTACCATGGCTAGTTACCTAACTAAAAGTTAGGTACATACCTAACTAAAAGTTAGGTTTGTAGATTTGATACTTAGAGGATATAAGAGAATACTCACAATAGGTATTTAAATATATATATATATATATATATATATATATATATATATATATATATATATATATATATATATATATATATATATATATATATATATATGAATATACAAACGTACATACAAGCATAAATATATACACACATAATTGTGTGTGTGTGTGTGTGGACTTGACAACGGTTCGGGACATGTTTTTATATTTTAGCTGGTTGGGTGTAAAAATTTGGGAAGCTTTTGTAAAACGTTTTTGTAAACGTTTTGGAAAGCATTTACAACCAAACTTTTGTAAACTTTCATTCTAAACGATAAAACATGTTACCATTCATAATAAAACTTTATTACCAGGCTTTATTACTTTCAGTCATGAAACTTTTTCTTTTTATATCAATGCACTGAGCACTTACATTTCCTCATTGAGTCTACTGTATTAGATACATTGATCTATTAAAGAAACATTTTTATGTATTGATATGAATGAAGATCAATCACCATATTAAAAGCTAGGTAAAAGCTGATTGAAATAAACAACTAGAGATAGTTTTATGTCACAAAATGTGTCTACAGTAGTTAATGATTATGTAAAATTCAAGTGAAGTGTTATAGAATAGACCTTCTCTTTGATACTCATCAAGGCAGATCGCAAGCATTCGATCTACCTCACGCAGTAGACCTCCTTCTAAGTGTCTATACCACAGGAGTGGGTGTCTAAACTCCTGGCATCCCTGCAGGGATACAACTCTCCCCACCAAGCGGGAGCTCAGGATTCTCCAGTATTGATTGCATTTGAGGCAATGACAAGCTTGCGGAGAAGCTTACCGCCTTGACATCTCCTCAGTAAAAGAGAGACTCTCAGACAACACAATTGGAATAAAAATTTTATTTTTTTTATTTGAGAACAATGAGTAAAAATTCTCGGATGAATGAAAATAAACTATCACAAAGGGAGTAGAAGATTTCAGTAGAGAAATCATTGAGATAAATATTCAGAATCTGTATGTATAAAAATGAATTTGTGTCTGTCTGTCTGCCTGTCTGTACGTCTGTCTATCTGTACTCAATAGACTCAAAAACCATATATCCAATCGCCGTGAAAATTTGGGAAATTATTAGGTATATTCCTAGGAAGGTTTTTGAAAATTTTTAACGTTCGAAATCCATTCCTTCTCCCTTTTTCCAGCGTTTCATGTCATTATTCCAAGTATTATTTTTCCCGGTTAAACTCAAACAATTAACTTTTTAATTTATCGCATCATAACTAAGTGTGAAAAGCAATATTTCTAGCAATGTGACGTCACCCCAAGTAATTGTTTTAAACGCAGTTTTCTTCGGTTAAAAGCAGGAGATTAAAATTTTCGATTTATCGCATAATTAGTAGGTGAAAATAATAGTTTTTTATCATTATGACGTCATTCCTTTAAATATCTCATTTATTCATTTCTTATTATATAATATTTAAACATCGTCTGTGTAGTATCAATACAATTTGACCTGGAAATTGAGATATAAAGTGATTAACAGTAATTTCTATGTGACGCAAATTATAGCATTTTTATATAAGAACTAATTTAAAATTTAATTCTTAGTTCCTTTTTACGTTACAATGAAATGTTTATCAATAGTATTCTAAAAACAAAAAGTACAAATTTCAGTGACTCTCATGGGCAAATAAAAACCTATCATTTTATATAGTTATCTTTATATTCATACGGTTGTCAATATGAATGTGTATTTCTGTTTCCTACAAAACCATGTGGTTTGTCATAAATTTCCTTAATTTTAGACAACATTTATTTATACCACCAGAATTGCACTGTTGCTGTCAAAACCCCTGCTTCCTATTCTATCACGTAATATGGCAAGATCTGTTAACTTTGCTAATCAACATACAGTAATAATACAGTAATGTAATTTAGGGTTAAACTTATATTTTACCATAAAAAAAGTTTGAGCAAATTTAATATAAGACAATTTAATATAATTTAATATAAGCTTGATTATAAAACGGAATATTGTTATAATACGCTTATAATAGAAATATATAAATATGCCAATGACTCGAACTGATGTGTGACGAATTTAGAGAGTTATATACGAAAAAAAAATCTTTGTTTAAAAGTAATATATTCAGTTCACCGTAGCAAAGCACGGGCACACTTGCTAGTCTACATATAAAACTAGCTAAAACTATATGGTAGTTAATAAATACAGATGTTTATTTATTTTAAGCGTTATAATCATTAAGTGCTATCAAGATGGTGGGAAAATACTATAATTTCTAATGAAGCATTTACCTCTAAAAATTCTGCCTATTCTAACAAATATGTAATGTAGTACTCCTTTCAGATGCAGTTTAATATATTCTTTTAATATATTCAGATGCAGTTTAATATATTCCGTTTAATATATTCTATGTACGATTAATAATTAATCGGTTTCTCATACCGTATACCAAATTTCATTTGTTCTTTGTTGATTTGTTTCCGTAAAGGAAACGAATTTATTCAATATCAATGCCCAACAGGAGCGAAACTGAAACATTCATTTGGGTTGTTTCACTTCATCGGTATATTTTGATATTCGGAGCTATTTCGGAAAGTTTTGGAAGCGTGTTAGTTAATATATACAGAGGGTGTTCACACATTTTTGTAACGATTTTGCAAAGATAAGTGTATGTAAACAAGTATAAGAATTTTATTTTCTAATTGTTCAATCAGATAACCCTTTTGTTGAACAATAATATCACATATTTATTTCCAAGATAACAGAGCATTTTTTTAAAACATCAAAGATGACTTTGTTCCACTCCTCCATCACAATCTTCCAGAGTCCATCCAGTGTCTTGGGATTCCGTTTATAAAGAGCTTGTTTCAAAAGTTTAAATGTACAGTATTCCCCGGAAGAAACGTATGGGACAAATTCGATTATAAAACGGAATATTGTTATAATACGTTTATAATAAATATATATAAATATTCCAATGACTCGAACTGAATTGTGACGAATTTAGAGAGTTATGCAAGAAAAATAAATCTTTGTTTAAAAGTAATATATTCAGTTCACCGTAGCGAAGCACTGGCAAAGTTGCTAGTAATATATAAACTTCACATGCACAGTTTATAAATTTTAAACGATCGTTTTTATTATCATTTCAGCGTAGACATGTCGTCTACTAGACCACCGACCCCTTACCCCGTATTTCGTCGCAAGAAAGCCTCATCTTCATCCTCCCCTTCTAAGGACAATGACATCGCTCATTACTGCCGGGAGATGTTACAGAAGTCTATGCTCACTGGAGTTCCGCAGATTGTATCTGCCCCCACGACTCGCAGCAAAGTCTTCAAGACCATTGTACTCTTCGGGAGCATAACGGGGTGAGTACAATGGCAGGCATTGCACACCTACACCCTATACAGGGTGTTCCAAAAGGTCGTTTACAAACTTAACATGCTGGTCTGTCATATCATGATGAACAAGATTTACATATTAACTTGTGCCCGAAAATGCAAACTGTGACTGTAGGAGGGCAATAATTGCAGGAAAATCGCTGGATCGGTAGAGGAGGACCGCCGCGATTCCCCGACCTGACTTCCCTGGATTTCTACCTGTGGGGACACATGAAGTCTATGGTGTACGAGACACTCTAACATGGATTTTATCGCCAGGATCGTGGAAGCGGCAGTACGTGTCCGTGACACTCCTGGCAAAATTGAACGGGTTCGTGAATCCATGCGCCGACGTTGTGAAACGTGCATTGTGGCGAAGGGAAACAATTTTGAGCATTTGCTGTGATGTAATCCTCATCTGTAGTAAAAATCATATTAACACCGCTGTCGATATCATTTTTTTCTCCTGCTCCACACTCGTGATCACATCACTCTAGCGGTCACAGTTTGCATTTTCAGACACAAGTTCCTATGTAAATCTTGTTCATCGTGATATGACAGACCAGCATGTTAAGTTTGTAAACGACCTTTTGGGATACCCTATATTTCTAGAATAATTTTTACGGGTTATACATACATGCATACGGAACTGATCATATGGCCACGTAACTATATTTACTGGAACTCTCTCTCTCTATTCTAGTTTTTTGTATCAAACATCTGCATACTTGGTCATGTATTTTTCATATCCCACTTTGGTCGATGTTCAAGTCACAACTCCCCCATTCGTTGATGTGCCTGCAGTCACCATTTGCAACAGAAATGGGTAAGTCCCAATGTTTGGGATTTTATAGATAATTTTTCCTTATTGAATGCGTTTATGAAGAGTGAATAACACTCTTGCCTTAGGTCAAATAAGTGCATATAATATTTTTGTTTCACAATTGCCAACAAATACCTCTACTGTCCTCTGAATCGAGCTTGTTTCTATTGTTTTCAACTCATCAATAGCCCTGAAACCTTTCAATGCAAGTACTAACGTTGTAAAAAATTAAATGAATGGTAACATGACGTTTTCCTAGTTTACCTTTTCACCCTTGAAATTGCTTGACTTTTTTAACACAAGAGGTGATTAAAATAGCACCGAAATTTTGAAATACTGCATCAGCTGACCAAGCGACTACTAAATTTATCCAGAGGCAGGTTTAGATAATAAACTACCAATCGTTTCTTTCACTATGAACGTTAGTTACCATTAGTCAAACGTTAGTTAAAAGAGCATGTTTAATAATCTATTCATCACATTAGTGACAAAGTGACAATAAAAACCTTGAAGATCAACGTGCGTATGCTTGTGGGAAATTTTGTTACAAACTCGGCAAAACTTTTACAGAGATATTTCAGTAGCATTACCTAAAATATGAGTCGAATGCAGTTCTGCGTTTAACCTAAACGTTTTGAAAAAGACAAAATGTCAGTCAGTTAGGAATCTGGACAAAGATTGATAAATGTTGGCTGTATTTTTATTTAGAAAAGCCTTGGCATTATAAATTTGTACCACATTATCAGATGACATATAAACAGTTGTACCAGGCTAGTTTAGAGGGTTTGTGTGATGTTCTGAAGCTGTTCTGAGTTGTAGAAAGACGTAACTTGGATGGTACATCTTGACAATGCGCTACTTCATACATCATTTCCCATCCACCCGATTCTCTGTACTTGGTGTCCCAGTTCATTTAAAAGCTTTTTCCTGTTTCACAAAATTAAAACCACCCTTATCATTTGCTGGAAAAAAAAAAAAAAAAAAAAAAAAAAAAAAAACAGTGTGAAGAATTCAACAAGAGAACGTTGAGCATCTTATACTAGGGTTACTCTGAAATTTTTTAGATAAAGCGTAGTATCCAAATGCTAATTGTGGACGTTGAAAGCAGACTTATTGATTTAAATTCACTTCAATAATTCAAAGTTCAATACTGCTCTCGAGTCAACTCTATTTTCCTTTCTTTCAAAAAACTTATTCTACGACTGCTAAATTGTAATTGTTGCCACAAATCATGCCTTGCAGCATTAAAAATGGAAATTTACATTTGTAACAATTTTTTTCCTCTGCCACTGTCTCAAAAATTTCAGAATAACCTACATATGTTTGACCTGCTTAGATTGTACAGTTGTTAGCCTGTTGCGCTTCCACATAGCGGGCTTGATTTCTGTTTTTGAATAAGACTTGGGTGTGGTTGAACCTTGCGGAAAAAGATGTCTGATATTCTATTGTCGAGCCGTGGAAGCTCAGTTGACAAAGGTATCGATATCAGAACTGGAGGGTTTCAATACTCGAGCTAACCAAAGATCCTCGTGTTCATTAATGACGTTGGAGAGCGTAAAATAGGTTCGTGGTAGTAGTATCCTCCAAGTTCCCGAACGATATCTATGGAAGTGGCAATACTCCAAGGCTAACCAAGCCTTGGAGTCTTCTGCTTGGTCTTTGATTCTAAATTACGAGGACCCACTTTGTTTGTTTGTGCTGTCCCGTCCTAGGAAGTAATGGTTGTTAGCGATATCGTATTCCGTAATAAAATGGCCAACAAATATCTGTGACTTGGTAGTGGCGAATGCTATAAAGGTAAGTACCTTCGCATAGGAAATATAATAATAATAATCTTCAATTTTCAGTTGGTTCTCTGAGGAAAGGCTAATTAATAAGCTTCTTGTATCACTCAACTCAACTGAGTTTCAGAAGGGCAAAGAAAAAAATTATACATTCTATATAAAGTAAATTTTAAAATTAACTGCCATTTCTTTAAATGAGAATAAGGGCTTCCAAAAAATGAAATATATTTTTTTAGTTTAATAAATTTTCTTAATTCCGTTTGTTTATAGTTTGAGAAGACTAGATTACTGTCGTTTAAAACCTGAAAATTGCAATCCGCTGAAAGATGTTGGAAGATTTTGTGACCACTATCAAGAATCTTGTGAAAACGGTGAAATCAAAGGCGGCAATATGGTGAGTTTAATAGATACATCTGCTAATAAGAAATAGAAAAACAATTTTTTTTATTAACTTGATGGTTTTATTGACTACGAAATCTAGAATTTTTATAAAAATTCAAGAAAAAGTATAGTATATTCCATAGCACGAGAATGAAAGAATCTCAGTTAACAGAGCGCCAAGGACATACTATTCTTACGATAAGGGACATAGCTAAGCAAATATTATGAGAAATCAGAATTGCACTGTACATTATTATTTATCTATACTGTTTGTTTTCCAAACGCTTCCATCATCTTATATATATACACCGGGTGACTATAATTACACTGACAGTGCTCACAGCGTTCTGTAGCGCAATCTATTTGCGGGAATGTTGCCACATTTTGTAGGAAGATTAAACAAGACAGGGGACAAAGGATTCCGCAAAAAAAAAAAAAAAAAAAAAAACCCCAAAAAACAAATTAGTTCCAAAAGTCACCACTAGGGGAGCATTTGGCGCTGTGTAATAGAAAATAGAATGTTAACAAATGCAAATCAATACGGAAATTAATTTCTTAATTGTGCCAATGGATGTAACGTGAAATTTGAATATAGAACTTCTTCTTCTGCTTAGCGTACGCGATATTGCAGATCACGAGACTTTATCGGTGTTTATGTAGATTTTATGCTTTTTTAAAAGTGTTGCCATATTGCATTTGAACTAAATCAGAAAATGTGCATAATAAAAGGTAATATTATTCCGTATTGATTTGCATTTGTTAACACTCTATTTTCTATAACACAGCGCCAAATATTCCCCTAGCAATGACTTTTGGAACTATTTTTTTTTTTTTTTTAGAATCCTTCGTCTCCCGTCTTGTTTAATCTTCCTACAAGATGTGGCGTCATTCTCGCAAATAGATCACACTACAGAACACTGTGAGTACAGTCAGTTTAATTATGGCCACCCAGTATATATATATATATATATATATATATATATGTGTGTGTGTGTGTGTGTGTGTGTATATATATATATGTATGTATGTATATATATGTATGTATGTATGTATATATATATATATATATATATATATATATATATATATATATATATACATACATATATATATATATATATATATATATATATATATATATATATATATATATATACATACATATATATATATATATATACATATATATATATATATATACATATATATGTACATATATATATACATATATATATATATACATATATATATTTATTTATTTATTTATTTACACCTAATATTCTAGTAGCGTAACTCCACGATGTTTCCTCGTTACTTGTTCTGAAAAATATCGGTCATTAAGGATATTTTTTATTTTAAACATTTTGATTTGATCATTGTACATTACTCGTTATGAGAGGTGCTCGTTAAGCGAAGTTTGATTTTACAGTAACATATCAGACATATAGGAATCAATTTTTCAGATAAAAGTACATCAGATTTGCAAGATTAGCCAGTTTAAACAGTGAAACTTAGCATTGCTGTTTCCTTTTAAATCGAAGATGATTCAACTCCTACCGATTTACAGTAACTTTAGTGACGGTAGAAAATAAAAATGTTGCTTGATGTGACTTTCTCTGTCTTTTAGTATCCAAGACCTGAGTTTATGGAAGAGGAAGGATCAGCTACCCGGGAAATGATCGGAGAAGCAGGTCACCCGTCATATCCTCTTATAAATGAATGCCAATTTGAAAAAGTCAACGTTAGTTTCGGTTTCTGCAAGTAAGATTATATCAATATTATTTTCTACATCTTGAAAGAATTTGGTAAACTTTTTAAAACCTTTTGTTTTTAGAATTTTAGTTGTCATGGTGCTTGTCTTGTATCCTGGATTAGTCTTGTCATTGACCATTAATTCCAAAAACATCGTAACTAATATATCTGTTTCACCCATAAAAGCACCAGTAACATTAATAGTAACAACGTTTAATATAAGTATTAGTGTTTGCATGTGCTTTATTATCTTACTTATTTTGAACCTCTAACCAAAATAAATTCAACTATTTTATTTTCACATTTTGCTGTTTCCTTTCAATGTTTAACGATTGCTCTTTATCCGACATGGATATATTTCTAAATATGTAGTAGGTAAAATGCACACACACACATATGTACACACACACACACACACACACACACACACACACACACACACACACACACACACACATATATATATATATATATATATATATATATATATATATATATATATATATATATATATATATATATATTAACGAATTCCTTACATTAGATTCCCAGATACAGACTTAACTACTACCGTAAGAAAAAATGGCATCTGGTCGAAATAGTGAAAGCGCCCTTATGTACACTTGAACTGAGCTCCAATTAACCTTGTGACAGGACGTTGTTTAGAGGAGAAAAGGATACTGAATAGAGAATTGTTGACACCTTGAACCCTCTCAATCACTGTGTCTGAGAAATGCATTTGTGTGCAGGGGAAGTGTCTCCAGTGTTAGTTTCAATGGCACCCTGAAGAAAGAGTCTCTCACGACAGAAACGTTATACATTTTAAGTGAAGCACCAATATTTGCCTTCCTTGTTCTCCAAAGGTTTGACCATGTTGATACATCGGTTAATGATGTCCTATAGATCGTCGATATTGCTCTCGATTACTGAGAACTTCCATGAGTTCCTTAGAACCTGGCTTCCACCTGTCCGGCTAGCAGTTTTACAAAGCGGTTCTTCACTACGTCATCAACCAGGCGTCTGATCAGCTGAGAAGTAAATTTGCAGATAAACGACGCTATTAAAAGACCGAAGTTCATGGCCAAGAGTGATTAGGGCCTAGCACTATTTCCCATCCCATCATAAAGACCTGCATTTTTATATTTATTGTGTATAAGCTTAATGACTGGAAACTGGGTAATGAATTCTTAACTTGCAACATCGGATAAGGCCTTTGGCCAAGGTATCTCAGATAGCTCTTCAACACAGATCTTACCTAGAGTGATTTTTTGTCCGAACTAGTCTCCTGTGAACTTGTCCACTGATAACGTCAAGAGAGCGACAGATAGTGTCCTCACCCCACTTTTACTCCCTACCTGAATACCCGAAGCAGCGACGATTGGGAAAGTTGGTTCCTGTAACGATCAACAATTCACTGTAAATATCATAATCATAATTGTGAACGTTAAACATATTTGTGATTTTAATAAAGATCTTTAGTCCGTAGTTAGTCCTCCGCTATCCCTTTTCCAGCTCACTTAAGAGCTGAATGCGCTACAATATAAAGTAGCTTTCAAAGAAATTATGATATTAACATAATCTGTTATTATTTTTTTTTTAAGGAACACCACTTTCCAATCATATGTATTTAAAGATTTGTACGGAAAAGTGAAAAAATGCTACATTCTTAATGCGAGATGGAAAGACACTACTCTAAATTTACCGCAAGTTCCAACGAGAGCAGGTAAAACACTTTCTGCATTACTTATTGTCTACAAATATCTCCAATCATATATTTCATCTAAGGTATTATCTACACATTTCGACGTTGACATTTGAGTAATGTAAGTTCACACATTTTTTTTTAAAGTGATTAACTCGTTGACTGCCATGGAAGTCAAAGGTGACCTGCGACGCAGCAAATAATAAAAGTATATAATTAATATAAATATGGATACTGATAATTTTTTCAATAATACCATTGTTATAATAATGGTTTGAAGAAGTTAATGAAATATAGGATATACAAAAATAATTTTATTAGTACATGAAAAATACACATTTTATCAGTGCATATTGCGATGAGCCATATTGAAACATTCAAGGCAAAGATAAGGTGAATCAACGCAATCGGAACAATATGTCACCACTTTTTTAGTCAAATTCTTTGCTCTAGTTTTCCTAGATGCCTTGGATGCTAAAGTATGAGAGTAATCACTTAGCAATCGAAGCATGATTGTTTGAAAAATAGAATAATCGTAACAGTTGCCTACCGCACCATGGGAGTCACTGGTAACCCCCTCCACGAAAACTGTTTGAAGCAGGATTTTATAACTCATTTTATCTGTTGCAAATAATATTTCAGCAGATGCTTCGTATAATGAAAAGTTCACGTCGGAGCCTTGCCCAAACCATAAGAAATGCGTCTGGCGGTCAACGTGCTAAAAAATCTTTCAATCTTTTCGACATACCATGAAAAACTTCTTTATTATTATTTTTCCATCGAATCTATAAAGACAAAAAAGATTTATTCTTGCTTCAAGTTATTTACTTTTATTAAGTTCTTATGTACAGAAGTGAAGAATCATTCTGCGTATATTGTTATTTAATGTAAGCATTTTTCTTGTTATCGATATGTATTTGTCTGAGAAAGTATTTAAGTGGAGTAAACTGTGTTTATGAATCAAAACAGAATTTTATGGTATGAAATTCTTATGTCATTAATGTATTATTTATTTAGTACAAATCTTTTTAGCGGCATAAAAAATGGTGTGTAAAAAAAAGGTAATTTATTAGGATGGCGAACTTCTCTTTTACTTTATATGTTACCGTTAAAGTGAATAATTGGATCATTTCATGAAATAAATAAACAAGTAAGTTAAAGTGTA
>CM063498.1:70624607-70627107 GCA_032207245.1 Pardosa pseudoannulata | reverse complement strand
TTTTGGATGGCCTCACCATCAAGCCTAAAAGGATGTACATTATCCGCATAAAAGAGGTAATATTTTGAAAAATATTCAGAAAATAGATCTTCCTTACTGTTTGCTCCTTTGCTTACTTGCCTAAAAGAGGTAATATTTGGAAAAATCGTTGAAATATTGATTTTGCTTTCTATTTGCTTCTTTACTTACTCATCTAAAAGAGATAATATGTTCAAAAATCTTCGGAAAATAGATTTTACTTCCCATTTGCTTTTGCACTTACTCATCTGAAAGATATAATAATGTGAATTATCTTCGGAAAACTGGTTTTGCTTACCATTTGTCTCTTTGCTCACCTAAAAGAGGTAATATCTGGAAAAATCTTTGGAAAATAGATCTTGCTTGCCATATGTTTCTTCGCGTACTTAGGGATTGCTTCTATACTTTCTTCGTGGGAAAAAGTTTAATTAGATTTTAAAATTTTGAACCAACATCAATATACATTTAGCTGTGATAATTTAAGCAGATTTCCTGTTTGATAGATTTTTGTATGGATGTTTTTGAGAAAGAAAAGAATCTTATTTGACAATCATTTTGTTAGCTCCAATTTAACGAATTTAATTTGATACTTTTTCTCGAAATGTAAGGTACATTCAATAAATAAGGAACAATTAACATCTGTGACAACACCAGTTCTCTTTATTCAAAGATATCGACTCTGAAACGCTTATTCCACCGTGAATTCAGGCGGGATATACATCACTCACAGAAAATCCTTGGTTGGTGCCAAATCCAATTTCAAGCATCCACCTGAAATTCATCGTCCTCAGGATTCCCACGGTCCTTAAAAGTCCTTAAGAACGCCTTAATTTTAACTTTCATTTTTAAGAGCCCTTAAAACTACTTAATTTTTATAAAAGGTCCTTAAAAACTCCTTAATTTTTACACTGGAACGTGATCAATTTCTCCATTGACGTGATCTGCCGTCGTCATGTAATTTCCTATCAGTTTTCGCCATACTCTCTGAACTTTCTGGTTTCGTAAGTTCGGAGTTAAACTTGCCCTAAACTGGTTCTAAGAACACCAGTACAGGTGATAAGAACTGGCAAAAGAATTATTGAACATGCCTTGTCTGGTTCATAATCAATAAAATATGTTTCTCAGGAAATAGGGTTTATGTCGTTATGCCATGTATTTCAAGTAGGTCCTTATAAAAAGTTACTTTAGCGTTTAGAAAGTCCTTCATTTTTGTTCTGGAAAAAGAGTGGGAACCCTGGTCCTAGTGAAATCTTTTTCCACGTAAATGTTTTCTGAATTCTCCAAACACATGAAAACCTCAGGAAGGCAGATCAGAACTGTAGAAAGAATGATTGAGAACCTCCCACTAAATTTTAGCAGCTGATCTTTAACGGCATTTTCTGTGAATTTCTGTCCCATCACATACTTTTATTGTAAGTAATCGCACTATGTTTTCTTGTTCCTCTTTTCATAATTCTATTTTGAAATGTAGACATCTACATTACTACTACAAAACAGACTCTACAAAATTATAAAAACTTTCTGGGCTGAAATTTTAAAAAATTGCTTGACGTAATAGACTTTGATTCGTTAATTATTGATTGTACCTTATATATAAAACACAAATACCATCCACTGATTGACTCACAGATCACTGTGTCTTCAGAAAAAACAATTCCTTGAGAGATCAAATTTTGTATGATGATTTCCCTTACATTTTAAGAAAGCAATAAGTAGAGGCTTCTAAAATTTCATCCTCTAAAGGGGTTAATAAAGTTTGAAGGGCTTAAAATTTGGCTTCAAAATTCTGACACTTCAGAGTATCGTCGAGGGGTTCATTTTAATCTTCTAGATTAGAAGAAAAATGTAATTGTAAAAAGAGAAATTTTACGCAGATTTTTATGGACGAAAATTTCATACTTATGAAGTCTAGTGAAACAAGCACATATATCTGTTTTCCAACTTTTTGAATTATTAAAGTTTGTATATTATTTGTATATCAAGTAAGTAACTTTGTATAATTTCCACACCGATACAAAATCTTTTTTTCTACAGAATATAAAGAATTTGCTACCTTGGCCATATCAAACTAATTGCACAGATTATATTGAAAAATGGAGAATTCGTGGAAAAAACGGGCCATTGTCCAAAGAGGTGTGTATTTTTTCTGAATCATTTAATTTTTTTAAAAGGCCTTAGATCTTTGTAAATTTTAGATCAGGATTATACGAACACCTTACTCATATCAAGAAAAGCGGCTTGATATCAAGTAAAGATTACAGCTAATCGTAATCGTAATTCTAAACTAGTGTACCTAGTGCGAGAACTTTCGCACGTGGAAATTCCAACCCTCCTTTTACCAGTCTCTGTATGAAAGGTAAAAGAAGGGTCAAAGAATTTGCAAATTATAATATACAAAATTTAAAGGAACACATAACCTTTAAACATTCGAGTAGAGGTATAAGTAAATGATTTTCAAATTTTTGACATATTCTCTTCAAAT
>CM063498.1:70597107-70622107 GCA_032207245.1 Pardosa pseudoannulata | reverse complement strand
GATTGAAAGTTTGAATTGTAAATATTGCAGCTCTATGTTTTATCAGAAAAAAAAAATATTTAACAAAGCCTGTTAATCGCATGCATAAAAATGAAAATGAAAGAAATGGTCAAAATGAAAGACCTGAAAGTAATATAAAATGTAAAAAGGACAACTGTAATTTGAAATTACGAAATTTACCGGAATTAAGAAAACATTTAGAAAGTGTTCATACTTTGAAAAAAATTAGAATTTGTCAGAAATTAACATTTCCCTCCAAACTTGGTACATTTTATTGTTTTAAAAATTGTATCCAAATTTTTCTACAAGTAAATCTTTATTTAATCTTTTTTAATTAATATATGAATGTACTATGTATGAATTACATAGATATACATACATAAGTATGTATTATATAGATGTAATATATGCATGTTTTTTTCAGAATTTATGCAACTTTATGAATCTTTTCTTTTGTTTTTTGTAAATCTGGGATTTTCAGAATATTTAGGTAATTACCCATTATATCTACCCCTTAATTGGTTGTAAATACTAACTAATTGGTAGCTAGCATATTTTGTATACATTCATATATTCAATATATGTATATATATTAACTGAAAAATCTTGCATTAAAATAATTTAATGAATGATCTTTCATTTGTAACTTAACTTTAACTAAATATATACTCTCCCTCCCTTTGAAAAAAAATTCTATGTACGATCCTGTCTCTTTCGGATTATTGTGAATAATATACAAATTCACGGAAAGCGTCGCCAAGATATTTCGCCAATTTTAGAAATTGCTGCCAATGTACTTACCAGCCAATCACAGGCCGAGTGGAATACCAGGTTCTAGTCGCTTGTCCAATCAAAGTTAGGATGTAATTCTCCTTTTAAACAGAGATTAATCACGGTTAGTGTTAAACGACTTTGGTGAGACTGGCCCTTAAAGTGTCGTGGCAAAAGAAAAAAAATCTATATATTCTAGAAATATAAAGATTAGCTATTTTACTTTAAGACACGCAAACCGTGTCGCGTCTAAGCAACAAATATGTACAAGTAAGAAGGGGGTGTTCTAGTGGCCTCAGAGCCCAATAAAGACTTTCGAAAAGTAATGATCTGACGTTATATGCCTCTACAATAGGCACGTGCATAGACTGGCAGACAAATTTTAGAAATTCTGCGTTATCTGTTTTGAACTACACCGAATTGAAATGAAAAAAGAACTTTAGAGTTTAATAATTTATCTCTCGAAATTTGTATAATTTTTTTACACACACACACACACACACACACACACACACATATATATATATATATATATATATATATATATATATATATATATATATATATATATATATATATATATATATATATATATGTGTGTGTCAGGTCTAAAAAAGGGGTCGTTGGAAGTTACGCGAGTTAAAAACGTTTTTTAAAAAGGAAACTATTTTATAATAATGAAATAAATGAAAAAAACCCACGCTCGCGTAAGATTTTGGGATCATCCGGTCAGGCGGGAGCATTCTTGAAATAATTTGATGAGCTTGCAAACAGATAAGTTTCAATCAGCGCGTGGACATGGAGCGGTCAACACCTTCACGCATAGTTCCGCCATGAACATTGAAAATGGCGCAAGTTGCTTTCCTTAAGAACGATGAGTTAATAAAACTTATTATTATCAAGAAGCCTGTTTTCCATTCTCCTTAACTTCAGATCACGACATGTCATATACATATATGTAATGTCGTGATCCAGTGTTAAGGCGAATGGAAAACAGTCTTTCATGAAAATATTAAGTTTATTAAATCATCGTTTCATTTAAAGCAAAACTAGAGCCATTTTCATTTATTTGTCGAAGACACGCATAGAGTATGTTCACAGTTCCATGTCCACGCGCTGACTGACTATTATCTGTTTGCAAATTCATCAAATCCTTCCAAAATGCTTCCGCCTGACCGGATTATCCTAAAAGCTTACGCGAGAGTGGGTTTTTTCATTTATTTTATTATTATAAAAGAGTTCCCTTTCTAAAATCGCTTATAACTCATGTAATTTCCAACTACCCCTTTTTTAGATCTGACATATATATATATATATATATATATATATATATATATATATATATATATATATATATATATATATATATATATATATATATATATATATATATATATATATATATATATATATATATATATATATATTTATTTATTTATTTATACATATATATATTTATACACACACACACACACACACACATATATATATATATATATACATGTATAAAACTGTTATCAAACTATTTTCTCAGCGCCCTCCCCGGCATATGCTCGAGGTACACCATTCGGCAACCATGGGAATGAACAGCGTTTTCCAACCTTTTTGGGGGCACTCACCACTTGGTTGTACATCACGCTAAATTGTATCACTTTGTAAATATGATTGTATTTCGTGAAATTTGCTATTTTGTTTGCATTATACATTTTATATGGTAACCATGTATACACATCACATAATGGGACAAATTACATTGAAACACGCCTAAACGTCATGAAGGATTTCCACTGAACTTACTGAAATTATAAACTCACTGTAACATGCATGTATGTGGCTGTTTAAAGTTTCACATTTATTTACTATTTTGTCATATTTCGCTTTCTAATAAATGGTTTCTAATAGAAACACAAGATTATAAAATCACAATTTATTTATTTTAGTATCGCAATTAAATATTAAATAAAATAAATTTAATGAGATCCTTGCGTTTGTTTCCGACAACATAATTTTTTTTAATTTAATTTAAAAGGTACGAGGAATACCCTTAAGTCTACAGATGCGATCAATCTATTTCGATACATATTTAAAAAATATGTATGGAGAAAAAGGATATGGAATTCAATATTCCATATCCTTTTTCTCCATCACTTTGTAAAAATGATTGTATTTCGTGAAATTTGCTATCGGGAGTGTGTTTATTTATTTGAATTATGCATTTTATAAGGTAACCATGTATTCACATCCCATAATGAGACAAATTACATTGAAACACGCCTAAACGTCATGCAGGATTTCCACTGAACTTACTGATATTATAAACTTACTGTAACATGCATGTATGTGCCTGTTTAAAGTTTCACAATTATTTACTATTTTGTCATATTTCGCTTCCTAATAAATGGTTTCTAATAAAAACACAAAATTATAAAATCATAATTTATTTATTTTAGTATCGCAATCAAATATTAAATAAAATAAATTTAATGATATCCTTGCGTTTGTTTCCGAAAACATAATTTTTTGAAATTTAATTTAAAAAATGCTAGGAATGCCCTTAAGTCTACAGCTGTGTTCAATCTATTTCGATACATATTTTAAAAATATGTATGGAGAAAAAGGATATGGAATTCTATATTCCATATCCATTTTCTCCATATATATGGCTCTTTCTACTAATTCCATACTAGTAAAATGATGCTATTAATTAAAATGATTTTTATGAATTATAGAAAAAACATTTCTAATACATTTAATATATTTTTTAAAATTTTTTATGTCCGCCATTATTGACTATTTTTTGAGTACCACTAATTGTACACTTACCACAGGTTGGGAATCGCTAAAATTGGGAACCTGGATAAATACAAAGCACATGGAGATAGATACAAAGGAGATTCTTAACACGTTTTAACAATGGCATAGTGGCGACCGAAGACAAGTTTTAACTTTTAATTACAGCCAAACTCGTTTATAACGAGCACAAAGGGACCATAACATTTACTCGTTAAATCCGAGTGCTCGTAATAAACGGTTCCTTAAGGCAGGCGTGCAAACAGAAGGAGAGGAGTTGGGAGGTCAAATGATTAAGTTTACTTAAAATTCAATTAATGCTTACTTACTTTAATTACATTAATTAATTTAATTAAATACTTTTCTTAATTTAATGACAATTAACCCCCCCCAACCAGCGACAAATTTCTAGTTGCGTTACAGATGTAGAATTTGTGGCAAAAATTCAATTGCACCAGATTTGTGAACCCTCCCTATTGACATTGGAATGCTGAAGGAATTTTTTCTACAAAAGTATTAAATCTCTGAGAAGAAAAAAAATAAGACATAAAGACTAGACATATTGTGAAGACTCCCCTTTGTCCGAGCACCCGCCAAAACAGCTGATCGGAGTACACCTGTTTACCTGGACAATAGCTTGGCGTTGCAGAGTCTGTGATCTTGACAATCGGACTGAATAGACGAATACGCACCTGATGGATCTCGTTAATGAATGCTCGGAAATTCCGTGAAGGAATAGCCAGCGAATGAGAATTCAGCTAAAAAATATAACTGTAACTTTAGCTGGAGTTGTCAAGTAACTGGGATCTAACTGACCCAAAATACAATTGGGGGAACCGTAACTGACCCCCCCAGGTATAAAAAGCCTACAATTTTGCGACTCAGGGCTTTTCGTCATTTTTGCGTAGGTGTGTTGACCTCGTGGAGTCTTCCGCGTTTTGTTACCGGAGCCAGCTTTCTAGTCCGGGAGATTCGTAAGTCCGCTCATATAGGGAGCGACAGAGTCTCAGATACCGAACGGGGGATAAATTGGGTTTGATTGCATCCTGAAAAGCCTCCCCATTTGTAAGAGATTATCACATCTCAATTTTCTTTCGACTGTGATTGTCGTGAGGACGTTTTACCGGCAACCATCCTTTGCAGTTCTACATGATTTGGGAATTAACATTCCTTTGTAAACAGCCGTAGTTAATCAAGAATAAAAGTAAATTTCCAATTTTATCTTTGACTGTGATCCATTATTCACGTTATCTCTCACTCGAGAATATTGAAGGCGTCACAAGATGAGAAAAAAGATTGCAAGCCAGAAAAATATTGCTCGCTAAATCCAGGTCTTGCTCGTTAAAAGCGACTTCTGTTCCATAGACTTCACATTGATCCATCCAAATATTCGCGCTTCGCTCAGTAAATCCGAGTTCTCGTTAAATCCGAGCTCGTTATAAACGAGTTCGACTGTATCTCCATGCTACTTTCAATTGGTTCAGAATTTTTCTTAATTGTTACCACGACACCCAAAGGTACCTGTCACGCGTTTTGGGAACTATGGCTGTAGGGGAGGGGGGAGGACTAGAAAAATACTTTTATATAAGTTATTGTTATAGACAGTATGATAGTTCGTTCATGTAATACTTATGTACACAGTGTGCATATAATATTTTAGATGTTTAATAGATATCTAATTTGACTGTATTTAAATAATCTAAATTTCAAATATTTAGAATATATTTAAGAACCTCTTGCTGATTTTGCATTGAATAGGAAAGGAAACCAAAGAAAATCTCTTTATAGACAGTATAATTATACACATTTTTTGCTGTGTATACAAACTCATTTATGTATTAGAATATGTATTATCTGTATTGGTTAGTCATCAAATTCAAATGAATGAATTTCTTGCGTATATATACCCTATGCAGTTTTTGTATATGCTGTATAAAAAAACTTCTTAATTTCATCGATCTTTTCTCAGTGCGAAACTAATTGAACATTTCGAAGCTCATTTCGTGCTGTGGGACAATAGTATGGAATTTAATATCCAGGAGTATCCATGAATGCTTTGTTGAATTTAGTTACAAAACGATGGATGTCGTACATGCGTTTGAGGATAATTATATATTATAATTTGGATTATCAGCAGTATAGCGCTTTGGTATTAATCCTATTCAGAACGTCCAAAGCGAGTTGGAACGTGAGATTTGGAACCAGAGGTGATCATGAAACAGTAGCTGAATTGTAACAAATACTTGTGTCAAGGTTCTAATGTTTTGTCAGATTCCACAATAGATGTACTAGGGTCGCATGCAAATTAACACTGTACTAATTAACGTCATGTATAGTGTAGTTTTACATACACATTTTCTAATAATCTTTTGTGTTATATGTGAGCAAAAACACACTATATGAATACATGAATGCAACATAATTTATGTTTCATTTAAAGAAACATAGGGATTTTTAAAGATAAAAATGCTAATAAAAATTGAAGATGAATAAACTTTACTTGTTAGTTAAAAGATCTTGGACATATTATGAATCATAAATGTATCTTATTTGTCTACTTTTCAGCTCTCGACACTTTGATATTCAAGTACAAGAGGAGAGTGCTTTGTTGGTAATAACTTTTACCTATTGAATTTATATTGATATATTTTTGGACTATTTATTATGACTTTATTTTCTGACTTTATACTAAGGAGATTTTTCCCTGCTTGAGCAGCCATGTCTTTTAAAAAACGAAACAGATGTTAGACTACGATTTAAAAAATATATTTAATTCAGTGAGCTATTTTAAATATAAAAAAGATACAATAGTTTATTTATTACTAGTATAAATATTCAGCAGTACAATAGTAAGATAGGCGTTGTTATTACTATTATTTTGTTTGGTGAGGGAAAGAAGCCACTTTTCATGGCCATACTGATTACCAATAAAATAATTAAATATATAGAAGCTGACACTTCAGGATCGTTCCTTAGTATTTAGTAGACTTCGTCCAGAATATCTCAAATGTAATTTATCCAGTGCAAAAGGTATAATTCCAGTCTATTTGCTGATGTGCTCGTGTCTGCATGCATGGATAACTTGCATGTCCACCAAGAATATCCCTTTATGTATGTAGGTATATATCTCTGTATATGTATCTAAAGTTTGTAAGTAATGTAAGGTTAATATATAAGGTACTTCATAAATTTAAGTTTGATCTCAGTTCGACCATAATTTACAATGCACTCATTAACTTCACTGAATGATGCGTGATCAAACAATCTGTATAAAGGCAAAAAAAAAAAAACGCCCCACCCACAAGTAGATTTCAGAGAGGCTTATTCCACGTTCAAATGTTTTGTTTCTCTGTTTTGAAGCTTAATTGACGGTTGTGTTTAAGGTATCATGTTTTCCAATTCCACCATGAAGAATCGATAATAAATTCATTTTAAACTAACATTGTTGAATCTTCCTGCTTCTCTGTATATACTGAATATCAATAAAAAAAATTACTCATATTCAAAACCTATCGCAACTCTAATGCGGGACAAGCTGCCTGAGACCACCTTGAAATATCGCGTCCTCCAGATCAGTGATTCCCACTATTCTTAACAATAAGGAGGAGATAGACAACGCCGTAGTCTTCTGCTTTCTCCAAACGTAAACATGTCCGTTAGTCTGGAATAATATGAATGATTCGTCTGACCAGATACATTTTCTCATTGCTGTTGTGCCCGATCGTTATGCTGTTCTCCATTGCTACTGGGCCTCACCATTTACGGTGTTTCAAGGCATTGCGTAGTATTACCAACGGTTTTAAAATTACCTCTCTACCATGAATGTTTGAAGCATACCTTACACTTCGGATAGTTTTTGTCAATACATCTTCTTATAGATATGTGTATATCTCAGATGCTATATGGGTTACTGTTGTCTTGAACTTTCTGGCCACAAACTACTTCAAAATTATATTTGACAGATTATGTCTTTCCCTGTTGCTATAAGCACTCTTGCACACTAGAGGGTGGAAGAATATAACTGGTTTCCTTGACAGTTTTTTTCATAGCTAAAAAGTCTAATGAAAGGTAATAAATATTTTTTTTAAAAACTTAACATTTAACTTAGATTTCAAAAGGACTAGTCAACCTAAGCAAAGACTAAAACGTTAATTTCGATTAGGATTAAAAATAGTTACATAAGTCTGAAACTAAATGTACTTTATACAACACTTTTTGGAGAGAAGAATTGACTTTTTTAAATTAATCATTCATTTCATAATTTCATGTGAATTCACAGTATTCAGAATTTTGAAATCAAAGCAATTTTAAAATTATAAATTATTTTTAAGTGCTATAATATCGGTTTAAAATTTAAAAGTTATTTGCTCTGATATAAGTATGAATATAGTGAAAGAAAGGCCAAAACAGAATTTTTATAAAAGTTCGAATAGTCTTTCAATGTGATTTTTGAAACTTAAATAAATAAATAAATAAAAATTATTTATTAGAAAAGCTTCCTCATTAATGATATTAGTGTTTGATAAAATACCCTTTTTAAAAATGTGTGCCCTTATAATAAGAAATATTTTTATTAATGAATAGTTTGTGCCTTTATAATAAGAAATATTTTTATTATTGAAAATTTAGTGCTTTTCATGTGTTTGTTAATTCTATAGAATCCTTTTAGTATTAATAATCAATGTAATAGTTTTATTGTATAGCTGAATGTAATAATTGTTCCAGACTGAAAATTATTTTATTTTATCTCTTAGGGAGCTGAAGAAGCATCTGCAAAAATTCAGAATTGGTAATTAGTTTTTACATGCATTAAATTTTGCTTTTCCGTGTAGGGGTAGCTAATAAGACCTTCAAGAGTGCATTACTTTTTTTTTATTAGGCTTGAATATTTTAAAATACACATCAATTTTATACATTAATTGAAATAAATAGTATAAAACTATAATGAATTTATTTTATTTGTATAAGTTCAATTTAAAAAAGAAAAATCCTTGCATGTTTTCATCAAATGAAAACTTAAATGCAAATTAAAATAATTTATCTTATTTTAATCTTCTTTTATCGTGTGTATGCTGAAACAAATTGAACATTAAATTTTACTTTTTACAGTAATAAATTGTTTCTTGACATTCCAACTAGTACATTTCACGGTAGTATATAATATTTGGTAGTAATAATATTTTTGAAAAGTTTGACTTCTCTGTAGAAAATTATTTTTCCGGAGATCATACGTGTACATAAAAATTTTTAAGTTGAAATTTTCATCCATGATTGGAGCAGAGAAATGAAATATTAGTTTGAATAGTCTTTAAATGTGATTTTGAAACTTAAATAAATAAATAAATAAAAATTCTTTATTAGAAAAGCTTCCTCATTAATGATATTAGTGTTTGATAAAATACCCTTCTTAAAAATTTGTGCCCTTATAATAAGAAATATTTTTATTAATGAATAGTTTGTGCCTTTATAATAAGAAATATTTTTATTATTGAAAATTTAGTGCTTTTCATATGTTTGTTAATTCTATAGAATCCTTTTAGTATTAATAATCAATGTAATAGTTTTATTGTATAGCTGAATGTATTGATTGTTCCAGACTGAAAATTATTTTATTTTATCTCTTAGGGAGCTGAAGAAGCATCTGCTAAAATTCAGAATTGGTAATTAGTTTTCACATGCATTAAATTTTGCTTTTCCGTGTATAGCTAATAAACCTTAAGAGTGCATTAATTTTTTTTTTTTATTAGGCTTGAATATTTTAAAATACACATCAATTTTATACATTAATTGAAATAAATAGTATAAAACTATAATGAATTTATTTTATTTGTATAAGTTCAATTTAAAAAAGAAAAATCCTTGCATGTTTTCATCAAATGAAAATTTAAATGCAAATTAAAATAATTTATCTTATTTTAATCTTCTTTTATCGTGTGTATGCTGAAACAAATTGAACATTAAATTTTACTTTTTACAGTAATAAATTGTTTCTTGACATTCCAACTAGTACATTTCACGGTAGTATATAATATTTGGTAGTAATAATATTTTTGAAAAGTTTGACTTCTCTGTAGAAAATTATTTTTCCGGAGATCATACGTGTACACAAAAATTTTTAAGTTGAAATTTTCATCCATGATTGGAGCAGAGAAATGAAATATTCAATTTGTTTCACTCTCTAATACAATCAAAACTTTTGATAAAATCCAAATCTAGTTTCACGGGGGTACACAAGATACAGAAGCCATCTATTTTGTGTAAGAAGGTCTAAAACCAGCACTTTTTTCCTATACGACCCATTTTTATCAGACACTAAACAAATTTAAAATGAAGATATAAAAATGTATATTCTACTATTTTTTTTATATATTTGATAAACAATATGCGCATGTTGTGACTTGTACAACAGTACTTGTTCCAAGAACTAGAATAAAAAGTGAAATAAAGTTTTCACGAATGTCTGTTTTATTCTGCAAAACAGATTAAATCTTGTTTCTTGTGCAACAAAATACAAAGCAAAACGCATACAGGGTGTCTATAAAAGATTTTTTTTGAGGCAAAATATTTTAAAGAAATAAAAACATACATACATGTTTTATACATGACTGGCAAGCTTACATTTTCAAGTTTTTTTTAACACTTAGTAAATTTCTATATGAATTAGTGGCACGGCAGACGTCTAAACGGTATTCTACCTCTTCCCATGTCCTGGCGAGCATGTCTGGGGGGACTGTTGCCACACCATGACGAATTTTTGTCAGAAGGCGGGTTAACACCATAGTTACATAGAAATTTTCTTGTACGGTAACTACAGACTTCGTTTCTATGAGCAAATAACACATTGAGCCTTTAGTTACGGAGTCGCTATCATTTCAAATATCGCGACGTCATTTGAAGATCAAAGCCCTGCAGCGTCACCAACAGTTGATACAAACATTCCAATTGGTATGAGTAAAACTTTTTGAGCTACTCTTTACAGAGAACGACTAAATTTTGCTATCTTTTATTGTTAGTGAGATATGAATTTTTAAAACCTCGGAGTTCAACACCCTAATATTTGATATTGTTGGACGTAAAGCAATTTTATAGTTGTGAAATATTTGATTTTTGATTAATAAATGTTATTTAATGTCACCAAATGACAGAGAAATATTACTACAAATGTTTCATTATATTCATGTATCTATATTAAATTTTCGCGACTCCTTACGTTTCGTTTGGTGACCATACCTGAGATCGTAGCCATCAGATCAAGATTCTGACTTAGAACAGAGACATTCAAATTTGAAATGATATACTATATATTATGGTATTTTAGTTTAATAACTGGTAGCGGATTAAGTACCTGAAGAGTGTTAAGCGTTCGGGATGCCACATCAGAGATTACCCCCAATTTTGACCATCCTCAGGAGGAAGGGTTTCTGTTTCTAATTCTGTACCTCTCTTCCATCTGGCTACCTCATGACGCTCGTGATGCCATACCGAAGATTCTCCTTATTGTTGATCATCGTCAGGAGGAAGAGTTTCTGTACTGAATTCTATACTTCTCTTCCATCTGGCGACCTCATGGCATTCATGATGCCACACTGGAGATTCACCCCACTCTTAACCATCCTTAGGAGGAAGAGTTTCTGCTCTTAATTCTGTACCACTCTTCCATCTAGCGATCTCCCAGCAAGAGGGTATTCAGACTACAGACTGCTCATTCTTCTCTAATTCAGGTATATGTTATGGGTACCTTTGTATCTCGGAACCCTGCTCTCCGAGATTTTAGCCCCTCACGCTGACCTCTAGGTTTTTTCGTGCTTGCTCTGGTAACAAACCTTTTAGTTTGATACTTGCAACGGGTCACATATCTAAGACGTTCCTATGATATCACGCTGGAAATCCGTTGATGAATTTTGATTCATCAATCCCCAGGAGGGGGGAAGGACTTCTAATTTTGTACCACTCTCCCACCTGTCAAAACCTCACAGTGAGAAAACTCCAGGACCCCCAGATTTTCTATGACCGTTGATTTATACATGTGGAGACCTTTGGCAAGCCTTTCATAATGAAAATAAATTCATTTCGATGAAGTGTTTAGTATAAGATCTAGAAACTTTATACTTAGCCAAATAATTTTTACAATTTTTAAAATTTATTGAACGTATTTTCATAAAACTATAATCTATATTATTTTCTTAAATTTTGTCTAAAATACTGTTTGGTCCTATTTCAGGAACAGAACTGTCTTTGTGTTGTTTATATTTAAAAGAACAGAAGTCAATGTTTATCGATATAGAGCAAAATACGAGGTAAAGTATTTTGAATGAATTTTAAATGCGTTTTATGACATAAGAAGCAAATATATTTGCATTAATTTTCATTAGATACTGGGTAATAGTTTAAAAGTACAGAATTTTATTACAGCATTAAGAATAAGAAAGTATTTCCTTACAATAAAGAACAACAAACGTTTTTATTGTTTACGTAGAAAACCATGTTTTAGGGCTACCACATTAAATTTTTAAAGAACTTTTCTGGAATTTAGTTTAAATACTTTTTAAATAATACGTAAGCCATTTTTAAGTCTTGATATTGTAACGTATCCGGTCCCTGTTTTAGGTGACACAAGAAAGAATCAGGTGTGTCTTGATTAATGAATTTATTTACACCTCTGCTATATACATCATTTCACAAATACAGACAAAAAAAATTTCGATCACAGGTAGGTGATTAGATACACGTAGGCCTGAGTAGAGAAGAGCAATAACAAAGATCAGACTCTGCCGAAATATTGGTGATCCGACGGAAGAAAAAATTCGATAGCTCTCTCGAAAGTTCACTGAAGTAATAGTAGAATATCAAAGCACAGTTAGAGTTCCGAAGGAAAATATGCAAACAATCCTGAAGAGGATTATATTAGAAAAGGAAACCCAATGCACAGGGTATCGTTTCAATCTCAGCAAGAGATATATCCCAAGACGGGATTTCGCTAAATAAAACTCTCCGATGGAGAGACTGGTCGAGGCGACCTCGGAGTTAGTCAATACGGGCTACTCTTTAAAGAAAAGATCCCAAGGTGGGATATAGCAAAAAAAACCTCTCCGATAGAGAGACTGGTCAAGGCGACCTCTGAATTAGCTGGTTGCTAGCTAACTAACTTCTTCCCTAAAAAAATCTTCTCTCATCTCTTTCTAGTGGAGGGGCCTCACCTACAATTTCATTATTGGATCATCTAGCGATGACCTCACCTTCGACCAACTGGATTGGTCTGGGTTAAACAATCATCGGCTGCAAACCCAGGGGTCCCTGGAATTCTTAGCGGCTAGATCCAAGTCGCGGCAATTCCTTTGTCGTTCCGATGGTCATATTTCTGGCTGTCAGTGAAGGTGCCGAATTGTCTGGTATATTGTTCCGCTACTATAGAGCGCAACAGTGTAGACATCGTGGTGCCGGGGAAAACAATCCCTTTGTATCCACACAAGCGAAGTCCACCTCTCAAAGCAAAGTTCTTTGATGTCGACACATCGCTAAATCCCACCGTTACAATATCAATGTAAACAATATGTTTAAATCACATCTATATGATAAAATGACGTGCAGTGTACTTTCGAGTAGATAAGCAGCGGTCTACACTGTTTGAAAATGTAACTTTAATATCTGCTGTGTGTCTACCGGAATGGCGTATCTGAAAGGAATATTATTTTTTCTGTTATCGCTCAAAAAAAAATATGATTTATAAATAAATGTTTTTTCACGGGCTTTTGGTACACGATTTGTACAGATTTTTCTTCATGTTGTGTTAAAGCTTTCGGAAGTGAAGAGTGTCATACAAATTAGAAATTTTGCTGAGCTAGAGACTTTAAAGTTGAGAAGAGATTCATCCGGCCGTGAAAATCTGATCAAGAGGATTTAGTTTTTTTTTTGTTTGTTTGAAGCGCAACGGTTAATTTTTTTGAACTTGAAGAATGACATGAGATCTACTACTTAAAGCCGATTCTGAAAGGCTACGATCATTCATGTCAGCAGCAGGATTTGACCCTCGACTAATGTACCGAAATTCAGTGCTCTATCGCCAGAGAAAATGTCCAAGAATAAAAGATCTCGTAGTACTGGCGTCACATGAGAACTGTTTTGGAAGACTAGTGAGAAAAATAGAGAATCGGGTAGAGTGTAAAGGGATTATCAGTGTCAAAGTTAAAATTTTCCTTCAAGTAAAAGCAACTGCCAAAGAAAATGAGTATTACTAACTTTGTTTGAGAGCTAATGATCCGCTGTTTTTTTTCCCTTTTAGTCAACTATCATATGTGTGGCTTGCACATCAGGGTGCGTATCCAATTTTCATTTTTTTTTAGATTAATTATCAGATGTGTACGGTAGGCGGTTTATCTCTCAGAAATCACGATACATAGATAATCCCGTAGATCTAATAGTTATCTTACACTTAGTGTCTAATCTTCTCCTATTTTCGACAACATTATTAGGCATTCCCACAATACATATTTGTATAAATTTTGTGTTAGTTTTATGGCATGCTGCTAATGCAAAATATGGTCATTTTGACTTTTAGACCATCGAATTCTTCAGCTTCTTGGGAGGTTTCGTCGGAATTTGGCTTGGAGTATCTCTCATCGCTCTCTTCGATTTCCTGGAATCTCTGGCCACGTTCACGATTTTTCTCATAGACAGGATGAAGTCATCGAATAAAGTCTCCGAAATACGATCTGCCATTCGATCCCAGATTATTCGAAGAGATTCAACATTTTCTGCTACTCCCGACTCCTGGCCGAAACGTCAAAACCCTAACAACTTGATGGTGAATGTTGGGAGAAGAATGCCAAGGACACCCTGATGGAACAAATCTACCTCATTGTTCACCAATTCCAATTTTTAAGGGGACATAGTACCTTTCGAGATAAATTTTTTTCATTAAAACAGCTTGTTTTTAGTTCAATGTCAAATAAAAAGGGTCTGCGTCCGTTTACAGTAAAATTTTCCGAGATCATTCAGAAAACTGTCTAACTTTATAAAAAAGGATTTAGTTTTGTCATATAAAGCAATGCAGCTTTTTTTTTTTTTATTAAACACTAAATATATGCAACGTAATACAAATCCATTTAGCTATAAAACTATTTTTGGAATTCGTAAATTAGAAGCTAATTTTTTATATCACATCGAAACTAATTATCTTTTTTATTTTGTGAAACTCAATTATATCAGTACAAGCGATATAGTTTGCTTTGTAGCAACATAAAGGACTAAAAAAGGTTTTAACTTAAGACAGTTTTTTAACATTGTAAAACATGATATATTTTTAAATTTTTAAAGATTGCCTAATAAAAATGATTTGATTTAAAAATTTAGTTAATATTTCAAAATTCATCTCGCGAATAAGTAAATTTCGTTTTTCATTTCCGAATATTTTTTGTTATTTTAAAAGAATTATAACATTTAAAAACATGGTTTCTGCGCACCTGGAAAGTCAGGGAAAGTCATGGAAAATCATGGATTTAGACAATTGATTAATTTTGTCATGGAAATTCTTGATTTTTCAAGCAAAATGAGTAAAAGTCATGGAAAGTCATGGATCCGCTAAACTGCCGATTAAAAAAATGAATTGAATTGTTTAATTCTATTTTTACTTGTCATTTGACTGATGTTACTGAGTTTGGTATTTATGTATTATCCTATTGACCCTATTGCCAAGTAAAATTCGTTCACCAAGGAAACTCAAAGCAAGAAAGCTTAATGGGTGGGTAAATGTATATTATTCTGGGGTTTTTTTTTCTTAAATTGTAGATTAAAATTTTATTAATACAATAATAATTATTTTTTAATAAAAATTAGTTAAGATTTTTGCACAAAATATAAGTTTATCTCTAGGGATATTGTATATAAACATTATACGGTTATATTTGGCTATTATTTATGGTCACCTGGATAATACCAAATTACCCTGAATTCAAATTGGAAACATTTTGATTGAAAAATTGCTATATGATTAACCTTAGGTATGTTGATACAACAATTTATTTTTATGTGAGTTTATTAACACTAATAAAGTAAGTTTATAGTTTTATGATAAAATTCCTGTAATTTCTCTAAAAGCATATATTTTATTTGTATGCATATCAGAAGTTTTATTCATATATACTTTTAACGAAAGCTTTTTAAAGTCATAGAAAATGATCTGCTAAATCAGGGAAAGTCATGGATTTGAAAAATTTTATTTTGGCAGATACCTTGTAAAAAGACAAAACTCGATAATATTTTAATATTAGAACTTTATTAAAGAATTTGTAAAATTTTATCCTAAAACGATCAGAATTTTGTAATGAATTGGGAAAAACCAGTCATAAGGAAGATTCTAAGTCTTATAATTGTACCATGTCCCCTTTGATGAGAATTAGAGTCTCGATTATCAGGAAACATATTCAACTTTACTTTTTTATAGATCATCTTCAGCCTATTCATTGCCTTTTCAATGTATTTTATTACAATTTTACCGTGTGGTAATTTGATATGCATTTCATCATGCTGGTGGTTTTAGCTTTAGTTTATTTTCTGGCAGTTTTAACCCCTTCTCTGTTCGTAATTTTTTTTTTCAAATTTCAATTTCCAATTAAAAAAACATTTATTTTTACATGTGAAAATTGGTATATGATCTGTCCTGAATTGTAAAATGTGAAATATTTTTGTCAGGAAGCAGTCTTTTTTATTTACGCACTGGAGGTCATGTGATACACCGTTAACCGATCTCCAGTTTTCTGTACAATGAACCCAAGTTTTAAATCAAAAAAACCTTCTGATACTGTATTTATCAATCTGTTTCTTTGATGTATTTGAGATAAATATTTGTATAAAAATAGTTGTTAAAAAATCATAGAAATGTTTGAGAAAATGGTTTTATAACCTAACCGTGAAAACAACCTTATAACGTTGTTGGTCATGAGAAAATTCAAAGCTTATTTTCTTGCTATATTCATCAAAGATAAAATCTTTATTATATATTTCGGTAGTATTGAAGTATCTTTAGTGTAAATTGTAACAGATATCACCACGTGAAAAATTGAAAGACATGTCCAGTGCAGAGGTTCTAATTATGCAGCTCACACTAGTATCGTGTATCTACTCTTACACTTTTAAGTACAGAAAGTAACTCGGAAATATAATGAGACATGTCAACAGAAACAAATCAACCTTCAAGGATTTAGTTTATCTCTTCGTTTCATGACATCTGACGTTAACCGCATAGGCACAAAAATGCTGATTATGAGACATTTGATGCCGACCAAGAAGGGGTTAATCAGAAGCTCCTAATGAAAACAGATCCAGTCTCTCACCAATAGTTTTTATTTTTGTTTTAAACCAAGAAGGGGTTAATAAGAAGCTCCTAATGAAAACAGATCCTGTCTCTCACCAATAGTTTTTACTTTTGTTTTAAACCAAGAAGGGGGTTAATCAGAAGCTGCTAATGAAAACAGATCTAGTCTATCACCAATAGTTCTTATTTTGGTTTTACACCAAGAAGGGGTTCACCAGAAGCTCCAAATGGAAACAGATCCAGTCTCTTACCGATAGTTCTTTAGGTTTTACAACTATATGATTTACTTTTCATTTTACAGTAAAACCTGTATATAACTGTACTGTCTATAATAGCGATAGACACACTTGAGGTCAAAAAGGGGAAGCCGAATTTTGGTTTATATATCTTATACAGAGTCACACCACATTTATATAGTATTAAACACACAAATTAATTTTTAATTTAATTAAAATGGCATACAAGTCTCAAAATGTTGTATAAAATACGCAGTAAATTTATAGTAATTTAAAGTAAATTTTCCACAAAATAATTTAAAAGCTTTATTTTTTGGTAAAGTTAAAATATACGAAAAGTTTTTGCTGTGTATGTGTTGAAATATATAATCGCACTCACACTTGACGACTTGGCCGATTATTGTTGTATTTAAGTAATAGCTTTCTTTGACGTACGAGGTTTTCTTTAGTTGATCCTTTTGTGTTTTGATTGGCTGTGTTTAATTAGATTTTGCCTGTAATTTGATTGGCTGGACGCAGGATCTTAAAACTATAAAAGCCCAATGTACCTCATATTTCTTGATTATTTTTGTGTTTTCAAAAAAAGGTGTTTGCTATCTGCGGCTTTTCATTATGCTTCAACAGTATGAAAAATTGTCTTTGGGCCCCTATTTGTAGACGAACAGAAGGGGAGGGTACATCCCTTTAGAATATGTTACCTCTTCTCCTTCCAACAGTTTCTTCGAAAACAATTACAGGAAATTAAGGGTTTTAATCCTTCGTTTCTAGATAATTTTTCAATCATTAACACTAGATTGCCCGAGATTTCTTGTATACCTATATTGCCCCAAAACAGTCAAAATGACTGCATTGTGAAAAAATAACAAATATGTAAAGAAATTTGTTTAAAATTAATTTTTAATATTATATAATAAAGGAGGGCGGAAGTAACTACAATTATTCATAAACCCATTTATATGTTATAGAAAAAGTCACCAAATTCTAAGGAATTGTGTCATTATATTTCATAATTGTTTTTCTAATTGAAATTAAAAAACAGTCAAAATGACTGCCTTGGGCAATCTAGTGTTAAATAAATTGAATACATTTTCAAATAAGTTAAGTTTTACTGATTCTAGTAAGTAGGAAATTCATTCTCGTGGTACCTTTATTAATTTTCTTAAATAATCTTTATGTTTGTAAATTTTATAACTTTATAAAAATTATATCAAATCACGAACAGTTTTAATAATTATGATTCATACTGAATATTAATTACTTTATATAAAGGGATAATTCGAAACTAATGAAACGGCTTCTTCGATGACAATGACGGTATGTACCACCAAAGCATAATTTTTGAGTACGCCTCAAGAATAAGTATATTTTATGTTTATTCCGATGTTCACTAGGATAAACTTTTAGGCTTACCTTAGGTAGTGAGGTATCTAGGTAGGCTTATCCTAGAAAGTACTATGAGGATAAAATGCTAGTTATTGTCTATTAATTAGTAATTTGTTATTATTTACTTAAAGTTAGATCTCTAAATATAGCCCAACATATTAGTTAGACACTACTTACATTAACTTTAGAAACGCAAATACTCAAACTATCTATAATATTTTCTCGATCCTTACAGTATGGTTTTAGACAGGTTTTACGAATCTATTTGAGAAAAAATACATTTATTATAAGTACAATATTCATATTAACTAAAAGCTTTATATCAGTTTTTACAATCTAAAGCTTAGTATCTTCTAACTAACAGTTTTTAATTTCTTAAAATTTATTTTTTACTTTCAAGTGGAAACTATGTTTCGAAAAAGTGAATATGCATTTAAATTTTTTGAAAAAACATTCTAAACATAGTAATTAATTCATGTTTCATTGTATATATTGTAGTACATCCGAAAAACAATAATTTAGTCCCATAAAATATAGATATTGTAGCTTTAAATGTGCATATATTCACCAGCATTCATAGATACATGAATAAAGATGAAAGATGTAATGTGATTTACTTCATTCAATGTTTTACTGAATGTTTATTTTCCGAAAAGTATCAAAATTTGTAGCGCATTTATGGTGCATATTTGATAATAAAAAAATGTCTTTTAGTTTCATATGGAATTACTCATTATTATGAATTTACGGAAATATAATTAAGAAGTTTGTGCCAGTGACTTTTTTTCTCACTTCTGTTTAATTATTTTCTCGCATTTGCTTAAACGTTCATTAGAACATAAGTAGGAATTTTAAAATAATTTAAAAAACTCTGTGACTTTTGATTTCTGTTAAATATTAATGCATAACTAACAATAGAAATAATATCACCTTTTTATTAATATCCTGTGTAACGATCCGTTACATGACCCTAAGAGGAGCGGAAGGTGACCTTTCGCAGCGGACAATTATGGTTAGCGGCAGGTAGAAATGGGTGGTCTAACAATACCCGTTGTGTACTAGGTCCCGGACTTAATTGAAAACTGTCCGTGTGCTGGAGCCAGCGCGTCTGAGACTTTGTGAGACTGTTGAGTGAAAAGACTCGGTGAAATGATTGTGAATAATTACAGTGCCACACGTGTGCCCATTAGCGGTAGCGAAAAAGGCAATTAAGTTGTTTGGGTCGGCTGATTTAAAGACGGCTTTTCGGCCACATATGGAAACGAAACAGCTGATTCAGGCGGGAAGTAACCGCAAGATTGCATCATCCTGCTTCTGGAAGTTTCCCGAAGAATCGCGTAAGGGGAACCGGGACCGCTATAAAAGAAGAGTGGCGGTGCCAAGACGGGGCTTTTTCTTCTTGAGGCTTCTTCTTGAGAGTTGCTTTTGGAGCTGTTGTGTGGAGCTCGAGAGGAGTCCGCTCGTATCTCCGATTTCTGGAGTTTGCTTGATTAGAGACCGCCAGCGTCTCTGTTTGCTAAGAAGTCGACCTTCGACTTGGGAATCCCATTCCCGTTATTTTACTTTTTTTTTTACTTCGTGCATAGAAGTAGGTAGCCGAGAGTGACCCTTGCTCTCATTTTGGATCGTCTTGCATCCCGAGTTTCCTTCACGAACCCCAGCGTGATACGCACTCTGAGCTTTCGAACCTTGGTGTGAAAACCGACTGTACCAATCGTCATCCCGGAGGTGATAGTGTCGGCGTTTATTACCCAAACTAATTAGAGAACAATTCCAGTGTTTGAGAAGCCCAGCCACACTGTACCCAGTACCCACGCATCCTTATTGTGTAAATGTCATCTCAGAACGAGATCTCAAAATATTTAGAAATCTAACGAATCTGTACATAGCTGTACATAATTTATTCACCTGAATAAAATATTTAGTCTGGATTAAACAGTTTTCTAGCCTGTTTCATTGACGGCTTCGCCTACCATATCTCCAGTACGTTACACCGGTCAGCCAGAAGTATTAAAAGACAAGAGAGAAGAGATGTAAGTAAAAAACACAACATCATATAGCACTTTAATTACGCTGATTTTCTCAAATTTTCAAACTTACACCACTTTTTCTCTTCTCTATTCCTTTAATAACCAATCTTTATTAACTTGACTATAAACACTTGTATTCACAGATTTAATTAGATGCCTGATAAAAGCCAATAATTAGCCTTGAAATTATACTTAGATAATACGATAACAAATTATTAAAATAACTGCGTTAAATACTTACTGAGTGATTAACATAAAATTGGAATATATTCGATAGTAGTCCACATATAAATTGCAGCTACAGAATTTAATTTTAAGTCTCTGGCTATATTTTCCAACTTTCTTCTCTTCTTTTTAAATATGTGTTTTAAATTAGCTCTCTTTACCCGTAACTGTTTTAACATGCTACATATTTGCGAATTCTGGGTGTCCGCAAAACTCCAACTACTGATTTTTTTAATTTATTTATTATAATTACTCATAAATTTTCAATCCACAGTTAACTTGATAGTATATTTATATCTGATTATTTTCATTAACAACCGAAGTCCAAATACAATCGTAAACAATTAACGTATGCCCCGTGCGAATACATTAACAAACACATTCATTGATATTGATAAGATGATATTAATTCAAATACAGTAGAACTTCAATTATCCAAACCTCGATTATCCGAAACTCTCCATTAACCGAAGTCTGTTTCTTCTTCCCTTTTTTTTTTCAATTTCTACTATCATCCTACATTCATTTGCTACTATCAGCATTTAAAAAATTTTCTTTTTTTTCCCTACATTGCTTTTGTATGCAAGTCGTGAGTGTACTCTTCTCCCATTTTCAAACATTCCTGGTCTGAATAAAAACACACCTCATTTCGAAATTTGGATGATCATACTGCCGAATCCCAGAATAATCGAATGTTATTGCATCAATGGCGATACTACATATTAAAATTAGATGATTGGTGATGAATTCTCGATTATCCGAAGTAGGTTCGGCCCCAATTATTTCGGATAATCAATGTTCTATTGTAGTTGGAAGATTAGTTGTAACAGTTTTTAAACGTTTTAGATTTATAAAACAAACAATAGATGAAACCAGATTTTACAAATAGGGAAAATATTTTTAAAATGTTTTTTTAACATTGCCAATTTCAAACGTATTGGTGAAACGCTCATTTCATGCATAAAAAAAGGAAGAAATTATGTAATGAAATCCATGTCAGGGAAAAGATTAAAAAACATGGCTATTTTATGTATAGAGAGAGATTTACGTAAAAATAGGGACCTCGAAGAGATAATTGATAAATTTGCAAAATTTAAAGAGAAATTTAAGATAGAAAAAATGTAGTTATATACTTACATATTTTAATATCAAGTAAATTTTTATATATTTATATTGTATTAAAACATTTGTCGGGACAAAATATGTGTTTTTTTTTTTCAAATGCAGCTGGCAATATAGGCACATATACCTTTTTACCAACACATGACTGCTAAGCTGTTACCCAATTAGCACCATATATTAAACATATGTATTAAACATACCAAATATTCTATTTTATTACACACATTTATATATATAACTGCAAACATTTCTGCAAAATATGAATTATGCGTTCTCCATTTCTCAAATGAAACGAACAGGGCCATAACTAGTGCGTGGCAAAGGTGGTATTTGCCACGGGCACATAAGTCTTAGGGGCTCCGCACCGTGAAGAAAATGGGGTCCGAAAGATGACGATTCGCCCCAGGTAGAAATAAGGAAAAATTAAAAAAAAAAAAACACCTTTTTTTTTATTATAAAATCCAATGTGTTTAAAAATAATTTTTTGTGAATTTTCTTATTTTTTTAAATACTTCTAGAGATTAAATCTATTATAGGTTTTAACAAAATGTTCAAAAAACACTAATATATCTTAATATAATTCCGGATATTCGTTTTGAATTTTGAATTTATTAACGTTATTAAAACTAAATTTATATTTAGAAATTTGCCAATTTTTTACGAAAATTCAATGTCTAAATAAAAAATAGTCCCCTCAAATATAGTATTCAGTTTATCATCAAAATAATACCTCTCAAAGTGTTAAAAAATATTTTTAAGTGAAAAATAGAATAAAAAATAGGAAAAAAATTGAAATTAATATTCTAGGGACATTTTAAAAATTAACAAAATATTTTGTGTGTTCATTTTGAATATATATATATATATATATATATATATATATATATATATATATATATATATATATATATATATATATATATATATATATATATATATATATATATATATATATATATATATATATATATATATATATATATATATATATATTTATCACTATAATTGGTGGCAGGGGAGCAGGCCTGTTTTTTGCCATTGGCGCTAAAAGGACCTAGTTACTGCCCTGGTAACGAATGTTATAGTTTTTTCCAAATGCAGCAGGCGATACAGACATTATCCTAATGCTATATAAGGCTGCGAAGTTGTTATCAATTTAGCACTACCCGGGGAGCATGTGTAGCTTAAGGTATGCTACGGACGTGAGTAACATTACCCCTTTGGATCCTCGTAATTTAGAATCAGGGACCAAGCAGAAAACCCCCAGGTTTTGGCCTTACACCCTCAGAGGTATCGTTTGAGAACTTGGAGGACATTATGATCAGAATATATTTTACGTGCCCCAGCCGCTATTAATGAACACGTTGGATCTTTGACCTGCTGGATCCTCGATCTCGCTACATATCAGTTACAAGATCGCTGTCTTTAACGACTGAGCTAACATGGCTCGCACAACTAAAAGTTAGGTTTGTAGATTTAATACTTAGAGGATATAAGAGAATACTTACAATATGTATTTAAATATACACCTTTAACGAATACGATGGATCATAGGCCGGCTTCAGCCCCGAGACCACAACCTTTCAGTTACGAGGTTGCTGCCTTTGCCCTGAGCTACCGCGCTTCCTCGGAACAAAATATAAACAGTACAAAATATGTTTTATGTTAAAATGTGATCAAAACGTATTGTTATAGTTTAACCTCTCTTTTTTTAAGATGTCCGATAGTTTTTTTCCTTCGTACGGAACCTCAAACAGATCTTGATGCCTCTCTGCCTTGGAAAACAATGTTTTAAAGAAAAGGGTATAATTCCAAATTAGAAACATGTTGTGGTATAGCCACATTCTATGTAAAAGGGAATGACAGGAATTGCCGGCCTCCTGACCCCTTATTTTATGGAATGGGGCTTGTCCATGTCCAAGTCACCTTGAATCTTCCCACGCTGACCATCCGTGGGTTGCCGTTTTGCTCTCCCCATCTTTCACCTTTTGTCCAGCTTGAGCGTTGCTTGGCGCCCTAAGATTCCTAGGCTGTTTTTCCTACTCACGCTACGTTTGGCGATCGTCTTGGGTTCCCGCTGGCGAGATTTTTCCACTGACCTCGCCATTCGCGGTGTTGAATGGGCATCATTTTGGCCGAAATTGGGGGAGAGATCACCCGCATCATTTAAGAAAAAAAAATTTTTTTTGAGCCATTTTGCTCCTTTTTTTTTGATTTTGTGTCATGTTGAGGGACGTGTATTTTTCTGACAAAGTCAGCAAGGAATAGTCAATAATAAAAACTCCTTTCAGCTATTCAATTAATTGAACTATTTTATTTTCGTCAATTTGCATTTTCCTCTGTTATAAAGTTCTGGAGCATTCCATATGAAGATAGTGAGTTGTGTCTGCCGCCATACAGTTCTACCAAAGAACCGGTGAAAGGTTATTGAGGACTATGGAAAAAATGGATTATCCAACAACATCAATAATTCTACAACAACTATAATTATTCTACACATGTGTTCCAGAAACATTTCCTGGTGTGTTAATAAGAATATATTTTAATGGTTATAGCTTCAAAAAATGTTTCTTGCTGTTATTATCACACACAAACGAAGGAAAGGTTTATATTCTGTGTTTAAGGACTAATCTATTTGAAGATAATTTTTCGGCTGAGGTCTAACAACTTTCCAGTGCTTTAAAAAACAAATAAAATTTAATTTTAAAATAGATCATACTAACCACTTAATGTAAAGAAACATGAGTCTCAATCATACTCGGTTAATGTAAATGTAACGAATAGATTTTGTTTGATGACTCAGAGAAGTATATACGAAAAGTTTATTTTATCGAAATATGTGACCAAAGTCAATCTAGTTTACATTTTACACATAAATAATGAACGAGAACTTTGAGTTTCATTCCTTAGGATTCTACTATTCTCGTTAAATTTTTACACACACAAAATAGTTCAATAAAATTATAAAAAATACAATAAAGTATAAGGAGCATAAAAGGAAAACGACAAAAGAAATATTAAATAAAATAATTCAACAAACTAATACTTTTATTTTACAGTCTCCATTTTTTTATTTGAAATTCCTATCTTTTAGGAATAAACATCATAATTCTTGACCATGGATTTTTAATCTG
>CM063498.1:70579607-70589607 GCA_032207245.1 Pardosa pseudoannulata | reverse complement strand
ATACTTTAAAAATTAATATTTTCTCTGTATATGAATATCTAAATAAGGAGCGAATAAAGGACAGTAACTTTGGCTGATAAAAGGCAAAATGGGTTATTACAATAATAAATATCTTATGAGAATATTTCAACATATATATACACAATATTTGTATATTTTCATATAATATATATATATTTATATATTCAAATTGTTGAATATTTACAATTATATATATATCTGTCACAAAAATATAATATGTAATGTAAGCAAAGACATTTACATATTTTATCTAAAATATATCCTTATTAATGTCATAAAATGTGATAATAATTTTTCAGCACGGTTTTTAATAAAAAAAAAATTTTAATTTCAAATAATTTATATTGATATATATATGTGTATATATATATACATATATATACATATATATATATATATACATATATATATACATATATATATACATACATAATTATACTATATAAAATATAATATATATATATATATATTATTATATATATATATATATAATACATATATATAATTAAACATTTTATATTTTCTTGTTTTTAAACCTTCAAATAAGAGACACCTGTAAATAGGTCGACAAATTTGCTATTTCCGGGCTATTCTCTATTTGGAGATTCCAATGTATATTTAAATCTCCTGGACAATATGTATCATTGAAATGTAACATAAAGGAACATATTAACAATTTCAGTGGTATTAGTGATGCAGAAAAAAATATCCATATATATTTTATTGCTGAATTATGATATTCATTACTACATATATTACCTAGTTATGCCATACATAGTCAGTTAAACCATAAAATCTCACTTGTATTCATGGTTTAATTAGTACGATTTTCCACTCTTTAAAGTGTTGATTTGTTGAGAGCACTATGGTATCTTTTACAACGTTAGGGGTATTTTAGATCGGGAGCGACTTAGTAAAAGCCAATTACGAATAGCTACGAAGATTCATACAATCAATGAAATTCAAACCCACAAACTTCGGTAGTGAAAAGGAAAATGCTTTTCTAATTTAACCATCATCCGACTCTCTAAAACGTAAAATAATTTATACTAATATTTGCTAAGTGTGTCATTTGCTTAAATATCTGAGATCAAAAACTTAAGATCGAAAAAATGCCGGGCATAAGGAAAGCAATCTCTTCAAATTGTTAATTAATATATTTAGGATATTCTAGATTATGTAAATAATAATAATGATAATTACTGAGTATTCTATAAAGTAAATGACAAGTAACCTCATAAGATGCTTGTGTGACTGGGAAAGGAGGGGGCTGCAAAGTCGCGTATATTTTGAAAATTAAACAAAAGAGAATGCACTTAGATAATGCATTTTATACTTATATTGACATTTTAAAAATTATTTGTAGTCATTGACATTTTAAAAATTATTATCTATCATTAGTATAGGTGTATTAAGAAAATTATTAGTAGTAAAGAGTTTAAATTCCTACGCAAACCCGTATTACTAGCTTCATTAAAAACTAAATCAAATTTGAAGTTACCTATCAGGTATATACAACGAATCACTAAAGATAAATGAGTATGGAAAAATACTTTTAAAATATTTTTGTTACTTAAATTAGGAGCATTTTTTTTGTTAGACCAGTGGTTCTGATCAGGGACGGTACCGACCCCCGAGGGACGGTGGTACATTCGGGGGGAGCAGTGGACATGTTTCGGGCTGTAGGGCTGGGATTTGGCAGGTTTGGGGTGAGCAGGTTTTGGCATTCAAATATAATTTTAAAAATATTAGATTAATTTATTACATTAATTATCTAATTTACACAATTTTACCAGTAATAAAACAAACTTACTCAATGGTTCCAGAACATGTTATTTTAATTCCCTACGTTCTGCGTGAAATTGGTCCGACATTCAGAAAAATATATTTAATCTAGTTTGGTTTGATTTGGAGCGCTACGGTCTACTGTTTTGCACACAACGGCTAATGAGACCGGGACCTACTACTTAAAGCCGATTCTGAACGGCTACGAACATCCATGCCATAGTGGAATTCGAACCCACGAACTCTGGTACCGACGACCAGCGCCCTAACCAATCGGCCAGCGTTCAACCCTATTTATATATATAAAAGCATTATTTACTATATATAAGCATTTGTTTGGTTTGGAGCGCTACTGTCTACTTTTTTGCAACACGAGAACTATTGAGACTGGGCCTACTACTTAAAGCCGATCCTGAACGGCTACGAACATTTATGCCCCAGTGGGATACGAACCCACGAACTCCGCACCAGACCAGGACCCTAACCATTTGGCCATTAAAGTCGTTGGAGTGTTGCTTCAGCGCGTCTCAGTATCAAAAACTTGATTTGTAATTCTATTAAAGAAAATGATTTAAACCTTTTGCCTCTTATAATTGAGTACTACTCCTATTTTACACTCTAAATTACGGAATTTTTACAAAAGTGGGCGTTGAACAAATTTCTGCTCCATAGTATTCTATTAAAGAAATTATTTTAAACCTTTTTATTTAATTTTACTACTCCTATTTTACACTCTAAATTACGGAATTTTTACAAAAGTGGGCGTTGAACAAATTTCTGCTCCATAGCTATTCTATTAAAGAAAATTATTAAACCTTTTGCTCTTATAAATTGAGTACTACTCTATTTTACACTCTAAATTACGGAATTTTTACAAAAGTGGGCGTTGAACAAATTTCTGCTCCATAGGGGCTATTCTATTAAAGAAAATTATTTAAACCTTTTGCTTCTTATAATTGAGTACTACTCCTATTTTACACTCTAAATTACGGAATTTTTACAAAAGTGGGCGTTGAACAAATTTCTGCTCCATAGGGGCTATTCTATTAAAGAAAATTATTTAAACCTTTTGCTTCTTATAATTGAGTACTACTCCTATTTTACACTCTAAATTACGGAATTTTTACAAAAGTGGGCGTTGAACAAATTTCTGCTCCATAGGGGCTATTCTATTAAAGAAAATTATTTAAACCTTTTGCTTCTTATAATTGAGTACTACTCCTATTTTACACTCTAAATTACGGAATTTTTACAAAAGTGGGCGTTGAACAAATTTCTGCTCCATAGGGGCTATTCTATTAAAGAAAATTATTTAAACCTTTTGCTTCTTATAATTGAGTACTACTCCTATTTTACACTCTAAATTACGGAATTTTTACAAAAGTGGGCGTTGAACAAATTTCTGCTCCATAGGGGCTATTCTATTAAAGAAAATTATTTAAACCTTTTGCTTCTTATAATTGAGTACTACTCCTACCTTACACTCTAAATTACTCGATTTTTACAAAAGGGGGCGTTGAACAAATTTCTGCTCCATAGGGGAAGGGGGTGTTGAACACATTTCGGCTCCGTAGGGGGGGGGGCGGCAGCTCAAAAAAGGTTGAGAATCACAGTGTTAGACGAATAAAATGATACATGTTGAATTTTAAAAACCCATGACATTGCATTTATTCATTCGTTCATTATTTCAAGCAATTTTAATGAACGTAAACGCAATGTGATGGAATGAGGTATAGTGCTTACAGATTTTCTCTACAGAGGGCTTCTATACAGAGGAGAACCGACAGCAGATCGTCCCCATTGACAACATTTCCGTTTTCTTGCTTGGGTAGTTGCAGATGCGCTCGAATAAAGAAGGTATAATAGCCCGTCCGAGAGACAAAGAAACGTCCGGAGATGGCCTTGGAATTCTCGATACCTTGTTCGTAGCCCCCGGATCGGAAAGACTGCAATAAAAAGAAAAATAGCGAAAGTTAACAATAATCTTAATGGGCTGTCTGATAAAACAGGTTGCACTTATATATATGAACATGGATAGAAAAATTTAACAGGAGACATGTTACAGTGATTGTAGAAAGCATTCGTACAATCCCTATTATTGCATAAGAAAACTCATTAGTAAAAAATAAATAAAAAATGAAGGAAATATTTAAAGTATGCAAAGTACATAACATTTATGATGGAACATTTTATTGCTTCAAATTGAAGTTTAAATAAAAAAAAAAAACGTTTATTAAGTAAAATATATAGAAAACATGAGCAATCCATCCTCTCGTGGTGTAAAAACTGTTGGTTCAGCTTTGATATTTCGCACGCATTTTTGGAAATAAAATTTCAATTCAATACCTTCTAGAGCATTCTTAACCCTTAATTTGACAAGATGTTTTTTCAAATATCGATTAAAAATATATTTAAATAAATAATAATAACAATAATAATAATAATAATTTAAATAATAATAATAATTAATAATAACAATATATAATATATTTAATATATTATATATTATCAATAAAAATATATATTTATTAAAATATTTTATTTATTTGATTGTTCGTTGTAGCGGACTTAGCCAAATTAAGGGTTAAATTTCAGCTCTAATGTATTTTTCAATAATCAGATCGTTATTGTCACCATAGTATAAAGGCGTTGATAAGTTTTCTTCGTATATTTTATAAAAAAACATTTAACATAATTAATTATACAAATTTAACGTAAGGTCGTGTATTTGTATCCTACTGCTATTAAGGTAATGAGTAATTCCCATTTTATGAAATAAATTAAAAAATTTAAAACTTCACTTATTTTATTATTTTGCAATCTGGCGATTGTACATTCAATAAAAATTTTTTAATTCTTCAGAAGGAAGATATGGGCCCTCTTATATCTCTCAAGATTATGCTCCTGTATCTCATATTGTATATAAATTCTTGATATAGAGCAGTGATTCTCAAAGGTTTGCCCTAAGAGATTTTCGAGTGCTCTTTGCAGTATTCCAGAGAAATATATATCCAAATATAAAAATTAATATAGTTACTTTATTATGCCAATTTAATATAGTATTACCAGTTTTTGATAACATACTATTATTACGCTATTGGATAGCAGTTTTTCTTGTGAAGAGCAGCTATCTGCTGGTCCATAAGCAGGCTGTAAATAATTTTTATAAACACAGGGAGCGAATGTGGATTGTACGACTCTACAGGTTTTGCTTGAACAGTGATTTCGTTGAGTATAGCGAACACTAGAGCAGTGTAATCACTTTATACTGTATGCCTTGATTTGACAAGACGTTTATATATATTTGACATTGGTATCTGATGTGGCATTGTTGTTGCTTAGATTGCTTATTTTTGAAATATCGAAAGGTTACCTTATGCATATATTGCTTATTTTCAATTAAGCACATCCAAAGAAAATAGCTAGATCACTGAAAAATAAAAGTCATAGGGAAGAATCCCAACTTAAAAGTGAGCAAAAGTTAAGTTCAAGTAAGACGGTACAATCGCAAATATAATGAAAATTATTTAAACTTCGGTTTTATTTAGACCGAAAGTGAAAATTATCATTTGCCGCTATGTTTAATTTGAGGATGTAAAAGTTTTCATCTCACAATTTTTTTTAATAATATTTGGCTTTATTATTGCATATTTATGAAAAACTTGCATGTGTTTCACCTGTAATCAGGGGTGTACTTAAGGAGAGAGGGTTATGTGTTCAAAGCTCTCTCATAAATCAGTAAGCTGAAAAAATGTCCCCAAATATTTCATTGTTAACATAAAGATAATTCCTCTATTTACGCACTTTATTATATTCTGACACTCCAATTACATTTTTGTCAATATTTTTGCCTGTTATATTTATATTTTTTACTCATTTGACAAGCTGCCTAGCACTTTCTTACTTGAACTTTTCTACTGACAACTTTGTATCCCAGGCTAGTTTTTATTGGGCTGATTCCTCTACTTACGCATTTTATTATATTCTGACACTCCAATTACATTTTTGCCAATATTTTTGCCTGTTATATTTATATTTTTTACTCATTTGACAAGCTGCCTAGCACTTTCTTACTTGAACTTTTCTACTGACAACTTTGTATCCCAGGCTAGTTTTTATTGGGCTGATTCCTCTACTTACGCATTTTATTATATTCTGACACTCCAATTACATTTTTGCCAATATTTTTGCCTGTTATATTTATATTTTTTACTCATTTGACAAGCTGCCTAGCACTTTCTTACTTGAACTTTTCTACTGACAACTTTGTATCCCAGGCTAGTTTTTATTGGGCTGATTCCTCTACTTACGCATTTTATTATATTCTGACACTCCAATTACATTTTTGCCAATATTTTTGCCTGTTATATTTATATTTTTTACTCATTTGACAAGCTGCCTAGCACTTTCTTACTTGAACTTTTCTACTGACAACTTTGTATCCCAGGCTAGTTTTTATTGGGCTGATTCCTCTACTTACGCATTTTATTATATTCTGACACTCCAATTACATTTTTGCCAATATTTTTGCCTGTTATATTTATATTTTTTACTCATTTGACAAGCTGCCTAGCACTTTCTTACTTGAACTTTTCTACTGACAACTTTGTATCCCAGGCTAGTTTTTATTGGGCTGATTCCTCTACTTACGCATTTTATTATATTCTGACACTCCAATTACATTTTTGCCAATATTTTTGCTGTTATATTTATATTTTTTACTCATTTGACAAGCTGCCTAGCACTTTCTTACTTGAACTTTTCTACTGCAACTTTGTATCCCAGGCTAGTTTTTATTGGGCTGATTCCTCTACTTACGCATTTTATTATATTCTGACACTCCAATTACATTTTTGCCAATATTTTTGCCTGTTATATTTATATTTTTTACTCATTTGACAAGCTGCCTAGCACTTTCTTACTTGAACTTTTCTACTGACAACTTTGTATCCCAGGCTAGTTTTTATTGGGCTGATTCCTCTACTTACGCATTTTATTATATTCTGACACTCCAATTACATTTTTGCCAATATTTTTGCCTGTTATATTTATATTTTTTACTCATTTGACAAGCTGCCTAGCACTTTCTTACTTGAACTTTTCTACTGACAACTTTGTATCCCAGGCTAGTTTTTATTGGGCTGATTCCTCTACTTACGCATTTTATTATATTCTGACACTCCAATTACATTTTTGCCAATATTTTTGCCTGTTATATTTATATTTTTCACTCATTTGACAAGCTGCCTAGCACTTTCTTACTTGAACTTTTCTACTGACAACTTTGTGTTCCAGGCTAGTTTTTATGGGGCTGTCAGAGGACTAATAGCCGATACGACCACAGCCCAGACTTAAGAAATATTTTTGTCAAATTATTGTGTAACTAGCTTATAGCCCGTCATATGACAGGATTAGTAATATTTTTAATTTTCCAGAATTGTAAAGTACCCTATGAGGCAGATAAAAAAATGGTTTCTTTTTTGGCTGACAACTATCTGATACATGCACAATAATTTGTTTATCTCCATACTCCTCTAAAGTATCCCGATACTGTGAATGCAGTTTAGAATCAAGTTGAATTCATTTAGTCAAACCGTGTTGTTATGTATAAAAAACAAACACACAAACGAACAAACTTCTTAGTTTTCATAAATATATAACTTAAAAGTCAGATATTTATTAGTTCGTGAAATATACTCAGACTTTTATGAAAAGAATTTGTTTTTAATAACGTTGATAAAATTTTTATTGAAACAAAAATTAATCGATGACTAAATTTGAAATTATCACATATGTACCTTAACTATTATCTATGCCAAATATAAAAGAAAAGTATTTATGTAATATCTAAATTCAGTGATAAAGCGTATGAAGATAATGCAGACGATATTTAAATAATTAAAATAAGAAATGATTAAATGAGATGGTTAAAGCAATGACGTCATAATGCTAGGAAAAAATGTTTTTTTTACCCATTTATTATGTGATAAAGTTAATAGCCTGCTACTAACCGGGGAAACTAAGGCTTGAAATAATGGCATTAAACACTCGAAAAGCAAGGGAGGGATTGATTTCGAATGTTTTGAAGACTTGCTTTGAATTTTGCTGACCCTAACTCATCAAGAATCCCATATGGCTTCCCCTATCCATTCCAGGTCCAACCGCTTCATAAATTCGAGGACAAACGAACAGATAACTTAGGCTATTATTATATAGGGGATAAGCCCTTGTATTAGATAATATTTTGAAAAAAATGGTGGATTCTTTACATAAACACCTCTTCCAAAACAATTACAAAAATACTTTCGCTTTCTTCTAAAATCCGATCCATAAGAGTAACCTATGTAGGCTACTACCTACAATCATTTATATAATTTTAAATGCAACTTGAAAAGCTTGAGAACCACTGATTCTGTCAGTGTACTCACCGGTACGAAAGAGTCCAGTTCAACTAGAGATTTCTTGGGAACAGTAATGAATTCCTTCAACTCCCACATGAAGGCTGTAGATAACTTCGGAACCAACAGATCGTGGCCATCGCCAAAGAGTGGACTTTGGGCGATTGGACCCGTTTCGTTGCCTTCCAGGTTGGAGACGCAAAGTTCAGTGCACTGTAGGGCAATAGAATCACGTTAATACCATGAGAGAATGAAGCGGGGAATTAAAACTAACGAGATCAAATAATTCAAATTTGAATTGAGAAACATGGTCTACTTTACCCTTGGATCTGCAGAGATGATGAGCTTACGAGCAGTCATTTCTGTCGATGAGAAGAAAAGAGAATGTAGTTTATATAAAAAAGAAATATTCACATAAATGTTACACAATATTTTCTTTTACTTAAGCTATTCTAAAAGTAATAAGATCCACTTCATTCTTTACAATAACAGCTTCTGTGGAATGAAGGAAATGTCGGTGTTTATATTAACAACAGTAGTGGATGGATGGCAAATACAGGCTGAGATAACAGAGAGTCAAGAGACTAAATGCAAGTTTGTTTCTAGTCACTGCCATTTGCTGCCAGTCGTCACGATAATGCTAAACCATATGTTGCTCTTTACATACTGGACGTTTTTCTGAAGACATGCAGATATATGACCAGTGTTGCCAACCTTCAAAGTCAAAATTATGGATTCTAGGTTCTAAAATTATGGCATTGGCTTATAAATTATCGTACATTTTTGTAATAGTTAAAAATAGTGTTAATAGATGGCGCTTGTACGATATATTTTTCTCGTTATACATTTCTTTCACTATTTTTTTCAAAAAATATGTAAATATTTTAATAGGATTCATTAAATATTTTTCTATCAACCCATATTTTACTTTAAATGAAACACCAGACATGTGATTTTTCTCTACTGATCTAAGCATAAAATTGTGTATGTATATATATATATATATATAATATATATATTTATATATATATTATATATATTTATATACTTTTAAAGTTAACATTATTTACTGTGGTTTTTTCTAATATGAAATATTCAGTAATAAAGATTATTATTTAATAATTGGAATTACTAAAAATACCATTGTTTAGTGAAAAACTGCAATAGAACAAGTAATGCAAAATTACTATAATTATCCATAATTATGAATCATTAAAGATTATGCATTAATTGTGAATATTCAGTAATTTTGAATTTAACAAATTTAGTTTTAGACTGATTTAAATAATTTGAATAGCTAACAGATAAAACATGGACATAAAATTTTTAAAATTCTTTATTTTTATATTCGTTAAATAATATCAAACATTAGTACCTAGGTCATATTCATTTCACAAATATACATTTTTTTTATAATTGACACTTTCCTTTCTTTTATTAAAGTACATATGCTTTCCAACCTCTTTCAGATTATTTACTTTCATAATGAAGAATAACGTCTTAGGCTGCTCTAATCTACAACAATAATTATTTGATGGGAAAAAGTATTAAAAAAATTAATTAGACATTCTCTATTTTTTGTTGTTGATCTTTATAGAGTTACAGTTAAATTATCCGTTCTTTTAACTCTCCATTAGTCTAATGTTGTTTTATCGTACAAATCAGGAAATTATCGTACAGTTTTTCAGAATTATGTCACATAATTTTGAGATTATTTTTTATCGTACAGCGTCCTAAGTTATCGTACATATACCATAACTATCGTATGGTTGGCAACACTGTATATGACATCCGCC
>CM063498.1:70554607-70574607 GCA_032207245.1 Pardosa pseudoannulata | reverse complement strand
CGCACAATGACGAGCTACACTCGTCATGCGATTAAAGTTACTGTTAAATAGGATAATTAATTTAGTTTAAAATTTCTAGTGTACTGAATTTGGCAACACTTTTATCACTTGTGAAAATCACAAGTCACTATTGCATATTGTTTACTTGGTACAAGTCATTGCCAAATTAATGAGTCAGAATAAAAGAAAACCTAAGAAATGCCGTGTGTGTTACAAGAATCAAATTAAAAGTGAGACTACTTGGCGGTGTAAACAATTAAGAATTCCTTTGCACTTTGTTTTGAAAAGTACCACTAGCTTGAAGACTATTATCTGTATACCTTATTAATGTTTTGTTTTGATATTTTCTTAATTTTACTGTTTCTGATATTATTTAACACTATGTAAAAAGTGGATTTTAATTAAGAATATGTAAGAATTGTAAAATGAAACAAGTTTTTTAAATAAAAATTAAATGGTTATTTCATGCACAGTTTTTCATTATTAAATCATACCTGAAGGGGTTAAAAATATATTGCTTCATATAAAAAAATAATAATCTTTATTATATTAGATCCTTATTAGGAATCTAGGAAAAATTTTTATTCTAAATAGAGCAAAAATTTTTATTTTACACTGAATCAAAAACAAGCTGAAAACATTAAAGAATTTTCAACTGGGAAGGTACAATATCTTTTTAGTAAATAATTTATCCAAACAGTTTATAACATTCATCGTTCTATTAAACCCTTTGAAAATGGGTGAATTTTAAAAGGCACCTTTTTTAAAATTGACTTAGAGAACTATATTTTAAAGATATTTTAAATATAACTCTATATCTGTTAGAATGAAATTTATCAATACTAGGGAATGGTTTGTGTTCATTTAGAAGACATGCCTGCCCTCAAAGAATTTTACATATAAAAATGTATAAAGAGTTGAACTAGTGAACAAAGCCATGAGCTCTTACAGGAAACATAGAACCTGTTCTCAGTTGTCTCAGCCGTTTCATTTTTCTCTTTTCTTCTCTCTCTTTTCGCTCATTGAGAGCTGAGAGTCTCTGGAAGGCATTCCACGATTGCCTGGCGAATGCAGGATCCACAGTTATAGGCTAGAAGTACAAGAAAAAGACTCATTAACGCTAGAATCACTCCTGCAGATTGCATATTGATGAATAACTCAAATCTACCTTATCATGAACAAAAATTTTAAAAAATATTAAATTCCAACAACTTTAAAAATTATGCTCCCTTCTTCGCTAGTGAATGGGCTATAATTTAAAGAAAATATTCATGATAACAAATTTATTTATCTAAACACGGTACTCCAAAGTGAAGTTTAACAATCGATAAACTATTCGTCCCGATTTCAACTCTGGTACATGCTGAAAAAGTGAATTAATATGTTAACTTTAGATTTGGGAAAGTTATATGTCAAAATTATAATTAATGGTAGATATTTGAAAGTTTGCTGGACCATTCAAAAAATTAGTATCTACCTTTCCTAAAAAGGAAAACTTGTTCTAAGAAAATATAAAAATTCTACAAACTATTTTTAACTGTCACTAGATAGTAAGATCACTAGATGTTATTATATTACCACATTGTGTGTGGGTACATTTCGCAGAGGAATTGCACCGTTTTGCTCGTAAATTTAGTTATTCAGTTAAATCTCAATAGATCGAAAATTATTTAATTTTTTAATCAACTTTTAATATTTTATATTGAAATATATAAACAAATATATAAATAGAAATATATAAATAACAACCATAAGATTTTGTAAATAAAAAATATATTTTTAGTGAATAAATTTATACTAGCATCGTAAATTAAATATGAAAAATCAAATAGAAATAGTAGTATATAATTTTAATTTTTTCGAATTATGTTATATATAAACATTTTTACATTATAAAAAAAGGAAAGACAAGAACATTCGGCTCCGTTTTCCTGTATATACAGTTATTTTTGTACCCACAAACGAACCATGTTGTTACATTAACCCACACTAGTACGTGACCCACACTCAAGTATCAATCGTCAGAAAACGTACTAGTACGTGTCCCGCATACAATGTGTTAAGAATATACAAAGACATCTAAATCCCAGTTTAGATGGCAAGTCAAATACTTGGTAGTCATTGAGAAATTCAAGTGCTCTTTACTTAGGAAAATTTAACTTATTTCGTAAACGTAACACTAACCCATATTTTAATTTCGTAACTTTGGAATTCACATGTAATTATATTTTCTTATATTAGATTTTTGAATTCTTGTCGATTCTATCTCTAAAATAGCAATCTTTGGCAAGATTCCTTTGTTTCTCTTCCAATTGTGAAAATTTTTGGCGACTTTGCCTACACCAAAATTAATTCCTGTTTAGCTCAATTATTCTCGCATAACTCTTTAGTGTAACTTAGTTTCACTTATGTCATCATATTAATAATTCTTAATGGTCTTATTGGCTGGATCTCTTAATTCTATCTATATAATGACAATCTTTGGCGAGATTCCTTTTTTTCTCTTCCAATTGTGAAAAGTTTTGGCGACTTTGCCTACAATCAAATTAATTCCTGTTTAGCTCAATCATTCGTGCATAATTCCTTAGTATAACTTAATTTCACTTATATCATCATACGAATAATTGCTAATAGTCTTATATATTGGCTGGCTCACTAGCATCCTACTCCACTATAAAACCCAAAGTTACATGTTTTGGAAACAGAAGTGCCATACACGACTTGTTTCAATAAACTATATTGATGCATTTTTTTATTATTGTTTAGGGCGGGACTTCCATAACACTTTTATAACTTTTTAACTTTAATTTTAACAGTTGGTTCATCATATGTTTTTTAATATCTTATTTTTAAATTTATTTTTATTGGTTTATATTTTTTAAAGAAAAATTGGGTTTGGGAGTGTACAAAAAGACATTCTTCGGGTGGCAGTTATGCTCGTTATGTTACTCTACTAAGACATTTAGAGGCTGTATAGAATGAGAGACTTTGTAAAATGCATGTTTTTTTTTACAAAAGTAAGCTGTTCTTACTCATATTTTTAAATATGTCCTAGTCACATGTATAGATATTGTTTTTACTGTCTTAAAAACAAAGTTACAAGTATTTTAGTTTAATTCTATTTCTTTTTCCTTTTTCAAAATTTTAACAACTAAATGGATAACAATTTACATTTTGAAATATATTACATATTTTCGCCATATGCCAAGAAATTTTGATGTATCCGTATACTTAAGCTTAACAGAAACTGTGCAGGGTTTTGAAACTTGTATAGTTTTAAATATTTTTTGGCGTATTAAATTTGTATAATTTATAATTTCAAAGAAAGTAGGAAAATTTAATTGACATTTTCTTTACAGTAGCATTTTTGAGAGTCGGAGTATGATATAAAACCCATTAGAAATCAGTAATTAGGATAACAAATGAGATAAATATGGTACTGTCTTCTTTACTCTTTTGTCTTTTATTGTTTAATAATAAAATTAGAAACGTAAAAATTCCTCATTCTAAAAAAAAACTGTTTTGGGTATATTTTAGTATTTTTTACATAATCTAAATATTTATTGGAATTTTAAATAATTTAAAAGTTAAAAAATGAAATTATACAGTTGAATATTAAGAAAATTTTTTATAGTTCTCAGTATTTAGTGAAATTACTTCTTAAAGCGGTTGTTAGTTTGCATTATAAAATTACGGGTCGATTTATTTTTTATTATCAATAGATGGCGACACCTTCAACATTAAGTGAGAAAGAAAGTTGTAGGGATAAAGCGGAAAGCAAGAATTGTTAATAGATTTATTGTTAACTGTCTAAATAACAATTTAATAGAAATATAAATGATGCAATTCCCCACAACATATTAGTAGAAATTTCTAAATGTGCTGTTTTATTGCATTCTGGAACCAAACGATGCAATTTTGATACTGAGACATATGCATACACACAAAAAGGTAAGTAAATAAAAATAAAAATAACAAAACATCCTAAAATAAAATAAAATTTTTCTAAGAAGGAGTTCAAAATCTTCTAGTTTTCAAACAATAATTTTAAAAATGCAGGAAAAGAAAAATACGGTAGAAAATACATTGGTTTTGTATATGCATCAAAAAATATATTTGATTCATGCCTTCAGTTTTAAAAATTTTAAAATAGAAAGCTGAAACAGAATCTGTTATATATATATATATATATATATATATATATATATATATATATATATATATATATATATATATATATATATATATATATATATATATATATATATATATATACATATATATATACATATACATATATATATATATATATATATATATATACATATATTTATACATATACATATATATACATACATATACATATATATACATATATATACATATATATATATACATATATATACATAGACATATATATACATAACATATATATACATACATATATATATACATACATATATATACATACATATATATATATATATATATATATAGATATATATATATATATATATATATATATATATATATATATATATATATATATATATATATATATATATATATATATATATATAATATATATATATATATATATATATATATATATATATTTATATATATATATATATATATATAAATGTCTGTATAAAGAACTTTATTGCACTTTCGAAAAGTTTCACTTTGGTGTTATCTTTTTTTTTTTTTACAGACTTTTTGAATCTGAAAAATAACATTTGGAAATTAAAATGTAAAAATAGACCCCAATAGTCCCATTAAATAGTCAGTCTCTTAAGATTTCTTGTCTGCTAATGTTGATGTTCAAGAAAGTTTACAATAATACTATAGCATACGTAACTTTTGATGGCTTATCTCAAGAATTACAAATAGGACACAAAGACAAGTCTGTCTCATATCATATCCGGTAACAGTCGTCCTCATATGTTTGATAGAATTGATATTACGGGTTGATCATTAGGCAACAATTTGATAACAAGTTATTCTTCACAGGGTCAACTTCCTAAAATTTAATTTCTTCAAGTTAGCCACGCTTCCCGGATTTCCTACAGACAAAAAGGGTGAGGATTACAAGCAACCACGAAATAGCTGAGTGAAAGGAACCACTATTGCAATCTAAAATGGAAAAGTGTTTTATAGATAAGGTTCTTGAGCAGACGTGGTGTAACATTATAATTAGACTTGGTCTCCATTCTGATACTTGCCCAGACTGTTCAAAATAGCTGAATAGGCAATTAGCTGTCGTACACGGTCTGCAGATTTTCAAAATGCATTCACCAACAACTGTCTCTGACCTTCCTCTTTTGTTGCCCAGTGAGGGCTACATACAGTGGAGCTGTAGGTAGCTATTTTTACCCCTTTTACTCTATTCATAGGAAAAAGGATTAAGAGTAACCACAATACAAGAAAGTAATAAGGGGTGGGTATGCCGCGTCTCCCTCTTCCCTTTTACAAGTAACTCTTTACCATTCAAGTAAATTTATCTCGCTTGTAGAAATTCTTGGAAAATTCTTCACAGTGCTTCTATGAAATACTTTTTATTTTTTATTTTCAGTGTGAATATTAGTATTTTATATTTTGTTGGTGAACCACAAGGATTTGAACTCAAATTTAAAAAAAGATTTTCGTTAAAAGAGCTGCAATTATTTACCTATTTATTTATTATTAATTCTTCGTTTCAAAACTCGGGTACAGAAATTTGTCCATAAAAGTTTAATAGTGGGTTTGAAGGAGAGCGTTCTTTAGGAAATGTTGCAAGATATTGATGTTCTTTCCAAAAGAAAGGAGTTAAAATTTAAAGAAAAAGTTTCTTTAGAGCTACGAAGCTAAACACTAATTTGCAGATAACAAACCAGACATGAGTATTTTTATTGAAATTGGATCTCAGGCCTCTTTTTTTTTGTTAGTATTTTTATTTTGCATTCTCCTTTTTAAAGGGATTACAGGCTTTTCAATATTAAATTGGTGAATGAAGGACATTTACTTGGCATGTAATTCTAGTTGACAGTCTATCAATATCACTGAGATTCGTTGACTGTCGAATTCAAAACTGATATAGCAATAAAAAAGGTGTGTGTATTCCTTGGTGGGATTTAAATATATCTATGCGGGATGTATATATTTTATTTTGTCAGTGTAAATGATAAAAGGTTGATTTAATAATCAGAACTAATATAGTTTATACAGAAAGAGATAAAATGAAAGACTTAGCATGTAATCCTAAAATCTGGAAAAAATTCAATATTGTCAGGAGGTTATTATTATATTTTTTAAAAATTATTGTGTACGCTTGAAGTTTAAAAGTTTTTAGCTTCTTAAATTCAGTCACTACCTCATGCTATTTGAATGTCTTACAGCCAGTCAAAATTTTTTGAGAAATATACCCATTTTTGAAACTTAGTAAAAATTTTATGTCTCGGAAAAGATTGTGGGATGCTTATTATTATTATTATTACTTCCTGGATTTTATAAAAGTTCAAGCTTTCTGTTCACATTATAACTGCTTTCTTCAGGAATAGAAACTTGAATTTCGTTTGACAGTTGTTTTCTCTATCTCCACAGATTCTGATAATGTCGTTCTTTCACAACATACTCCAACAACAAATCTTTTTGACAGACTGGAAGATCTTTTGTAGCTATTTTTCTAAAATAGCTGGATAAATAGAGTTGCCGTTCTTCCCCAAACTAGTCAGGGATGGGGGAAAATTTCAGCCTTTTTCTTTGCTCCTGTCAAAAGTTTACGGGATACACACTAATAAGGAAAAATTCCCTCTTCCCTGGAAAGTTTGTATGAATAAATGGTGGGTTGTAGTTTCGCTGCAGAAAAGGAAATCCCCAATAGTTTGATGCACCTCTCAGTTTGACTGATCAGAGCACAGAACTTGTCAATTGGTGACATGATTTTATTAATTTCGAACCAACATTGACTAAAGAAGGCCAAACATGATGAATACCCTTTTTAATAAATAAATAGTATGAAATTTGATGAGGTATAAGTACTTGAAATTTTTATTTAAAAAAAATTTATGGTATATTTTGGCTTGCAACTGCTGAGTTATTTTCAAAAAGGTGGGAAAGTGACAATTAATACAGAATAAGTGATTAAAAAGTGACTAAACATTGAAAAAAAAAGCGATTTTTTTCTCCTCTTGATTACAGTTGCTATTATTAAGATTTTCTTTTTATTTTAACTCTAAATAAAATGATTCATGCAAGACATGATTTTAGCATCAAATACAAAAAGGTTAAAAATTTTGTTTAACACAACATCCAAGTCCAAGTAGTAAGGTTTATCGGGGTACCTAGGTCGAAGGCCGAATCCTCTGTAGCAAGATATTAAATTCCTTACTAGTTGTCATTCTTTTATATGCAACAACAATGTATAAAGGTGAATTACAGTAAAGATAATGGGTCCTGACAGTTAAGTGAGATAAAGTTTAAAAATTGAAATAGATAAAAATTAAGATTAAGATACAGACTGAAATTAGATAGAACTACTACTTGTGCATTTAATTAAGTAGAGAGAGTTTAAAACTAAAATTTATTCAAGAAAATTTATAAATTAGATTTGAATACTACAATACATTAATTTTATAATCACAATTTTCTGCATATAGTAATGATGTTTTGAAATATGTACATAGCTAGATTAGAGTATCTAAACAAAAATTGGAAAGAAAAAGAAAAAGAGAAATGTGTGCTTTGACGTAAGTTACTTTAATGTATTAAATGTTCATTTCAGTACAAATGTAGATTTCAGAAACTTCTTTACGGCTTTTTAAAATCACTAAATTCTGGAAACCATATGACTAATTACATTTTAATAAGAAAAATGAGATTAGAGCATCACATTTTTGGTCTTTTATTAAAATATTTTGTTATTAATTCAGATTTTCTTTTTTCAACAACAAATTTTTGTTGTGATACACCATGAAAAAAGTGACTGCTTACTTAAAAAAGTGACTAAAAGTGATCAATTGTAAAAAAAAGTGACTAAAGGTGAGAAAAGCGATGGAATTGCAAGCCTGTATATATATATATATATATATATATATATATATATATATATATATATATACAAACACACACATACACACATACGTGTGTGTGTATATATGTTTTATTTTAGAATGCTGGCATACAGCTTATGCTGACATATAGATGTGTGAGAGAAACCTTTCTCAAAAGCAATGAATGATTAATTAAAATCTTTAGCGATGATTCAATAACGGGTAGAAAAAAAAATAATACTTGTTTAAATTGAATGCTTCCATGATTTGAAGCCATTATTTAACTTGAAAATTAAGTTCAACTTTAACTAAAATATAAATGAAACCTGTATTTCCTTCACAACTCCATAAATTTTCAGAAATTTAATAGTTGAAAAATTGCAGTACTACAATAATAGAAGCTTTACATATTACATTATCAAAAAACCAATATTTCAAAAAAAAAAGTTTGATCTTGTTTTCATTTATTTATGATTTCTTCAGGCTAAGTTATGCTGGATGTACAAAAATCGGAATATGTAAATAAAGAGCATTTCGAAAAGAAAGAAAAAGGCAAAGCAAATACCCTCCCCCTTCACAGTTACTTATGAAGTTTAATAAAACTCTTTTTTGTAAAAACCCAACTCCAACAAATCTGTAAAAAGAAGTTTCAAGCGGTTTAAATTGAAAGGGGTTAATTTACAAGTGGTTTCAAAGAAGAGGATGGTAAACATTTTTGGGAATGAAAATCATGGAAAGCATTTCCGGTTTTATTTCACCTTGAACCAACGCTGTTGACAAGGCGGTATGGGACTGGATTTGAGAAGGTTTAAAACCGCACCGGAATTTTGAGACAAATATTACTGTTTGTTGAAAGCCATATAATGGCCCAGTTTGCTTTACTGTAGTATATAACTTTTCTCACTCAAATCGTGGATCCTATTTTCATTTGACTTACTTTAATGTAGGTATTAATGTCGCTATTTCTAGAAAATTTTTCTTGTTCTCCATACCGTGTTTAAAATCAATTATTTCTTCACGCCTGTCAACAATAATTCTGATCTTGAGAGGTCTTGGCCCAGACAGATCAGATAATACCCTCCTGTGCGATTAATCCAGCTTAAGAAGTTTTTCCGCGAAGAAGTTCTGTTTCAGTAGCCTTTATTTTATCTGTATATCTAAAAGATTATATTTCTCCGTTTAAAAAGTTTTACTTTTAAAGATTTTTTTCCACTTAAAATGTTTTATTCCTTCCAAACCAAAATTTGCGTTTCATTGTGAGAATTAATATTTTTTACTGTATAAAGATTTTAAAATTTTTTAGAAGAATTGACTGGTAATAAAGAATAGAAATAGACATAAAATCTTTACAGTAACAATTGTTTGGAATTCGAAAGTTCTGATACTCTGTCTGGAATAGCAAGTGTAACCTTTTATAAACGAAGTCAGTTTCTTTTTTTGAACCATGCCGATGATAGGGATATCGTCAGTATTTTTGGTTGCTGTAGACCTCCCCCCTTTCCAAAAAAAATGAAAACTTGCATTTAATTTAAAAAAAAAGACTTAAAATTTAAGAAAGAACGTAAAAATTTAATTTTTAAAAACAAAAACAGAATTATTAAAGAATTACATGAACTAGAAAATAAAGGGTACATGACTGAAACAAGACAATAAGACTAATACAGATTTACGGAAAACTATTTTATTAAAAAACAAAATTTTTGTCTCTCCTAAATTTCAGTCATAGGCCTACGGTACCACATTCATACTACGGTATACAGTACCACAGTCATAGCCATAGGCCTGCGGTAGGCCTACCTTGCCTACCGCACAGAGCGGGCCCTGTAAACTGTTTTGAAAGATAGAATAGATACTATATTAGTACCTTAATATACTATATAGACTAGATTATAACAGTAAATCTGTTATAAAGAAATTAAGCACAAATTCTTTGAAATACAAAAAATATTATGGTAAATTAATACAGCGATATTTATTTCTAGTATTTTTTTCTGAGTTATTATTTCCTCAATAACGAATATGTATATATATATATATACACATTCTATATATATATATATATATATATACACATACATACATACATACATACATATATATATACATATATATATATACATATATATATACATATATATATACACATATATTATTTCCTCAATAACGAATATGTATATATATATATATATATATATATATATATATATATATATATATATATATATATATATATATATATATATATATATATATATATATATATATATATATATATATATATATATATATATATATATATACATATATATATGCATATATATACATATATATACATATACATATATATATATATATACATATACATACATATATATATATATATATATATATATATATATATATATATATATATATATATATATATATATATATATATATATATATATATATATATTAAGAGCGGAGTTTTTTTCATCTATTCAGTATTGTTCTATTCTATAATAAAACCATTTGACTTATTCTTGGTTAATATTTTAGATGTTTTGAAAATTAACACTCTTGATTAAATTAGACTATTAAATATATTTTAACTGTACAATAGCATTATATTCTTATAAAGTGCAAAAAAAAAAGTTATTCAAATTTAGACCCAAATATTTTTTATTAGCTAATTTTTCCTTTAAAATTACGTAAAAACTACATTGCGGAAAAACTTAAACCGGCGTTTAAGTTTTTCCTCTTAAAAAAGTTTTAACCACTTGATTATTTTCTTTAAAACATAATTTTCTTTGGTGTTTATTTATGCTAAGATATTTTATCCACGAGTTTAAATGCACATCACTATTTTATTTATTTTTTAAAAATGCATGGTTTTTTAAAATTAAAAACCCATTTATTCGATCTAAAGATATTAGTGTTGGCATATTTTTGAAGGAAATATATATTCGGAGCTTAAAGTGAGGAATTTAATGAAAACATTTTAAATTTAATTTTTCCTTCTATTTACCCTTCTCTCGACAGTTTTTTTCAGTTTTCTTTCTTTGTGAATGTTCAGATTTTTTATAATAAATTTTGTATTAAGAAACGGTGTATTTATGATGTACTAAAATATTATAACATAGAAACATAAAACGTGAAAACACATCCCCAAGTTATTATTATTTATTTATTTTTTCTTTGTTATGGCATAAAATATAATTTTCTTTGCTGCTTATTTATGCTAAGATATTTTATCCACGAACTGAAATGTACATCCCTATTTTATTTATTTTTTAAAAATGCATGGCTTTTTAAAATTAAAAACGTATTTATTTGATCTAAAGATTTTAGTGTTGGCGTATTTTTGAAGGAAATATATATTTGATGCTTAAAGTGAGGAATTTAATGGAAACATTTTAAATTTGCTTTTTTCTTCTATTTACCCTGCTCTCAACAGTGTTTTTCAATTGTCTTTCTTTGTGAATTTTCAGGTTTTTTTTATAATAAATTTTGTATTAAGAAACGGTGTATCTATGATGTACTAAAATATTATAACATAGAAACATAAAACGTGAAAACACATACCCAAGTTATTATTTATTTATTTTTTCTTTGTTATGGCATAAAACATAATTTTCTTCGGTGTTTATTTATGCTAAGATATTTTATCCACGAATTGAAATGTACATCCCTATTTTATTTATTTTTGAAAAATGCATAGCTTTTTAAAATTAAAAACGCATTTGTTCGATTTAAAGATATTAGTGTGGGCATATTTTGAAAGGAAATATATATTCGAAGCTTAAAGTGAGGAATTTAATGAAAACATTATAAATTTAATTTTTCCTTCTATTTACCCTTCTCTCGACAGTTTTTTCAGTTGTCTTTCTTTTTGAATTTTCAGGGTTTTTTTTTATAATAAATTTTGTATTAAGAAACGGTGTATCTATGATGTATTAAAATATTATAATATAGAAACAAAGCTTGAAAACACATCCCCAAGTTATTATTATTTATTTATTTATTTATTGCTACGATATAGTCTTCGAGAACCGGGACAAAAGGTTTTTTTTTATAATAAATTTTGTATTAAGAAACGGTGTATCTATGATGTATTAAAATATTATAATATAGAAACATAAAGCTTGAAAACACATCCCCAAGTTATTATTATTTATTTATTTATTTATTGCTACGGTATAGTCTTCGAGAACTGGGACAAAAGGTTTTTTTTTATAATAAATTTTGTATTAAGAAACGGTGTATCTATGATGTATTAAAATATTATAATATAGAAACATAAAGCTTGAAAACACATCCCCAATTTATTATTATTTATTTATTGCTACGGTATAGTCTTCGAGAACCGGGACAAAAAGTTTTTTTTATAATAAATTTTGTATTAAAAAACGGTGTATTTATGATGTATTAAAATACTATAATATAGAAAGATAAAGCTTGAAAACACATCCCCAAGTTATTATTATTTATTTATTTATTGCTACTGTATAGTCTTCGAGAACCGGGACAAAAGGTGGACATAGACATAAGTACACATAAGTTGTAGACATAAGTAAAATGCAATACACTAAATAGTAGAATTTAGAAGGGAGGCTTGTGAGATTCGGATGGTTATGAAGCACTTAGAGAATTAGAGCCAGAGAGTTAGCCATAGAAGGGGTAAGCCTCCCCTCTAAATTCTACTGTTTAATGTATTGCATTTTATTATTGATGTACAAATACATTTTTAAATAATATTTTTAACTGAACACTTAATCAAAATTTAGTTTTGAAATAATAATTTATTTTTAAAGTTTCCTTCCACTTTTTAACTTTAATAGTTTTGTTAAAACAAATTTCCCACATTTATTAAAACATTTTATACAAGATTTTTTTTAAGAGCGGAGGCATATGCTTTTATTCAATATTTGCTTATATAATGATTGAAAAATTGCTAGCGATTTTGTTATTGAACACATAGAGGCGGTCAACTTTACTCTCTATGAGGAGACAGTACAAGTACATTTAAATCTATATAAAGGAAGCACAGTGTGGATAATGAAGCAAGTATCATATAACAACTACCAACAACATTATTAAAACACTTTTAACAGCGTGGGCATGTCAATTATATTATTATCACCATTCATTTCGCGAGAGTCCAAGGTGCACCAAGGCCTTCTGAACCAGTCGATTCCTGGCAGTCCTGCTTGCAGCCAACCTCATATCAATATATCCCTTTGATGCCTGAGTCATTTCTGTCATTTGCATATCGAATTATACCTTAAGTCTATATTATTATGGACTGCGCAGAATAAAGTGAATATGAAAATCAAAACAAATGATGAACTTCGACTATTTCAGCGCGCAATTACAGATCAGCTATCGTTTTAAACATCATAAGATGTCATTTATGAGAGAGGGAAAACTTCTTGAAAAAAAAAAGACTTATTTGGTATTATATGTAATATACGTGCTGTACAATGGAGCTTCATAATAGATAAAATAATTTTTCATAATTTCACCTGCCGAAAAATTAAATTCCTGTGCTCTGCTCGGAAAATCATAAAGTATCAATCCAAATGGAAAATTCTCAAATAATAGAAATTACTTGATATTTTTGTAGACTGTTTATAAGATTGTTCTCTACATATTCTAAAAATGAAAAGTTGATTAAAGGAAGCACAAAAATTGTACAAGTTATTTTTAGCGGTATCTAAAATAAGACGATAGGCATTGAAGGGTTAAGTTTCTAAATTAAAGAGGAATTTGATTTAATATAAAATTTGATTTTTAAGTATATCTGGTATGGGAAAAACCCCGATATCTAAAGTGTGTCTCAAAACTACGATATTAAGAGCAGATTTTGTACATAAAGATATAAGAAGTTTACATTCATTGATTTGGAATATATTTAAAAGACTTAATATATTATTTTATATTTTTAAAATTTTGCCAAAAAATCAGAAATTTAATCGAAAATTAATAAAAATCAATATTTTATTGATTTCTTACATTCAAATTTTCTAATTCGTTGTTTTCTAGGTTAATAAAATATGTCATGTTTTTAAACACGTTATATGTAGACCTATACCAAAACCATACTACTTCAAGTTTGGAGATATGAACAGAAAATGCTGATTATAAATTTTTAAATTATATTTAATTAAGCAAATTTATACCTGAAATAAGAATTTTCTTTTAAGTATCAAGGAAGTAAATGAAAGTGACACTTCTCAAAACAAATAATGAAATTTTAAAAATTATATGAACTGTCTTAAAATCCACAAAATACTCTCTATTTACATAGTAGTTGACAAATATTTTTAAATTACCTTAAATTTCAAACATTATGGAAAATCCTTTTAAAAAGATAGAAATTTTAGAAGTACTTACTCTAATTCTGGGAGTACCTGACCTTTGCAGTGTTGGATTTAATGACCACGATTTTTCTGTGCCCAATCTGTTGATCCTTTCCCTCCGCTTTGTCTCTGCTTTCAAGGCAACTACGACAACCAGCATAAAATGAAATATCCATAATTTTAAATGCATGATGTGAGCTTCTTAGTGCATTTAGTGCTATCCTTTATTCAAAATATATCTAAATAAAACGAATTTTTTAAAAATCTGTCACAATATTCTTGCAACTCCAAGCGTTAAAAGCCTAAAATTGTTAAAATGGCAGGTCTTTAAGGAACGACTGATTGGAAGATTATGTAATGGATTTCTTGCCCACTCTAAAAGGAGAAGATGATTTTTGAATGACTAATCAATAAAAACAATTGTTGGTAGATTTTAGGATGAATTTATCCAGATAATATCGAAAAGCTTTGAAATGAGAGTAAGAGGTAAATATCTGGAAGCAATCCTAGGAGAAAGTCTAGTCCGAATACGAAACTTGCACTGCGCAATGTCCTTGACACGTAGTACTGATGCAACTAAAGAGCCAAACGGATTTACGTAGAGATTAAAGGCAATTTGTTCTAGTGTCAACAGGTCACACAATAGCTTAACTACCAGACTGCTCTAGTTAAACTTTTCCTGCGTCTTACGATAATGTGTTATCACAGGGAACGATTTTTAGGCGCCAACTAAGAACATATCCCCTTTGGCATACCTGGAAATACCTTCCCATTGGACAAAAGGCATTCGTTATTTCTTCCTGAAAATAAAAGGGAGAGGGGCGACTGCCAGAACGTGACTGGAACATTCGCTTTTGGCAATCTTTTCTTCGGTCCACTTTCCGAATCCGGGGGGTAGCACACGTGCGTTTTTTGGCTGACCTGCAGTGGACGTCGCTGCAGGTGTCGTGGTATGTTCAGAAACACTTATGAAAACACAGGGCGAGCACGGATCGCGGAATGTCAACAGTATCCGAAACTGAGTATGTTTACAGGAACCCGAAAGAATATGGGGATTGTTGACAGCGAAAATTGTGTATTGATTTTTAAATATTCCCTCAGGTGTCAACTTACTTACGATTAATATAATGGCTTTGCTTTTACAGAGAATGAACTATTATGATTTTTTTTCGAAATCCTTCATATTTTTTTCATATCAAGAGCATTATAAGCCTATGCCAGATTTCATTTTTAAGAAATTACGCTTATCGAAAACTGCTTTTGTCATCAAAAAAGGACAAAAATACACTTACTAATAACATCAGTTTTTTATTACCATTGTCATTTTATTTTATAGGTAAACAGAGAATTTCAAAAGTATGCTGGATTTTTTTCCCTTTCTTATTTGTATTTTGTTTAGTAGCATCCTTCTTTGTCTTAGTAACCTAATATCCATTCAACCTATTGCGCTGGAAGCTAATTGGTTAAATCTGTCACTTTTCTCACTCTTTAGTCACTTTTTTTACAATTTTATTAGTACTTTTTTAAGTAAACAGTCACTTTTAGTACTTTTTTCATGGTGTATCACAGCAAAAGTCTGTTGTTGAAAAAAAAGAATCTGAATTAATAACAAAACATTTTAATAAATGACCGGATTCTCTAATATTATTTTTCTTATAAAATGTAATTAGTCATATGGTTTCCAGAATTTAGTGATTTTAAAAAGTCGTAAAGAATTTCCTGAAACGTACATTAAAGTAATTTATGTTAAAGCACACATTTCTCTTTTTCTTTTTCTTCACAATTTTTGTTAGATACTCTAATCTAGCTATGTACATATTTCAAAAGATCATTAATATATGCAGAAGATTGTGATTATAAAATTACGTATTTTAAATTAAAATCTAATTTATAGATTTTCTTGAATAAAAAGCAATGTGAGTTGTGTTAAACAAATTTTTAACCATTTTTGTATTTGACGCTAAAATCAAGTCATGCATGAATATTTAATTTAGAGTCAAAATTAGAAAAATCTTACTAATGATCTGTAATCAAGAGTAAAAAAAATGCTTATTTTTTTTTCAATGTCTATCACTTTTTACACTTATTCGATTATTGTCACTTTTCTCACCTTTTGAAAGTACCTCAGCAGTTGTAAGCCTGCTAATTGGTTAAATCCCATAAATAACTCGTTTAAAGAGTTTACTTGTTATAATTTCTATTAAAGTTTTAAGTATCTGTTAACAATGCTTTAAGTAATTGTCGGTAAAAGATGGGGTAAAGTAAGATGTATAGATTATTATGTTCTGTTAAGGTTTGGTTTGGAGTGCTACGGTCTACTTTTTGCAACACGAGGACTAATGAGATCGGGACTTACAGCTTAAAGCCGATTCCGAACGGCTACGAAAACCCATGCCATTGTGGGATTCGAACCCACAAACTCTGTTACCGAAGGCCAGCACCCTAACCAATCGGCCATCGTACGGCTGTTCTGTTAAGGACTGAAAAGTTCTGTTAAGGTCTGAAAGGTTAGTAAGCCTTTCCATCTCAAGAAGGTGATCTATTTAAAAACTAAAGCATTTCACTTTGCCACTCTTCTAAACTAGCATATAGCCCGTCATATGACGGGATCAGTAAAATTTTTAATTTCTCAGAATTGTAAAGTACCCTATAAGGCAGGTAAAAAAAAATGGTTTGTTTTTTGGCTGAGAATTATCATTCTACAAAAATAAAGATTAAAATTATCACATTTACCTAATCTAATTTAAGCCAAATATAAAAGAAAATTATTTACGTAATATCTAAGTTCAGTGATAAAACGTATGGAAATCATGCAGGAGATATTTAAATAGTCTAAAATAAATGATTAAATGAGAAAGTTAAAGGAATGACGTCATAATGCTAGAAAAAATTATTTTTACCTATTTATTATGTGATGAATTGATAAATTTAAATAGCTTGCTCCTAAAAGCTTGATATAATGGCATTAAATGCTCGAAAAGGTGGACGAGGTGAATTTCGAACGTTAAATATGACAGTAGCTGTGATACGACGCTATTCATACCAATTATAGAATCTGAAATATAGTTTAGGATAAACTATACTCGCTTTGAATTTTAGCTAACCCTAACTCATAAAAAATCCAATATAGATGCCTATACCCATTCCAGGTACAACCGCTTCATAAATTCGACAGACAGATAACTTAGGCTATTATATACGAGAAGAAAGTTTAAGTCATAAAAAGTTGAAAAGATAATAAACATTTATTTTAAAAATAATAAAACAATTTTGAAAATAATAAAACAAATTTAGGAATAAGAATTTAAAAGAAAAGATAGAAAATATTAAATTAATTAGACATTTAGAAAAACTTGGCTGTGTCAGAATATACGAGAAAAACGTGAAAATGGACAGAAGTACCGAACATGCTAAGCCTACACTCGATTAAAGAACTAATTAGAGTATATAAGTTCTAAATACAGTCCAATTTAAATATTACGCTCCGCCTTCGCTGCTCCCTCTTATTCTATACTAAATCCATATCAAGAATGAATTTATGAAAGAGGGAGAATAAGACTTGAAATAATAGCATTAAACGCTCGAAAAGGGGTGATGGGGTGGATTTCGAACTCGCTTTGAATTTTGCTAACCCTAACTCATAAAAAATCCAATATAGATGCCTGACCCACACTTTGGTGACAATCATTCGCGGACAGACAACAATAAAAGAATATAGTGGATTTAAAGATACATTTTTCAGCCCTGCTTTCCTTTATCAATGTATAAAAAAGAAATCAATGTATTTTCAATGAGAACAACATTTCATATTTTAAGATAATATATATATATATAAAAATATATACGAAATAATAAATTATATATGAAATACATATCTATATTAAAAATTTATATACATATAAAAACATATAATAAGAATAAGTACATTTCTAAAGATAAATTTAGATCTACAAATATACCCTTTAACCTGTATATTTAATTAAGTTAAAACTTAGGTAATTAATGTTCGTGTAATCAATATTTGTCCTACTCTATGTTTCATTACAATCTATTGTTAGATAAAATATTCTACTAAACTGTACTACAATGTAATATGATGATTTTTTTTTCGTATTATTATAGTTTTTTCAATATATTGTACAGTTCTAAAGAAAATCTTAAAATTTAAAGCGACCCACACTTTGGTGAGCAATATCATTCCAGACAGATAAAAAGAATATAGAGCAATGTTATTTTTTAAATCGTAAAACGTACTTATTTTTGGTGCAATTTTTATAATTACACACACACACAATCAATCAATCAATATATATATATATATATATAATAATATATATATATATATATATATTATATATATATATTAATAAAATATTATATATACATACATACATATATATATAGCCACATATATGTATACATATATATATATATATATATATATAAAATATTATACAAATATACATAATATACATATATATATAAATATATGCATACAAATATTATACATAAATATATAAATTATACATATATATAAAATATATAAAATATATATACATATATATACATATAAATATATATATAAATACACATATATATACATATATATATACAATATAATATACATATATAAAAATATATATAATATATATATATATTATAATAAAAAATATTATATATAATATATATATATATATATATATATTATATATATACTCTTGATATAAAATAAAATCCACTTTTATACATTTTGTGTTGAAATGGAATAATCATAATTTTAAGTTTAAGTTATAAATGGTTTTAAAATTATAAATTAAAAATCAAAATTTTTGGCCGCCCTTATATCTGCATGTCTTGAGTAAGTTCCCTGCTTGTCTTACTAGTAACAGGGCATCAGGGGCCTTGGCGCTTGTTTGCACTAGGATTTGTAATTCGGGTAATTGCCAAATATACACCACATTTTTTTTTAGTAAACTAGTGTTTTTACTAGTAATTTCCAAATAGAAAACCAGTTTTCAAACATTTTATACTAGCATATAGCCTGTCATATGACGGGATCAATAAATATTTTTAGTTTTCCAGAATTGTAAAGTACTTTATAAGGCACCTAAAAATACGGTTTTTTTTGAGAATTATCTCATACAAGCTGAATAATTTGTTTATCATCATACTCCTTTAAAGTCTCTCGATGCTGTGAATGCAGTTTAGAATCACGTTGAATTCCTTTAGAAAGATAATTCAAAGTTTTCTTACCTACGTCAAAATTATCGTTAAGTTGTTCCCAATTTTTTTTTACCCAATAATTGATGGAAGTAAAAGAATAAAACTATCATTTTCACTACACCCTGGAGGTAGATAGAATTTGTTGTTAATACCGGTGATAAAATTTTCATTGCAACAAAAAATAATCGCTGATTAAATTTAAAATTATCACATATGTACCTAATCTATTATTTAAGCCAAACAGAAAAGAAAATTATTTACGTCATATATAAGTTCAGTGGTAAAACGTATGGAAATAATGCAGACGATATTTAAATAATTTAAAATAAGAAATGATTAAGTGAGAGGAATGGCATCATAATGCTAGAAAAAAATGTTATTTTTATCTATTTATTATGGGATAGAT
>CM063498.1:70509607-70552107 GCA_032207245.1 Pardosa pseudoannulata | reverse complement strand
ATACTGAATTTCTCATAGAAAATCTGTTATTTCTTTTTTACTCTTGGAAATAAGACTATATTTCTGAATGTAGTAAAATTCCTGTTTCATCTTTCGACTTCAGATAATGCTTTCGGTGGTTTAAGCATGTATTGTATTGTTAGTTTACTGTAATTCTTCGTCTGTAGAATTTTAAAAGGATTTTAAGAATTTAATTTGCTTTTACAATAACCAATTTGAGACGATTTAAGAAAAATAGGTAAGGGAAATCAGAAGGTTACATATTGTTTATGATTTAAAAAATGGATTTTATAACATCATGCGTAGATACGCATCATGTATAGATATTTTTCTTTCGTGAGCAAAGCAGTGATAAGATAGATTCTTAAGCGAGAATTCATCAAGATTGAAGTTCTATATTTCATCTTATAATTCTCAAACATTGAGGAGAAACTTAAAAATAAAATTTCTTAAAATACAATTTATTAAAAGCATAAATACCTTTTATTTTATCTGTGCACTTGTTAAAAGTGCGATTAACAAAAACGATGTACACGTGCATTATTTATTGTGTGTAATTCGTACTATCTTAATAAAAATTCTGAATTGGTAGCATAAAACATACATACAAGGTAAGACAGGGTTTTACATAGTCTCATTTAAAATCACATCCTGAACAGTTAGTACTTTCAGGGTTGTTATTTTAAATCTAACGGTGAGCCATTTTGTCATGTATAATATCAAAGTGATTCATTCATTAAATTGCACAAGAATAACCAGTGGTTATCATTTTTATAAATTGATACTTCTGTTTTGTCGAAATGCAATGGCGTACACAGACTTTTTTATGGGTAGAATTATAGACAAAAACACTGCAGAAAGCTGAATTTTTGTTTAGAACGCTAGCGTCATTTTGTAAAAATATAATACAATATAATATAAATGCTTATTATATTATAATTTGACGGAAATGTAATAAAAATTAGTAAGTTGAGGCGTTATATTTATTTTAAAAATGAAAAAATCATGGATCTACATTTTCAGTTTGTTAACCCTCCGAGTGGAACACACCGATTAAAAAAAGTCTTCCAAAAATACGCTAAATGTTTATTGTGTCAATGGCCAAAGCGTTCTATGATTTTTTACTTCACCCTTTGTTGACTAGAATGGAATACGAGAACCCCACCCTCGTTATTGTCCCTTTACTTCCGGTTACAAATATATATTATAGATTGTTAATTTTTAATGCACATAAAGCTTTTTGAGTCTCGAAGATCATCCCATAAGAAATAATAGATTCTAAGAGTACAAATATAAATATTCTTTAAGAGAATTTTTTATATTTTTTTACGAAAGTTATCCAAGATATTTAAGTGGTACAATTAGAGATACATCTGTTACCGCAAACGAAATACTTCGAAATAGAGATTTACAAAGCCATGAAAAGCTATCAGCGTCTTTGTGCCTCAGGGAGTAGGGGTGCATCCCTCAATAAATGTCAGTCAAAGAGGGATGTAGTTTCTAAACAATCGACCTGACCCTCCTACCTCAAACAATGGCAGAAATGTACATTACATCCATTTTCGGAACGTTTTTAGATGTCGAAAATTTTACGTGACAACCGCTTGGAAGACATCATCGGTTTGGACGAATTGTACTTGCGAACCGCTTAGAGGGTTAATCCCCTATATAATAATAGCCTAAGTTATCTGTCCGTCTGTCCTCGAATTTATGAAGCGGTTGGTCCTGGAATGGATACAGGCATCCATATTGGATTCTTGATGAATTAGGGTTAGTAAAATTCAAAGCGAGTAAAGTTTACTTTCTCCTAAACTATCGATCCGATTCTAAAATAATTTGGTATAAATATGCTTCATTTCGCAGTAAAAAATACCATAGTTTTTAAAACTTTCGAAATCCCCTCTTCCCCCCTTTCGAGCGTTAAAGGCATTATTTCAAGCCCCATTTTAAGAGCAGGCAATTAAATTTATCAATTTATCACATAATAAATAGGGAAAAATAACATTTTTTCTAGCGTTATGACGTCATTCCATCAACCATCTCATTTAATCATTTCTTATTTTAAATTATTGAAATATTGTCTGCATTTTTTCCATATGTTTTACCACTGAAGTTAAGTATTACGTCAAAAAAAAAAAAATGTTTTACGTTAGGTATTAAGTGACGGGCTTTATGCTAGTCTATGAGAAGTGTTTGAACTAATCCTCTTTGTGTACACTACTGCATGAGCACCGTTTTTATTTCTATTTGTACATTTATAAATGTGCAAATACGAATTATTTAGTTTTCTATGTTCTAATTATTATTACTATTATTATTATTGTTATTTTACATTTGCAAGTGGAACTGTTATAAGCTCTTGAAAATGAAAGGAAAAATTCAATTTTTTTCCTCTTCAAAAGCTAAACGATGAATGCTTTTAACTTTAATTTGTTAAATACGAAATTTAGAGATAGGCTATGTTAATTTTTAATACACAAGTTATAAAGTATGAGATATATGCAAATTTCAAATTTTATTTGTCACTCTACAGCTCTTGTTAAATGTCAATACAACAATGAGTGTTACGTTATTATGTATTTTCTCAAAACCTTAATCGTCTAAATCACATAACTTATGTCCTTATTTATCACATCTCTTATGTCCTTATATAAACAAGTGAATAAATTACAAGGATGCCGTGGATTAAAAACGATATTTTATTTAAATGCGGAATATGGGCTTTTCCTTTGTGGCACAATTTTGACTCATTTTTAAATGCTAAGTTGTTTGTGGTCGTCTCTAATTTAACTTATGTCCTTATTTAAACCAGTGAATAAATAACAAGGATGCCATGGATTAAAAACTTTATTCTATTTAAATGCGGAATATGGGCTTTTCCTTTGTGGCACAATTTTGACTCATTTTTAAATGCTAAGTTGTTTGTGGTCATCTCTAATTTAAACGCATCTTCAACGTACCTTTTTTTTTCCTTGAGAAAGGGATGGGTTTTTCAACAGAACACATCAATGTTATGAATGGAAGACCGCATTCTTGGAGCCGGACAAAAGGCTAGCTAGTCTTGGGGGAGTCGAGGACAACCGTTTCCCTGGAAACTATCCATCTTTCTTTGGTAACACCTGCATATTCCAGATTTACATTGTTTGGATACCTACAAAAGTTAAAGACGGAAAGTGGCTTTTGGGAGGGGCATTCACTTTCATATGATTTTAGAGGCTAATAAGTAGATTGGTCATAAAGCATTGGATTGTGTTCCGCGGTAAGTCGAAAGCGGCAAGCTTCTGAAGGGCTGTTATAAAGAAAGGAGAGATTTGAATTACATTTTTATGGGCTTAGAAAAACGGAGGGTCAGACATAAGATAAAGCAGGCAAATATCACCGGGAGTCGTTAATTGGAATTGCCAAAAAGTAAGTTACCAGGGCGTAACACGTAATGTTTTAGTGGAGGGGATGTTCTTTAGGATTCGAGGAAAAGTTAGGATTAAGTTTATTAGGAAGAAAACAGACGTGAGCTACAAACATTGATAGTTTAACACCATTATTTTTATCGCAGATTTGAAAAACTACTGAATACAAAATAACAGAAACTATTTTTTATTTATGACAAGGAAGCGATTCCTTAGGTAAAAAATAATGCAATGGATGAAACGAGTGGATGATAATCTATGCAATAACACAGCACCATAGCCAGAAATTATATTTGGAGGGTAACCAAGGGAAAAGGTTGGTTGGTTGGTTCGGGTTTACTGGCGCAAAATCCAGGTGAGGACATGCTGCGCCAAACAAAGTATCACATAAAATAAAGTAATACAATTTAAAAATAAAAGAAATTACTAGTCAAAGTTTTAGAAAAAAATACAAGCGAAATCGATGTAGACAAAGATTCACATTAAATCATTTAAAAAATACTAACATTAAATGAGGTTTAAAACATTGATACGGATAAGAAAATTGAAGAGTTTGGGATGAGGAGTTTTGCCTAAAAGTGCAAGGGAAAAGACATTGTTTTTTGTGAATGATATTTCAGTAAATCTGCAGGTTTTCATAAGTATGTATACCCCCAATGAGTATCGTAATACAGTGAGGTTTTAAAATATTAAAATGATTAAAAAATAATATAATGAAAAAATTTAAAGCCTAGAATGAGTAATGAAGTAACTACACAATCAATTTAATAGTAATTTATTTAAGAGTAATTTATTTTTGATTAATACGGAAGTAAATGCATAAAAAATGATAAAATTACTATAAAGGTAGAATAAATAATGGAAATAAATTAATAAAGTAACTCTAAAAATTTCCATGATATTTAATTAAATATTATTATTTATTTAAATATTATTAATTAATTAATTAATTTTGAGTAAAAAATTCATCATGTAGTAATGTATCAAATGAACAGCAATTCAAGATTTATCCTAATTATCAGAAACATAAATTTCATACTTTTATCATCAATTACAGTGGTTAACAAACTTTTTTACCCCTTGTACCTTCTCATGCAAAAACACCTTGCAAAGAACCCTCAACTGAAATAACCTTCAATTATATAACAGCGAGATTGCAAATTTACTTTTGTGTCTTTCAATAGCAACATAAAAATGAAATAAAATTAAAATTCTTTAAATTTTAAAGTAATCCATGTTGAAATAACTGCTTTGTATTTTGTATAATCAAAACATTATTTTTCAATTAAGCATTCATAATCCGTTTACGAGTTTACAATAAGGAAGCAATCCTTCATCCCGTTTAAAGTAAACAGAAAAAAAGGCTACCAATTTATTTATTGTTATTCATTTTAACTTTTGTGTCAATGAGATCTATCACAGTTTATGTTATGTTAAGTATACCCCAAATACTTGGGTATATTTGGGGTATACTAGATGGGTATACCCCAAATATACCCATCTAGTATACCCCAAACATTACCCACGTACCCAGTGTTGCCAACCTTCAAAGTCAAAATTATGGATTCTAGGTCCTAAAATTATGGCAGTGGCTTATAAATTATCGTACATTTTTGTAAAAGTTCAAAATATTGTTAATAGATGGCATTTGTACGATGTATATATTTTCTCGTTATACATTTCTCCTCTCTCCCCACTTTTTTTTTGGGGGGGTGGCAAAAAATATGTAAATATTTTAATATGATTCATTAAATATTTTTCTATCACCTCGTATTTTACTTTAAATGAAACACCAGACATATGATATTTTTCTTTACTGATCTAAGCATTTTCATTCCATATATAAAACGTTTCAATATAGATACTGATTCAGTTCTTAAACAATGTACAGCCAATTAATTGTTTTAAAAACCATATAATTTACTTTTAATTTGGAAAAGACAGTAGAAAGGTTAATGATAATGAAATCAAGAGATTTTTAATTATTTTTATTTATTTATTTTTATGCATTTCACTGAAGCCTTGGACTATTTATAAATATATTTAGGTTATAGGATTAATATATTTCTACAAAATAAAAAGTTTAATTAGTTTTCTTTATTTTATTTGCCCTCAATAAAACTATTCAGGCATTTTATGTATTGACAGAAAAAAAAACTTATATATATATATATATATATATATATATATATATACACACACACACACATATATATATATATATATATATATATACACACACACACACACACACACACACACATATATATATATATATATATATATATATATATATATATATATATATCTTTTTTAATGATGTTATAATTCATTATTTACTGTGGTTTTTTTTAAATATGAAATAATCAGTAATAAAACCGATTATTATTTAATAATCGGTTTAATTACTAAAAATACCATATTAAGTGAAAACTGCAATAGAACAAGTAAAATGCAAAATTTCTTCTAATTATCCATAATTATGTAATCATTAAATAAATATCTCCAGTATAATTGTGAATATTCAGTAATTTTGCATCTAACAGTTTTGCGATAATTATCGTGCATATACGATAATTATCGTATGGTTGGCAACACTGCACGTACCCCCTCATCAGTAACACAATACTCTGGGGATCCTTAGTTTAGGAAAAACTGAGTTAAAAGAACATTTTTAGGTACATGGAAAATATATTTTCACTTTCGAATTTAGATATTACAGATAGTTTAAGATGAAGTCAACTTGTTCTATTCTTATATTTGTATTGTAAAATACAGTCAAACCTGTCTATCTCGAAACCTGCTTATCTCGAAAATCTGTTTATGTCGAATTTTTTCAATTTCCTTACATTTTCAATACATCATATCCAGTGACATCTGATGAAATAAATGTTTAAATATACATTAAAACATTATTTGTCTTGTAAAACTGTATATACAACCAAGAAATATTCATAAAATTATTTTTCAGTTTTATGATTTAACAGTGTTTATTATGTACTATTTTGCTTCTAAAAATTTGTCATCTTAAATTACAAATATATCTGCAATATCTGTAAATTTATCTTAAAAATTAAAAATAGCAAAGATTATAGGATTATTCTCAATACTTTTCTTTTCCATACTTCCCAAATAGTTAAGATATAACGTTTCTTCTGATGTTCGGTCGTTAATTTGTCAGTTTAAACTTTTATCGTAAAAGAAATATATTCCCTTTTTTATTAAAAGCATTTTTAAAACAAAATTTTGGATTTCATGATAATTGTTACATTTTGAACAACGATTTGGTTTCAGTGTTTATTATTCCTTGCATAATTTACCCTCCTTTATTTTTATTACAATCTTATGTTTAAATAATTCATATTCTCAACACATTACGGTATGGATCATCAGTTCATTCCTGTTTCGCGGTAACTTGTAAAAAATAATCTGGCCTTTAATGTGTTAATAAGGATTATGCTGATACTTTTTCATAAAGCGTATGATAACTCAATATCATGGCTCATAAAATAATAATTTTATCTATTGACTGCAAATTATTGTTTCATTATGTGCCATAAGTTTTTTTTCAACATCGAAACTTTAAACTAAGTACCATAAATAAAATTATGAAAAGAGATCTTATTTATTGTTGACTGTAAGAAAAAGACCTGCTTGGAAAAATACTCGTCCCATAGAGTTAATAAAAAAAAAAGTTCTTAAAAGTGTTAAGAAAATAGCTGGATCATCCGAGAAATACTTGAATATTTCACAGAGCTTTCAAAATAAACAAATGATGAATATAAATGAAATGACAATTTCATTGAAGGCAGCGGTTCAAATTTTCCAGTACTTTATGTCAAGTATTCAGAAATCAATAGCACTGAAAACCTCAGTAAATCCATTAGGTATGCTTAATGTATTCCCGACCACAGAGCGTTTTTTTTTCTCATGGCATCTTTTACCATCTAGGAAATAGAAGACAAAGGGATGTTTTCGTTCCCAGATCCTTTTTCGGTTTTCGACAATTCATTTTACTGATGAGGGGGAGGGGAACTAGTGGTTGAGAAATAGGAAAGTTTGTCGCCGACGAGTCTCACTTTGTAAAAGACCACCAACAGAACAATGGCGACATCATCCGTTGAAGAGGGGAACTGCTTCTCTATAGGTGACAGGTAAAACCTCTTTGAGGTATCTTCCGCAGTGACTGGAAATGGTTTAAGGTAAAACCAAGGAATAAGTTGGCGAATAGTCATTGGCGAAACTGCAGAATGAAGCTCATGAATTTGTAATATTAATTGAAAGTCTGAGCTTTCCGAACTACACTGCTGAAATTATAAGGTATGTTAATAACGCCAGTAAAATATGTAAAAACAACTTATGCTTCAAAGAAGAAAATTCTCAGTTGACAATAACGAGTTGTGTGATTATTTCAAAAAGTAGATAAAAATATATTTTACACATCTTACGGAAGAAGTCACTTTCAGTATTGAAAAGTAAAGAAAAATTTTCAATGACTCCAGGAATAAGTTTTCATAGATCTATTTTCAAGTCACAACTCATTAATACTTTTCAAAAGATTTTAACTATTCTTGCTGTACAATCCAAAAACAACAATCAGAGAAAATTTTACTAGACAGGAGTGTCTGTCTACAGAAGGAAATTGAGCCAACCATTGGTATTAAAACGGCTTTGAAGCGATATTAAAAAAAATAATGCAAATTCACAATGTTATGACTTTTAAAAAATTTAGTTGTCTCTTTTCGAAAAATTTTAATGACGGGAATCAAATATCCAAGTTTCAAATGTCATGTACAAAAAGTTTAGAAAAATAGAAAATATATTGTGTCAATTAACATGCACACACTCATGCACATTTCATTGTTTAGACGGAAATATTTTTCAAAATTTTTTTAGACAACTTCATCTATAACGCCATAAAATCCATTGTAATGACATAGAGAAGTGGTTCTAAAACTTTTTATCCCACGGAATCCTTTGCTTCCCTCACACATAGCAAAGAAACCCCTGAATATATATTACTTGGGGAACTAAGAGTCTATTATTTATCCCTCATTTGACATAAGCATAAATCTAAACAACATAAAACAGTATAAAAATACAGATAGTACTTACAAAAGGTGACGTAGAAGTAATAATCTTTTTAAACTAAACTATGCATGTAAATGGATCTTCAACCCTTCTTGTGCTGTACTCTCACCTGTGGTTTAAATGACTCATTGCCACATCGTTTATCTGTTCCCCATTGTTACGTTTCTGGGGCATTACTTATTATTATTAATCCTATGTAAGGGATTAGAGAGAATTAGAGAACGAATTTACAAACTTTAAAAAAAAATATGGTGTTTTAAAAATTTCTAAGAACTTCTGGAAGGTTATTGCGAAAACTTAGGGTTCAACGGAATATACTTTGAGAAACCCTAATATAGAGGAAATAACAAACAACCCTTCCTAAATAAATAAAAAAAATTGTATCTGCGTAGTCTATAAATCATCATATTAATTAGTTTAAAAATATATTTTAAAATTATCTAAATGTTTAGCGGAATTATTTTCCAAAAATTTTTTAGACAACATCATCTATAGCATTATAAAATCTAATTTTTATGTTATATCAGCTGCTAGTGTTAATAAAGCAGTAATGATATCTTTGATTCCTTAATGAACGTTCTTAAGGGTCATTTGGGTCATTTTAGTGATAAGAAAAAACATTTTGAACAAAAAGGTAGAAAGTAGAAATTTAAAATATCGTACAGTACAGTTGGTTGGATTAGACTCTAGAAAACGAAACCTGTAAGCAATTGAGTTTACATTATTTGTATTAAAATAATAATAAAGTCATGCTTTAGATAACATTACAATGGAAAAAATTCTTATATTGTGCACTAAACTGGCCTATTAGTAAAAAAAAAAATATTACAACTTTTATTCATAAAAAATTGTTTACAAAATAATTAATATTTTATTATCTTTTTAACCCAAATGGAGTAAAAAAATTTCAATAAATCTCATTTTAATTTTCGGTGGACAAGATAACGACAAATTTAATCTACGCACCAGATACTACCACACCTTGTCACACATCATTGGACACCCTACCAAAATGGGGACCAGAACAGTTCTCTAAATTAGGCCTTACAGATAATATTCTTTTACCTCCAAACCATATTATTCTTTTGGACATATAAATACATGATAATGACACAATATTAAGGGACTTGCTGTAGGTTTGGTTTGGTTTGGAGCACTACGGTCTATTCTTTTGCTCACGAGATGTAAGGAACTACTGCTTAAAGCCGATTCCGAATGTCTACGAATATCCATGCCAGCAGCGGGATTCGAAACCGCGAACTCTGGTACCAAAGAGCAGCGCTCTACTATTCAGCCCTTGTTCGGCGAACTTTTTGTAGACTACTATTTTCTGGACCTATAAGTACCATTCGGGTATACAGAACTCAACTTATCTCTGGTACAGAATTAAATACATAAAAGAAAATAGAACACGTTATTGTGACACGTTACATATCTAACTTGATGTTGAAGGAGTTGGCATTTTAAAGAATTTATAATATATGTCTTATATAGAAGATTTGTTCACACAGATAATTGGCGCTTTAATGCGGTGAGTGGTATATCGGGTTGGAGCTATATCGAGCCATGACAATATTTAACGATTTTCCTCACATTCCTCAGAGCCGTAGCCAGGATTTAGTTTCTCAAAGGAGGGGAGGGAATCAAACTTAACTGATCATCCCTGCCGATATACCCTATTATTAATTAAAAAACAAAGGATATATATATTAGTAAAAAATTATAAAATATAATATTATTAATTATATATTAATTAATTATTTATTAATTATTATATATTTACTATATTATAATAAATATATCATTATATATCATATATAATATATTTTATTAATTATTATATATTTATCATTAATTATTATATATTTATCATTAATTATTATATATTTATTATTAATTATTAATTATTTATTAATTATTTAATACTATTATTTATTTAAAAATTTAATAAACTTTAATGTTATATAGATCTAAAAGTAAATATATAATCTTGTGCAATATATTTCACTAAATGTATAAAAAATTTGAAACAAAAAAAATGAAAACAGTTGATTAAAAATTTTTGAAAATTGAAGTTTTTATTTGAAAATAAATTTTTTAATATGTATGTAGTTTAAAAAATTTATATTTGAAAATGTATTTGATTTTCAATGTTAAATTGCAATACACTTAGTGTACACAAGTTAAGTTTGATAAAGTTTTTTAGCAATTAATTTAAAAAATACTATTGAAGTTTTTTTTTATGATTTCCGTACCTATTATAATATCATAACATGTAAAAAATTTTAAATTATTGAATTTCTCGTAGAAAATCTGTTATTTCTTTTATACTCCTGGGAATAAAATTAAATTTCGGAATGTAGAAAAATTCCTGTTTTATCTTTAGAGTTCAGGCAATGATTTTAGTAGTTTAAGAATGTATTGTTCTGTTAGTTGCTCTAATTATTCGTCTGTAGAATTTTGAAAGGATTTTAAAAATTTAATTTGTTTTTACAATAACCAATTTAAGATGATTCAAGAAAGAGAAATAAGAGAAATCAGAAGATTATTTATTTCTTATTTAAAAAATGGATTTTATACCATCATGAGTAAATACGCATCATGTATAAGATAATATTTTCTTTCATGAGCAATGATAAGATTCCTAAGCGAGAATGCATCAAGATTTAAATTCTATATTTCATCTTGTAATTCTGTAATATTAAGGAGCAACTTAAAAATAAAATTTCTTAAAATAAACTTATTAAAAGTATAAATACCTTTTATTTTATGTGTACACTTCTTAAAAGCACGATTAACAAAAATGATGTATACTTGCATTATTTATTGAGTGTATTTCTTACTATCTTAATAAAAATTATGAATTGGTTCTATAAAACATGCATGAAAGGTAAGACAAGGTTTTACATAGTCTCATTTAAAATCACATCCTGAACAGTTAGTAAATTCGAATTTTTATGTGAAAATAATTTTCTTTTATTATGTATGCAGTTAAAAAAATATATTTGAAAATGTATTTGATTTTTAATGTTAAATTGCAATACAGCCACTTAGTATACACACTTTAAGTTTGATAAAGTCTGTTAGCAATTAATTTTAAAAATACTATTGAAGATTTTTTTATGATTTCAGCACCTATTATAATATTATAACACAAAAAAAACTTTAAATTGGTGAATTTAAAAATAATAATTTGTAAAACTATTGCTTTTACTTAGAATAAATGTTACGTTAGCTAACATTGAGTGACCACATATAAATTTCTTATGAGCAGGTAAGCCTGGCATATAAATTATCATTTAAGTTATCAGCAGAGTAGGAGTAATTTCCTGCCCGATGCCTCCTTCTTCAAGCTGGAAATTATTTTCTTCGAATAAGCAGGGAGCACCTGCATCTTTATTCAGGTGACAGCCTCTTGTATGTGTACTACAGGTTTGGGGTGGTGTGCTTTGTTTACAAGCTTATCGGAGGATTTTTTTGGCGGGGAGAAGGCGCTTTTCAAAAATTGTGGTGAATGGGAGTCACGCGTACAAAATTGCATTCTCTGCGGTTTTGACATTCTCTCAGAAAGCCCCGAATTCGCTGAGTTTTATCGCACTTTTGGCGATTTATATACAACTGTTGACATTCGAGAACTGTACAATTCAGTCATTAGAAAGGGAGGAGATTTTAGCAGTAGCGCAGCCAAATGTTCTGTCTAGCAGGAGAGGTAGCTAAAAATCAAACTGCTCTTTTAGATGATCTCTCTCTAAAACAGTTTAAATACTATCTGCTATCAGCTGTATTTATTTATTTTTGATAGATATTTCTCAAAGCATTTCTGGACGATTTAAACTTAAATAATCACTTAATATAAGACAGCTGGATGAAACTTAAACGAAATTCAATATCTCCATCTCACTGAATGGAGAAATATAATTAAAAATAATAATAAACAAGGGTGTATAAATGTCCATCAACTTAATTAATACAATTATTACCACAAAAATAATTCAGTTACCAAAAATAACTACAGAACCTGTATTTAAGAAATATCTATTCTACGAAATTCTTTGTCTTGTAAACTTTTCTTCGACCCAAGAACGTTTTGCGAATTTTTCCAAAGAGCTAAGCGAATTCTGTTTCAACTTTTTTTTTTCAATCTATTTTTTTTCTCAATTTCTCAAAATATTTAAGAGACTTAGGCAAGAATAAGAATTAAACTTTTAAATTTACTGATTTTTACATTTACCGGTAATTCAGTGAATAAAAATTTGAATGCCCTAATTTACCGGAAATTGCCCCCCCCCCAAAAAAAGCAGGTAAAATAAAGGTTATGCAGCAATGCATACCAAATACAATTTTTGGATTAAGCCCTTTTATTCCAGATTCAGAAACTGAATATTAATTAGAGCCAAAAGTAAACATTTATATATCTGCATAATACTGAAATACAATTTTATTTTTTTTTAATATTCTACTTATAAAATATTAATACAAAATATGGAAAGGAGCTGAAATTAAAATGTAAGCATACAAAAAGCAATAATTACATATTACATACTTTATGATTAAGTTTCAAATATTTTAAATATTTTTAAAAATATGTTCATTAAAAGATTACTTCATCTAAAGTTTTACTACCTAATATAGATCTAATTTTGATTCCTTCAAATGTATAAAGAGAGGATTAGACTTCTAAATAATAGACATTCACACGTAATGAATGCCGTTGAGAAAAAGTGGAGTTTCATTCTTACGTGTATAAAAGTTGGACGATTGCTCCAATCAGAATATAAATGTGCTACAAATTTCATGAGCTGTAACAGGCCAACCTTACAAAAAAACTTGAAAAGCATACATAACATGGATATTGTATACAAAAAAATCAAGTGTAGTGTTTCTATTTAGTAAAAACTGTATTCGCATTTAATGTATGCGTATTTTAATTTTAGTAAGAAAATTTTATTTATGGGCTAACATTTTGAGAGTGCAGAGGAGACCCATTAAAATATAGCAGAGTGTTTAATTGTACTTTATGTAATAATAAAAAGATGCATGGTAAAAGATGAATTAATATTTCTAGTTTAACTCATGAGTGTTCAATGTGAACACCATTTGTCACGCGACACAGATAGAACCTGTTGATACTTTCGGTCGTCCCGAACTGTGACCTTACACTGATAACCATTTGAAATGTATATTGTACGCATACGTGTAACAAAATGTGATATTTTACAATTTACTCATCAATCCTTTTGAGCAAACATTTTGCACAAAAGGATGTATGTAATATTGTATATACACCCCGAATATATATTGTGTATACATATTGTATATATATTGTGTATACATATCGTATATATATTGTATATACATATTGTATATTTGTATGTATTATTGTATATACATCTAGAGTCTGATTATTGCATTGGGAATATACCCTAAGCACGAAAATTAAAAGTGGTCCGAAAATTTTGTTTAAGATATTAAATAAAGAGGAGCATTTGAATATGAAATTCAAATTTTTTCATTGGAATTTGTACTTAATTCTTTTTTTTTTCAAATTTAGTAAAATATTTTAAGGGAAGAAAATTATAGATGAAAATTTTGTTGGCATTTTACTTTATTTTGTCAATAAATATATTTTTACAAATATTTGTTTTTGTGTTTGAATTCTCATTCATCAAACAGTTTTATATTTGTAAACATTGAAGACAATAGGGATAAAATATCATTTAAAATCTGTTTCCGAATTTAATTTTGTAATTTTTATAAAGTGATTGTGCTATTAACTCGTCGATATAAATTGGGAAGGGAGGGTGTACCAAAAATTAGATTGTGCCCTACGGTAGAAAAATATCTTACTCAAGTCCTGTACATTTCATCTAATTTAGTTACCAGCATTATAAAGCATAGAGAAGAATGAACTTGATTGTTCTGCTCTCCGAGGTTTGTATTTACGTTGGATTTGTATTTAAAGAAAAATAATTTTTACATGCCTTAAACTGACTTAAAATGATGTATAAATGAAAAACGTGTAATCAAAATTTCAATAGACAATCTTGGTTGTTGTAAATTAAAGTTATTAAGCTTTAAATGTATTAAAGCCATTACAGTTATTTCAGTTTTAAAGTTATTAAAAATTTTTAAGTTTTAAAGCTATTAAAGTTATTTTTTAAAGTTATTTAAGTTTTAAATTTATTAAAGTTATTTAAGTTTTAAAGTTATTAAAATTATTTAAGTTTTAAAGCTATTAAAGTTATTAAAGCTTTAAAGTTATTAAAGTCATTAGAGTTATTTAAGTTTTTTAAGTTTTAAAATTATTTTAAAGTTATTTTAATTTTTAAAGTTTTTTAAAGGACTAGTAAATTTTTAAAGGAGTATATTATATTACTGCCCATTATAAGAGAGTTTTTTTAATGCATTAGGTAATGATAAAAATTTAAGTCCATTTTGACCTATAAACCAGGCCTGGACCGCCCAAAAGGCTCTGCATGCAGTAACGGAGATGCATATTATGCCAGTGGCATCACTGTACGAATTGCTTTTTGAGGGATATGACTCTTTCTACATAGCTGTCAAGATTTCAGTTAAAATTAAAATCTTAATTATGTATCTGTGGTTTGTTTGGTAATGCTAAACACTATATGTTTCATTGACCTCTGACCTCTGATTTCGAAAATCCACACTAGATTATGAAATATTTGCCAGACAAACATCATTTTAATCTAGTTGTGCGTTTTAAAGTCAAACTTTTTTAATTTCTCGGAGCACGTGAAATCAACAAACGTTTACTCAAGATTGATCTCATGGCATGCTAAATGAGTACTGGTGTTTAACTTTGTGTAATTATTGTAATAGTGTTACTTTTTTCTTTGTTTTATGTCTACTCCTTTTATGCTTCTGTAATTAGTATGAGTAAGAATGTTAAAGACAGCTTATTACCATTAAACACACTACTGCCTTACACTCTTGAGTAATCTCTGGATTGGCTGTATTCAGATTGGGTGTTCCATATTTATGAGGCAATTTCGGGTAGATAAATCGAGGCTTGTACACGTTTAATAGCTGAAATTTAATGTCTGCAACGTATGTGCAGGGGCGGCACATGTTAAGGAATTTTATTTTTCCTGTAACCAGTCCAAAATTATTTTTTTCGAACTCAACGTTTTTACGCGATTCATTTTTTTAATGCGCTGCTAGTGCAATTTTCAACCCGAAATTAAGTTGTATATATTTCTATATATTTGAAGAGGTCCTATCTCCACACACAAATATCTCAGACTCAGTTAATATTAAAATCCTCTTTATTTCACTTTATCCAACATATGAACATCCACCATCTGATATAGTGTTTCTCAAACAATTTTTTACATATTTCATAGTTCAGCTGTGCATGTTGTAACTGGTAAAGGAACTAACACTTTTTAAAGTTTATGGATATCCGGGAAAATTTCTGCATTCCACTCTCGTAAAGCTTCTGTAGCTGTTAACACATTGCATGCGAGTACATTTAGCAGCGAAATTGTACCGGGAGCTGGCGTTTTGAGCTTAAATTTAGTTCTTCAATTAAATCTCAATAAATCGAAAATTACTTAATTTTTTAACCAACTTTTCTTATTTTATATTGAAATATATAAACATATATATAAATCGACAAATAAACAAATATATATATATATATATATATATATATATATATAAATACAAATATATATAATATATATAAATATACATATATATATATATATATATATATAAATACAAATATATATAATATATATAAATATACATATATATAATATATTTTAATTTACATATATATATATATATATATATATATATATATACATGTAAAGTCGTGATCTAGAGTTAAGGCGAATGGAAAACAGTCTTCTTGATAATAATAATTTTATTAACTCATCGTTTTTTCTAAAATCAAAACCTGCATCATTTTCATTGTTCGTAGCAGAGACACGCGTAGAGTGTTCACAGTTCCATGTCCACGCGCTGACTGATCTTATCTGTTTGCAATCTCATCAAATTCTTCCAAAATGCTTCCGCCTGACCGGATTATCCCAAAAGCTTACGCGAGCGTGGGTCTTTTTCATTTATTTTATTATTATAAAAGAGTTCCCTTTTTAAAATCGTTTTTAACTCAAGTAATTTCCAACTACCCCTTTTTTAGACCTGACATACATATATATGTAATGAGACGGACTTCTCAATGGGTGGTTGCAGTCATGGCCATAAAAATGAAATCGTTTCAGCTAAAGACCTTTATTAAGATAACGTTGAAGGACGGGTTCCCACTTCATCATAGGGACAGGACAAACTGAAGGGTCAGCTAGCATGAAGTTCTATGTACAAGACACGTAACACCTGGGTCAACATCTATGGGAAAATATCTCTAGAAAAATCTGTCTCCGCCCCTTAGCTGTTGAAATGTTTTCCGGGGTTCCTGGGCCGAAGGCCTTATCCCCTGTTAGCAAGTTGATAAATTAATTACCAGGTGTCTTTCTTTTAAGTTGATACACAATAAATATACAAATGCAGGTCTTAAAGAGTGGGAAAAAATAAAAATATTACTAGGCCCTTAACAAGTTAGGTAATTAAGATAAGGTAAAATATAAAAAAGAGAAGAAGGAAGTTTAGGAATAGCAAAGGATTTTTATTTGTTTTTTGGAAAATTTTTAATAATTTTTATTTATATTTTTTATTTTTTAATTTATTTTTATTTATTTATTTATTTATTTATTTTATTAGGAAAGAACTGCTTGAAGCAGCAAAAGAGGAAAAAATTAAGTTTAAGTTAAGAAGGAAAAATAAACAAGTACATAAAAATAAGATTAAAAAAAAATTAAGTTCATCTTAAAATTTGTAGCTCAGATCAGATTCTGTGGCGCCATCTATTGGATGGCCGCGCGTTCGGAAAGTGTAAGGGGAAAATTTAAGAAGGGAGATGAAGTCCTAACACATTAAGGAATCATGGCGGCTCTAGGCCGCTTGCGATGTTTAGCTTTCCTATGATCATAGTCCGGTAATTCGGCTATGATCTGATTAGGTAGACTATACACGCGTCCGTAAAATTTTGAAGAGAGCTTTGTGCAAATAGTTTTAAAGGTATCCATGTTCAATCTGTCTCCGACAGAATGTATCTCCTTTTTATTGGGAAATTTTCTAAATTGTCCGCTAGGGTCATGTAGGATTATAACTGGTCAGGCCCCTTCTCCGAGGGCGTAAACCGTAGCCCCAGTGGTCAATTTAGGTTAGGGGTTAAAAGAGGGAATGGAAAATGACGCGGGAATTTTTACCCTTAATTTAAGTTTTGAAAACCCCTGAAAATTTTCCTTACACACACACACACACACACACACACACACACACACATATATATATATATATATATATATATATATATATATATATATATATATATATATATATATATATATATATATATATATATATATATATATATATATATATATATATATATCATTTTCGCAAGGATAAATAAAAGTAAATTTTAAATCTAAATTGATTTTTTAATCAACTTTCCCGTTCTGTGGTTCCGCATCGACTGATGTAAGAACTATTTTTTATTGGTCTAAATTGTTCCAGAACCTATATAGTAGACAAGAACATTCAGTTTCGTTTTCCTGTATATACCGTTATTATTGTACCCACAAACAAACCATGTAGTTACACTAACCCGTACTAGTACGTGTATCGCACTTAAGTATCAATCGTCAGAAAACGTACTAGTACGTGTCCCGTATGCAATTTGTTAAGACTAACCCATGTTTTAATTTCGTAACTTTGGAATTCACATGCGATTATAATTTCTTATATTAGATTTTTGAATTCATGCTGATTCTATCTCTATAATGACAATCTTTGGCGAGATTCCTTTGTTTCTCTTCCAATTGTGAAAAGTTTTGGCGACTTTGCCTACACCAAAATTAATTCCTGTTTAGCTCAATTATTCTTGCATAACTCTTTAGTGCAACTTAGTTTCACTTAAGTCATCATATGAATAATTTTTAATGGTCTTATTGGCTGGTTCATTAGCATCCTATATCGCTATAAAACCTAATGTTACATGTTTTGGAAACAGAAGTGCCCGCATACAATATGTTAACCCTTAATTTGACAAGATTTTTTTCAAATATTTTTTAAATTTCTGTTATTTTCCCATGTTTGTATAGACATTAGGATCTCTGTAAAATAAACAAAAAAATATATATTATTTTCCATTTTTGAGATAATTAATGTCCGCTGTGGCGAACACTGACAGTTATGTTATATAGTAGTTATAAATATACATGTCCGGTTGTAGCGGAAAGACTTAGTCAAATTAAGGGTTAATTTACTTTGTTCTGCTAGCAATTTCCTTTTCCATAGCTGATATTCCGTGGTCAAAATGCTAGTCTGACAAGTCTGAAGAATATGTTTCTTTCAGTATTTCTAATTTATTTTCATCTGAAAACATGGATAATTCTCTGGTATGATTAAAAAATCTTGGGGGTACATATGTCCATTTGCACCTTCCCCCCCTGGGTAAGCTCCTACTATTAATGACATACTTTCAGTGTGGTGAATAATATTTCCTGGAGATTACGACAAAATAAACGTATAACGATATTATACTGCATTGCTATATTATTAAAGCTTCTTTGGTAGGAAAAAAAAATAACAGAGAGGAACGAGCAGGAGTAAGAAATAACAGAGACACAAACAAGGAGAGACCAAACCTATTTGTGAATATATTTTATTTACAGAGGATATCATTAACTATACATTGATGGAACCGGTGCTTAAACAGACAGTAAGCAGTAATGTACTGTACGGGATTCTTCACGTAGGCGATCGTAACGAATCTTGGGATCGAAGGCGCGTTATTATTAGGTCGAGAGAATTGGTTGAAAAGACAGATTAAGATAGATAAGATCGAGTCAAACACTTCACAAACTTCGCGCATGGGAAGGTAAAGGGGAGTTTTTTATTAAGTTCTAAAAACTTTATATTTCCCCTTTTCACGCGTCAAATTTACAAATGAATTTTCAATCACATGAAAACTACAAAATTCATGAATTTCTGTTGTGACTGGAAAGATAAGCGTATGCAATTTTACGCATTTCGTTTAAGGCTCGTTTTATTGTCATTTTCTGTCGTTTTGCTTTATAATATTGGTTCAAAATAGATTATTATAGAAGACATTAAATACTAGGAAGTTTTCGTATAAAAACCCAATCAGAAATTTATAAACTGTAGGCATAATATTTATTTCAAGTATTACGTTTAATTAATTCAAACTAGTTGAGAAATTCTTTACCTTAAAAAGTATTAAATGCTATTTATAAACCCACATCCCGTACATTAAATCTCTTGATGTTTTCTTTCAGTGGTCAAGTTGAAAAGTTCTATAATGTGAAATTTACAAGTAAAATAGCAACGTGAGGATCCACATGTCCACTAAAGAGATTACAGCAAACTCCTCAAGAGTTAAGTTAGAAAAGAAAATTAGCAAAATATCTTACGCATTTAATTCTTTTGAGTGTGCTATTACTTTTTTTACAAGCGTTTGCAAAAATTAATCCTTTATATAAAAAAATATTGTACAAACTCCGATATTTTTTTTACATCTATCTTAATAAATGAAAAATAATTACGTTCATGGAAGCAAATAAATAGTTATTAATCTATATCTTAGGAAATATTATGCAAAATTTATGAATATCGGAGATTAGCATTCCCTTTCCAACAGATTGTACAAGACAAGCGGTATGTACACATTCTTATACAAACGAACATGCTAGAAGTTCAGGAGAAACAAATTAAGGCAATTTAAATAAATCTTTACAAGATAAGTAGTAAGGATTAGATATAATAGTTTACATTAATGACTTTCAATCACAAAAGTGGAAAAAATTATAACTCAGGCAAAATTTTAGGTTCCCTAAAAATTATACAAAAATATTTTTCCTATTTCTGATTTTAGAACAATTATATTTTAAGTCTTGCATTCTATTTTTCATTCTAAAAAGAATTGTAACGAGTTAACCATCGAGAAAAATTAAATTTGTAAACAAAATATCATCGGTGAAATCGTCATTTTCTCAAATTAGAGACTTTATATAAAGTTATTTAAAGACAATATACAACACAAATTTCTTGTAAATTTAAGATTCTATGCTTATAGACAGTAACAATTAAAAATATATATTGTAGTTGAAATAGTTTTCTCCTTTTAAAAATATAGTACAGCAAATTACAAACTATATTGTAAGAATGCGAAATATACACTATTCTTAAAACAAATTTTCTTTATATATAAATATTTTCACTTGAATTATAATTTCTCTCTTTTGTATCACAAATTTTCAAGAGTAATTTCTCTCTATAAGCATATTATATATACTATAAGAAAATAAAAGATTGCATGGGTAAATTAATAAAAGTTTCTATAAATCACCATTATTATTTTTGGGATTTTCAAGAATGCATTTGTTCATAATAAATGCATGCAAGTTTCAAAACAAATATGCAGAAATATTCAATCCTTACAAATTTTTATCCATCATATACTCTATCACGTAAAATTTCTTTGGAAACATGTAATGTAACACATTTTAGAAGCATTTTCTGTTATATGAATTATAACGCTTTTCAAAGGTACACAGGAAACTTTCTGGAAAGCATCAAAACATGAACAGTAAGTAGTTGATGTAGTCATACAGATATTATGAAAAGTTAGTGAAAATGGACCAGTAAAACGATCATAAATATACTATCAAGTCAATCGCATTCACAACAGTTAGCAGAAATGTAAATCCTAAAAACGGGAAAACGTTAAGTAAAGGAAGTGGGAATTTTCCTTTAGTTCGTTCAACAGCTGAGATACTCTTTGTCTTAGACAGTAGATTATTAAGTACAAGCCAGATACTTATGAACTATATGTTGCATATTTAAGCTTAGAAATCAGTATTTGGTATTAGTAACATGAACTTACACAAATATGAAGAAACAAAACATTTTAGCTATAAATGCCAGGTCAAAATAGAGAATCTTTAATTCCTTCTATCCATAAAAATCATGCTTTATCAAAAATAAGCTATATAAAATCATCATTAAGTCAGTCAGTTTGAAAGAATTTCCGGAACGTTGTGTAAATAATATTTCAAAACGTTATCTCAATATAATGATGTTTTATAACGATTGTCCGCCAGCACACGGAGTCATATCTCAATTTCTTAAACCTGAAGTAAATATTCTATCTACTTTATCTTTTACTTTAAATATAACGTTTGGTTCTTTCGTCTCTTCATAAATTACCTCTATGTTTTTTTTGTGATGCCAATATCAGAATAATAGCATGCATATATTACATTAATTTTCTATCTTCGATAAAATTTTCGTTGTATTTATAATTTATAATTTTTGATAAATTTTTATAATTTTTCTAATAATTATAATAATAAATAATTATTAATATTAAATCATAATTAAAAATTATAAAGATGTAATTAAATATTTTTATAATTTTTCTCTTTTGCTCCAAAATTTCCCCAAATACAGAATACTTATCTTTTGCACCAAACGATTTTTCTAACTGTTTGACGCCATCGTAAAGATTTCAGAGCAGTTTGTCGCAACGTCACGAACTACTATAATGCCCTTCCCATTCCTTTTCATGTTTACAACAGCCAATAGACAAACAATAAACTGCCCTTCCGTTTGAAACTAAAGCCAGAATTGTCATAATTTGAGAATTTTCCCTACTGCGTGAAATCGCCTTTTACATATTTAGAATATATCGTTTCACAGGCAAACTTATGAAATAAAATCTTGTGCTTTTAAAGAGATGCTCAACCAACTAAACTGGAATTTAATTTAAATGCTCCTGTGAAAATTTTAATTTAATTTTAAGTCTATCGATGGTTTACAGCTACTATAGATTTACATAATTTCTATTTTTAAATTAATATGGAATTAAATTTTTTGTACCAATATTCGACAGGATTCCCCCAAAATTCAAATTCGTTGCTTTGAAATAAACATTTGAAATTTATTAATTGCCTAAATTATATTGGCATCACACTTACCCTAAAACTTTTTCTTAAAAACTAATATGCACAAGATCATTTCCATGAGAATATTAAATATTTTTCGTAAAAGTTCTTTGATCTAATGCTCTATGAAAAGAACTTGCTGAGTTAATAAAATAAAGTTTTATGCTATCTGTTAGTCATCAGGCATTAACAATTGCTTTTATACTTACACCCATCAATTAAGTTCGAAAGTAAAAATACATTGGATAAATTTATTTGGAATTGCATTGCTAATAACTTTTGAAGGTCACACTAATTTCATCTTTTTTTCATGATGAAACATGTATAAAATATGACTTCAAATGAATTTGGCACTCTTTGGATGATAAACAAGAAGAATATCAATTGCATCGTAAATGTATCAATTAAAGCGAATATCAATTACATCATAAATTCCAATTTTCTAGCTTAATATTAATGGATCATAAAAATCGATTTTTAGGATATTGATCTATTTTAATAAAGTGCAATTAAGTTATTACGATAGTTACAGAGCGTGACAATGAAAAATAAATTAGAAATGAGGACGATTAAAAGATCAAATTTCACATAAACTGCTATATTTTACACATAAGTGGACAAGATAATAATTTTCTTTTTACAAAATCTTTTGTGACTTTCTGTGTAACCAAATACAATTTAATAAGTATAAAAAAGTAACAATATCACGAAAAATAATGTAGCCATAAAACAATATTTTGAAACTCTTTGTGGAATTTTATAATCCTACGCAAATTAATAAAACCTCACACTGAAATGATTAGCGTATTAAAAATATTTCATGATTAGTGAAGTAAGATGAGCCGAAACAATAATATTCAAAGTCATGAGCTTAAATTATAAAGCATTTTATCATAACAGCAATAAATTTTCGCCTTAATGTTTTATTATTTGTATCTTTTATACCTGATATCATTCAGAAACTTTTAGTCTTTTAAATTTTCTTCAATCACAGCGATTCCATTTTTATTATTTTAAACACAAAATCTTACTACTGAAAATGATGAATTATTTTTACTTGCGTTTCTGTTTGCTACTTTTACTTTGATTTAAACATAGATTGAAAATTGAAATTATTATAGAGAATATTTATCTATGATGCTTTAAAAGCTAGGTTTTAATCTTTATTTAAGTTTGTTTAAAGAATCTGTTTAGAAACAAAGAAATATATTTCTTTTAACACATGAATATATGCCGGAATTTAGAAAAGTTGATCAAAATTTTTTAAATTGAACTGCAGTAAACGAATTACGGTACTTAATCTGAGTAATTTTAAGTTCAGTGGGATTTTCATTTTCGCAGATTTCATAAATATTTTCGTTTAAAAGTAATTTTAAGTTGTCATTAATACCTCATTTAATTATAAAACCTAAGTTATCTTAATGATCAACCACAAAAAGCAGTCAATAAATTGTTCAAACTTTTAATAGTATAAAATAAATTATATAGATTATATCTACAATTACGAATACAAATTATTATTAAGAATACTCTTGTTTATATATGATACTTTTAAAATTAAATTTTTATTTTATTTTCTATCTGTTTAAAGAATCTGGTAAATGATAATAAAATATTTTCTTTAATGTATGATAATATGCATATTCTTATAGCCGGAATTTATAACAGTCTGTCAAAACTCTTTAAATTAAATAAGGATATTTTATTAATACTTTTAAGTTTAGCTTTCTTTCCTTTTTGCAAATTTATAAATATTTTCACTTTAAATTGTCAATAATAACTTATTCAACTATAAACCTATCTTATCAAAATTATGAATAAAAAAAGTAGTCAATAAATTGCTCAAATTTTCAAAAGCAGAAATAATAATTATAGCTATTTTGCTCCTATAAAAAGCATAAAAATATTCTCAGTCATCAGTTTACATAAGTAATTAACATTTATTCATTATCTGGTATTAAATTTATAAATGTAGGATTAATAAAGCTTATTCTAACCACTCAGGCAAGCGCAAAAATCTTCATAATTGGATAAATAAAGATTTTTAATTCTTGATATAAAGAGAAAAAAGTAATTAAAATTAAACATTTGTTTATACTACGCAAATTGCAACAGTGTATTATATAAAGCGCGTATTGATCCGTAATGAAACACTTTAAATCTACAAAGATAAGCAGTAAATAAATTGGTTTTGAAAGAAGTATAAAATAAAAAAAGTACATAAAATGATTTCATAACAAAAACAGATTTAACTAGAAAAACATGTGGCATAACAATTAAAAAAATTACCTGAAATAAAAACTTTGCTTCCGTCATAAGATAACTACAGTTTAATTTGATTAATATTTTTAAAGATCAAACATAATCCGAATGAGTTTATTAACGTTACAACAAATGCTTGTTATAAGCTAATATTCACAGAAACATATATTTTAACGAAGTTACAGCAAATTAAAAACATTCGTACAATTCTTTGCAGTTCTGATTTTAGCAAAACGTCAGGATTATAATTATTCATAAAATATTTTAAGAATTTTGTTACAATTCCTTTATTTAAACCTGGATTCACAGTTTAAAATATAAGAATTACATTACCAAAAAAAATTAAATTGTTCATTAGTACACATACATACTTAGTAACATGTAAAAAGTCTCAATAAAGTGATATTTTCTTAAATGCTATGAAGGTACAATATGGCTGATTTTATAATGAAAAATCTAACAAACAGAGACAATCTCCAAGATACTTTAATAAAAACATGAAAATAACCTCATTCTTAAAACTTTTTCTGCATGATATCAAACAGTTGATTATAATTTTTCAAATTTTTTTATTTAGCTTTGAACTGTTGAAAAAAATCCCTATGTTCCAAGGAAAGATATCACTGGAATATTTAAGGATATTCTTATAAATTTTGAGGCAGCAGCTTAAGAACAATGAGATTAACCAAATCCCATGACGGAAGCAAAGTAGCATGAGGTTGGACAGAACCCTCAAAACATATAGATCAAATCAGAGACTTCAGAACACATAGGTCAAGAACGGTATCACAGGGATTATTAGAACCAGAGCAACCAGAGCGAAGGTGCTCAAGAGGTGGTTGACCAACCGCTCATAGGTCATTCCGCCTGTCTTTGGCAACTTTGAATCTTCTCTTTTCAGATAGCATCAAGTCAGATGAGAAGCGGGATGGCATCAGGTTCTCATCAAAGGGGGTTCGAGTTGGCTGAATGGGTTTCGGTCCTTCCTGGTACCTTCATCTTCATCTTCCTCGTCCTCTTCGTCTCTCCGCTGCGCGACCTTCGAAAACAGAAAAAAAGAATGCATTAAAACAGTAGTGAAGAAACATAACTAACTTATTTTGTTTCGAAATCAGTGCTACTTAAAATTGTAGTATGTTCTTAGTGAAATCTAATATATAAAATGCACAGTATGGATGTATATAAAGTGTGTTTTACGCTGACCCATCCGAAGACATACAGCAGCAACTATTGATGACCGTGCCGCAACAGTGACCCATAAATGGCTACCAAGCAACCGCTGACCTACGAGAGGCCCGTCATGGTCCTATTTTAATGTGGTCCAACCCGGTAAGGAGCAAACACTACAGAGGTAAGCTCGTGACTACCAGGAAGAACGCTAAAGAAAGATCACTCAGGTACCCCGGGATCGTGAACCCCGTACACACCTAAAGGACGTGTGCCTCTGAGGGCTGTGGATGTATATAAAGACGATTGCTTGTAAATAGTAAAACTAAGACACAAGAAACTTAGTACAGGGCCTCTTCATGATATATTGCTAAACTTTACGAAGCTCCTTTTCAAATTTTGAATTAATTTTTATTTTTTTAATGCATTGACGGACTGTAGGAACAAGTGGAGTTCGAAAATTAACACTATATGTTTTTGTAAATTTTAGAATATTAGAAGTATAGCTTTGGCTGTACGCTATATAGTTTATTATACTTTTGGCTATATAGTTATACTCTTTCTGCTTAAATAAACTTAATTTTGATTAATTCAGCACCTTTAATTAGGAAAACACGATCACACTACTCCCTTCACAACCACGTGAATACTGAATCTACAAGTCGTGTAACAGGTGGATAAGGAAATTCAGCCTGAAAAAATTGTTTTCAAAACATGACACTAAGCTTCTACTTGTAAGCCGGTAAATGCCCATTTGTGCCGCTATAGCCGTAGTGTCTAAAAACGACCGTTTCGTTTTGGACGGCTATCACCGTCATGCCACATAGCGAACTTCGCTTTGACGGCTACAGATGCATGTGTCCGTCAACGTGTTAATTGTTTCATGCTAAATTTATGATTAAGATTTTTTTCTGCCAAAAATTTGCTTTACCTGATCAGTAAGGTTGTACGCAAACCCGAAAAGTGAGAGCATTGACAAGTTCATTATTGTCATTACCACTTTACATACTATTTTAATTAATAAGTTGGCAATTTTTGACTATTTATTAAATTTAGTCTTTTTTTTTACCATCCATGATTTCCGTTTTGTATCGCAATTTCTCCAGGAAAATTTGAAGGATACAAAACTTGTGCAGACCCAACGTCTCTTTGTTTTTAGGAGACATAGGAAGATCGCTATCGAATTTTCTTCAATTACTTCTGTAGCCCTTTATCATATTGTTGTGCTACTAACCGGAAGGGGATGAGTTAGATCTCCGTAAGGACGGAGTTAATTTTCTTTTACTCTATTTATTTCTGAAATATCCTGCATTGTCTGGGTATTTAGGCTGCACTTGATATTTTATTTGGATTAAAGTTGATTACTTTGCAGTAGGTAAATAGTGCAAAATTTTACGAAGCTGCAATAGCACTATAATTTTTTTACATACACAAGAAACAACGATAATTTTGAGTGTATACAATATTTAACAATCTTCTGAGTAAACAAACAAAATATTGGGTTTACCAGCTTTTGTGAAAGGCAGTATTTATAGGCATGTATCAGTTTATATATATCAATCATATCAGATCAATTATATAATTTAAAAGTAAAAAGGGAATGTTGCTATTTTCAATTTCCGGTTTCCGCCGGGAAAAGCTTTGTTTTCGCTTAGCAGCGAGACTTTTTTTCACCCAATATTACGTAATTATAGTTTATGAATATCACGTAATTATAGTTTAGGAAACGATAATTACGTGAAATTTTACGAAAATTTTGAATGTTTAACAGAAAAACACAAAAATATTTGTAAAATCTATATTTTTTTAAACTTTGAGTAAAGCCTATTAAATACACACGATCGGAAAAAAAATTCGTACTTTTCTCGAATAAAAGTTCATGAAGTTATTGAACGTTTAAGTCAAACTGAGTCTTTTTTAAAAACTCGTATAACGTTTTTATGGAAATAAATATTTTTAAATTAGTTTGAGAGAGGGGATTCTGGAGTTTTCAACGATTAAAGAACGTAACGAATAGTACAATTACGAAAGCACAGGACACAGGTTTTAAAATGTGCTTTGTAAAAAAGCTTCAAAATCAATCAAAAAAAAAAAAATCATGAAAATTAGTAAAGAGTTATTATTTTATCAAAAACGTATTTTATCGAGAATACATATTGAATGTATTTTATATGCGAAAAATAATTGTGCTATGCGATTCAGTTCGTATTTTTAGTCTATCTCCTTCTAGAACGAACAGGTGGGAATTTTAAACTGCCTAGTCTAGGTAAACATTATGGTGCGTGCCCTTTGGCGGAGCATCACTGGAAAATACACTTTAAAGGTGAAGAAAAAAGTTTCATTAATGTAAGTTCCAAGAAAGTTTAAAGTAGATCCTTACCTTCCTCTCATCAAGAAGGTTTAAGATGCAAAATTTCATCGAGGTCGGAACAGAATTGTAGACGGAGTTTTGGAGCATACAAACTTACGGATACTCTTCTTATATATATACTGATATATATATATATATATATATATATATATATATATATATATATATATATATATATATATATATATATATATATATATACTTATGCATTTATTTATTTATCAAATTTAAAAACAAAATGGGTTCCTGATTTATACTGTCTACTTTAATGGGGACATCATATTGCCGTAACATGCGTTTCTCAATTTAACTCGTCACTATTTATCCTTTCAAACTTTTTCCCACCTTCTCTTTAGTCTTGGAAACTATTAAAATAACTTTTAACGTGAAATTTTTAAGTATCAGAATCTTTGGGTTAACATGAAAAAAAAAACATCTTATCAAGGGAGACCCCAGATTTAGTGTGTTTAATGTTTGCACATAATTAATAATTTTTCATCAAATTATTTATTATAGGCTTTAGGATTATTTTAAATTCAAGGGTATTGAAACAAATAATTATTTTATATTTTATGTTTATAAAGATTTAAAATCGTAACAAAAGGGGAGTACTTCAAAAAAGATCTAAAAAAATGAATGCATTAAGTTTTATACTCTATTTTATTTTATTTCTAAATATTGTCCTATGCTTAAAATATTTTCAAGGATGCCTATATACATATATAAAAATATGTATAAGTACATATTATTATCTTAGGTATTTTCATATTACAAATTTATCATTAAAAAATTAGTTTTTTAAACAAACGCCTTATTTAGTCTACTTCACAATTTTTTAAAAAATATCACTAAGAATACTTTTAGAAAAGTTAAAACTCTAAAAAATATTAATAAGAAGCTATTTACATAAACTCATTTAGGAAAAATTATACATCAGCATAAAATATAAAAAAATGTTGAACTTTCAGTATAAAATATCAAATTTCCAAACCAGTAGTAATAATTAATTTGAACGAATATTATTATTCATTAAATAAGAAAAAAATTTCGAAGTTCTCAAGTTGATAACTTGAAAGCAGCCTTTGAAGAAAAAAAGAATTTAAACACACACTTAATAAATAACGGCTTTTGAAAAAAGATATTTTCGTATTAAATATATTCACCCTGTTTAGAAAGTTAATTTTCTTCTAAATTTAAAGAAAAACTAAATTAGATTAAATTTTAAATAATTTTCAAAGAGAATATCTTCTTTTCTGAAATTGTTTTCGCAGTAAGTAAAATAAATACGAAAATATACGTAATAGAAAATTTTGTCCTATTGAAATCTTTTAATGAATGTTTAGTAACTATAAAAATAAAACTGATGTATAAATGTCATACAGATGTTTAAAAGTTATTCTATATGTAAGAAATATTTTTTTTTAATTTGTAGATTTAAGAGAAATTCTAGAGTGGCAGCGATAATAAGGGCATAATACAGCAAGCACATTCTATATAGCATGAAAATATTGTATCTGACAGTTCGGTAATCGAAAAATCGGAAAAATGTGATAACTTTGTTCTTAAAACTCCTCCGTTTCAATCCCAGAAAATAATATTTTTTTTATGATTCTGGAAGAGATTTACCGTACAGTATCACTTTATATTTTTTGTATATAAATAAAGGCATATTTCTTAAATCGAATCTGTGGCAAGATTTTATAAAAATCCTTCAATTCCACAGTTATATTTTGCTTAAATGATAATTGCGAGCTAGATATTTGAAGTTAACTCCCTACATTTTAATGATGATATAAAATGAAAAACTTTTTAAAGTATGGAGAGTTTTTTTTTAAATCAAAAGCCAGCTGAATCAGTTTTAGAAACAGCAAATATGAACCAAAAACCGAAGGTAATAAAATGCAACTGTATTGCCTAGAGTTCCAAAAATTGTCAGATACAAAACTTACTTTCATGATAGTGTCAGAATCGGCCAATGCTTGTTTAGCTAAATATCTTTCTCTTTTGATCTTCAGCTCTAGGGCAACGGGTATATCGGGAACCAACATGTCAATGAGGCGACATACAGCAAACACCACGTGCTGAAATTAAAGTAAATTTGATTCAGATGTAAACAGTAAATTCTCATGATTTACAAAAATTATCTTAGATTTGACTTCATAGGGATATCACAGTAAATTAAACAAAAAGTGCAGACTTTTTTTCACACTTTTCATCTACATTTCAACTTTCTTAATTTCTTCGAACTTCCAGCGAGTTTAAGGCACATCACGTTATTTCTTATAACACTTTCACACAAAGAATCGGAAGGGTCTAAAAGTGATTAATTATCCTTTATATGAAAATTTCCTTTGGAAAAAATGAGTTTGTCTTATTTTTAACCATTCGTTTCAATATTCTAAAGTTTTCGATGACCGCCATTTTTACTTGTAAAAATATCACATAATTTTCTTATCATTTGGATAAATATGTATTTGAACTAGATTATCTGAATCATTACCTTATTTTAAACAGACATAATTATGCTGTAGAAAATTTACAATTATGGTTAACAGAACGTTCAGTCTCGACTAAACTTCAGTTGCGGAAGATACAAATCAGTAGCAATCCATATTGAGACAATGAACTTTAGATTTGGTTTTGTCTGAATCACAACGGTAATACTTTGTTACAAAAGTTAATTATACTACATAGCTTAAAGCTTAAAGTCGATTCAAAACGGCTACAAGCATTCCTACTGCCACTGGCTTTTGAACCCATTGACTTCAGTACTTTTAGTACTGAAGTCAATGCAATGCTCTAACCAGTCCAAAAGCAATGCTCTAACCCGTCAACTTTGAAGATTTTTACTGAAAAACTGGAAATTATCATTAACACCACTTTCGACTACTTTACTATTGAATACTGCACCCAATTTAATGTGAATTCCGTTTTTACATTTATGATGGGTTAAAAGGATCTTTATATATATGTGTGTGTGTATTTTGGTCTCTCTTTAAAATAATTGGGCATATTTCTAACGTATATTTTAGGGGTTTTTTGTTTCAAGTAATATTAAAAATTTCAAGTAATATTAAAATTTAATTTTAGATTACTGCTTTCTTCTTATTACTATTACGAAAATTTTTGCATTATTAAGAATAATTAAAGGAGACTGTTGTGTCATAAAAAATATGACACATGACTGATAGTACAAAAAATAAAGACTGCCGAAAGATTAAAACATTTCGCAATTTCTATTTGTTTTATTAAATTCCTTTTTATATTTGAATAATATATCAGGGAAGTAACTAAACCCCTTACCTAACTAATTAAGTATGAATGATTGCTGAAAGAGTATATATTGAGATAAAATTTATCCTGTTTTGTTAAGAAAAGATAAAATCATTTATACAAATTCTCAGAAGATAGTAACAGATGTTAATAAATGCCGATAATTTCATAAAACATTTCAGCAAAATAATTGTAGGTATAAGTTTTCATACGTTTCAGGATTATAATATAGTTATTAGTTCTAGTTTCACCCTTACCTCAAAGAGAATCACGAATCCAAATCGCAAAGCCAGTAATCTCCAGTAGAATGTTGTTAAGTTTCCATCTTTGTCTCTGAAATCAGAATACCTAAAAGAAAATACTGAAGTGATTACAAAGATCTTAAGTGGTAGTAATCGATCTTATGATTTTGTATTTTGACACCACATTCAAAATACTTAATTTTTTAATTGCAAAGATTTTTTTTTCTTCGAGAATATGAAACTAGACTGTGGAATGACTTATTTAACACTAGTATGCATAACGTGTCTGTTTTGAATCTGAATGTTCTTTCTCATCTTTAAGTAAAGGCATTATAATAGAATGTAATTAATTTACCATTACTGAGACCTTTAAGATTAGTAATGGTAGTCAGGGTATTTTCCTTTATGTTATGTTGATTTTGGGATCAAAACACTCAAGCATTCTAGGGTTACATAAATAAGCAGCTTCTTCAACACAACAGAGGACATTTTGTAAAAATCATCTTTTGAGTTCCACCGACTTGACCAAAAAAGATATTGGTTAGCTATAATCTGAATTTATGTTTCAAACGAGTTTGCTTTAAAAGTTTATCATATATTATAATATTATGTAGGTTAATACATGCTATGAACTTCTACCTTCTTCAGGTGATCTACAAGTTTGCTTATGAATGTTCAAACTACTGAAGCTATACTATTGATATTCGAAAGCATATATATCCTAAAGTTCCCCAGATAGGTCAGGCAAGGCTGTTTTTTAAAATGATTATTGAATTCTAAACGCGTGGTAAGTGTCGTGTAACCAAATAACTTAGTTTACTAAAACTGATAGCAGTTAGTAGCATTTATTTATATTTCTGTACTAGTTTTACACACATTAGAATGAACTTATTGTGTCTGCTTGAAGATTCATGTTTTTTATTTACAGCTTCTTGTGTTAAAGTTTAAAGCTTTAATTTTGTAGAACTTGATTGATTTATATAACTACTTAATCTCATTTTATAGTTCTATGAATTACCTAATAAGAAAATCAACAATTTTAAAGTAGTTTTGGCACATTAAAGACATTCATTTAAATAAATAACATTTAACAACACGAATTTTACAAGAAAGAAATCTAGTTTCTTTACCTGCATGGCTGAGTAAGAGTTCCATTAGGCGCCCAAGCCAAGGTGAAATTGACGTATCCTTTCAAATCCCACCGATATTCGTATTCATACAGCATTTTGGGAAGGAAATCTGATGTGAATGCAATTAAAAAAGCCTGAAATAAAGTCAATTCGTGGCATAAGACATTAGGACGCAAATACTATGAGTCTAAATTCTTCCTACAAAATTAGAAGAGTGACAGAAACATCCAGATCAACAATAATTACCATAGGACAAAGGGTCGTATTCCATAATAAGAGGTTGAAAAGAGTAAAAGTAGAATTTCAACCTGAACATTTTACAGTGTTGGGGAGGCGAATGAACGATATCGAAAGTTGCACAATTTAATTTGACCTCTGGATAATTAAGCAACGATGGATAGTCGCCGTTGACCAATGAAAACGCAACATCTCGTTCCGTCGCCAAACCAGTGTATTTAAGTTTCGCCAAGACATAAAACACACCACCGTAGAATAGGCAACTATGATTGCACAGACTGTAGCACGCAATAACCTCTTTTATCAAGTAATTTTAACTTTTAATGGTAACAATAATTTTTTTTACTACGAATTAAATAAAATTTAAGCTTTTTCCCCATAAAGACAGATCTACCTGAAATGCTTATAAGAAACCAGAGGTAGAACCTATTTGAAAAGAAATTCAAATTGTTTATTATTTCAATAAACCAACAACCTGAAAAAGCCATTGAAATTAAGAGAAAAAGATGCCAGAAGTTTGAATATTTCAAAATTTCTATATTATATATTGATAAAATATACTTGTATTGTAAATTTTTCTTTATTTGATCAAAAACAGTTTTTTTAAAGCAATCGTGTGTACAATCCATCTAAACAATCATGGAATAGACAAATTACACGTTATAGTCTGTGTTTATTGTGTTATGATCTGTGCAATCATGGTTGCCTATTCTACAGTGGTGTGTTTTATGTCTTGGCGAAACTTAAATACACTGGTTTGGCGACAAAACGAGATGTTGCGTTTTCATTGGCCAACGGCGACTCTCCACCGTAGCTTAATTATACAGACGTTTTAATTTGTTGTTTAGAGGAAAACTAACAGCAAGCATGGCCCGACTAAGATATTTTTGTGCCCAGGGTACAATCCAATTTTTGTGTCCTCCACCTCCATGCAAATTTATAGCGACAAGTTATTATCATCATTACAGTCATATAAATATTATAACATTGAATTTGTAAACAGATTTAAGAAATTAGCATTAAAGTAATATTCAAAATCAAAAACACCAAATTTTCATTTTACGTAATCATTATTATTTCTGTTTAGCCATGCTAAAAATTAAGGACTTTTAAGGACCTAGAGTGACCCACTTTTTTATTTTCTACCTTGTCACACTCACAAGCTCTGTGGTGCAGAAAATAAATATTAATAATAGAATTAAAAATAATTTAAATTGATGAGATGATTTAATGGTTTATAGTGGTATGTTGCTAATAATCTGTCTTACAAATATGCAATAAACCTTAGGGTAGAAAGAGCACAAGATTCATTAAGGGAATTAATTATCAGGTAAATAACAGTAAAATTAAAGTAAATAGGAAACAATATAGTTCATGACAAACACAGTTACCTCGTACAATAATTTATTAAAACTTAACGAAAGGGGAATTGTGCATGTGGATTGAAAATTATACTGAACAAGTTCAAATGAACAAGATATCACGTGGAAAATGAAATTACTACAATGACATTGACATAAAATTCAACTGTTATGCACAAAATAATGTCAAAGATATTGATTGAAATTTATCAGGACTAAATATCTATCAAGTAAAATTTAAGCACAGAAATTGATATTAACTACTGCAAATTATAATAACCACATTATAAAATGATAAACAAAGGTAAAAAATTATAAATTTCACCAGGAGATGAATACAAGAAGATATGTATACAAAAAGCATTAACTTAAGCAGTAGTAATATACAGCTGGCATAAGACAAAAAAGTCATCAAGTAAGCAGCAATATATAACAATTAGTGCATTAGTAAATTAGTACAATTAGTAAATTTTCGTGCCCAGGGTTCGTGCCCGAAGTGCCCATGTGATAACCAGGCCCTGACAGCAAGTTCAAAGTGTCGACCACTCGCTTTTTTGCACTGGATTAATCCTCTCTCTAGTTGACCTACGACTTATGATTTCACTAAGGATAGAGGGAGAGAAGGGGGGGGACACCTAAACATCACGAACTGAGCTCAATTAAAAACAGTAAGTTACTTCTGTTATATCCAAAATAAATTTTGGACTCAAACAAAACAAAAGAAAGCCTGTTATACTCCAATAAATAAACAGATGAAACACTTTATGCAATAAAAGCAAGCTTAGTAGCGCTGGAGCAGCGGTTTGCGCTCCCAAAACAGAGGTCCGATGTTCTGGGCTGGGCAAAGTTGACTCAGTCTTTTATCCCTTCAACGGGTAGACAAACTGAGGACCAAGCATGATTCGGAACTAAACACTGAGGGTTCCCCGTAAGGTTGACCACCTAACTGGGAAAGTTGTTTTACGCTGACCCATCCGAAGACATACAGCAGCAACTATTGATGACCGTGCCGCGACAGTGACTCCATAATGGCTACCAAGCCACCGCTGACCTACGAGAAGCCCGTCATGGTTCGATTTTAACGTGGTCCAACCCGGTAAAAAGCAAACACTACAGAGGTAAGCTCGTGACTACCAGGAAGAACGCTAGGAAAAGATCACTCAGGTACCACTCAGGTGATCGTGAACTCCGTACACACCTAAAGGAGGTGTGCCCATGGGGGCCCACCTAACTGGGAAATAATGCTTCGCTCCCCAGGGCCATTGGTCTAGAAAATGGAGATAGGCCATGGCTCTACTTGGGCTGTAGCGCCTGGGAGTTGTTTATATGCAATAAAAAACAGCAAGGTTTTTTTTTACTGCTAAAACAATCCCATCATTATGTTACAGAAACATAACCTTTTTTTTTCATTTTTAAGCAATCTATATTATTTAATATAAACAGAAAAAAGTGTATCAAAGCATAAAAGTACAATTATGGATTAACAGATGTCAAAATTTAAACTACATAACTTTTTATATAACTTACCTTCAATTATAAGTAATTATTACAATTAATTTTAAACTTGTGTCATTCATAGATCTTAGTAAAATGAATGAACAAAAGAATACTGTTCATTTGACAAATTTTGTTCATTTTATTTAAATTAAATTTATTACTATCGAGACGTTTATAAGACATGCTAATTTTTGTTACACATAGGTGTTTGACATAGGTGAATGGACTGGCGCACTGTCTTGAAGATTCCTGGAGTTGTATTAATTACGTCTGAGGCAACAATGGTTATCGATGCGTGTACTTCAACCAAAAACTCAGACATTTGCATATTGTAAATGCTTCATAGTCTTCATTGGAATATAAGCCACGTTGGCAGGTACAAAATGATGCCAGAGGCAATGATTTGTAAATGTTCCACGAGTTTCGACTTTACATTGCTTTGAATCTGAGAGCGGAATGTGCCGAACGGTGGCCGATTGGTTAGGGTGCTGGCCTTCAGTACCGGAGTTCGTGGGTTCGAATCCCACAGTGGCATGGATGTACGTAGCCGTTATGAATCGGCTTTACGCTGTAGGTCCCTGTTTCATTAGCCATCGTGTTGCAAAAAGTAGACCGTAGCACTCCAAACCAAACCAAACCAGAGTGGAATGTGTCCCTATGTTCCATGGTATTTATTTCTCAACTCGTTGGGTAATATCACCCCTCTTCTTTTGTATAAACAATTTTGACTCACCTTTATAGACTAGTAGCTATGAATACGACTGAACAATCAAAGGAAAAATTAAACTTTGTTTATATTGAAAGCTGAATGACTTACATTGCTGATGACAGCTAAATGTGCGAGTAATTCCAGGATGCTGAACCATATTCCTATGTCTTGTGCCCGTTCCGCAACTACTCTTCGAGTCTCGCAGACAAATTTCTGAGCATCCAGTCGGATTTCAACCCAGTTGTTAAGAAGGGCAAACAAAGGAGCTAGTGGAAAGGCGGCTACGAATATAGTGATGAAACCAAACTGAAGAACTGTAAGCAGAGAGAGAGAGAGAAATCAGTTTATTATTTTGAATTAACAAACATAACTTTATGTACTTAAATATTATTTACGTTAGAGGAGATAAATGCAAATAAAATTTATAAGCTTTTGAAAACAATATACACACAGTAACTTTGAGGAACTTTTTCCTTCAATATATTAAAAGTTTCTGGTTATGGCAAATAGTTTTTTAAACGCTTAAGATATTACAGGCCGGTCTAACCAAAGCCGTTTAACGGCTAACCACGATTAAGTCATGGCTACAACCAATGGTAGGACGTAATTCTCCATTTAAACAGAGATTAATCGTGGTTAGTCGTTAAGCGACTTTGGTGAAACGGGTCTTGAAAGGCTTCCAAAATGCACTCCTCATCTGATTGTGCCTTACTAAATTAGCAGAGGACAACCGCACAGGAGGGTATTATCTGATCTGCCTGGGACAAGTCTTCTAGTTCAGAATAAGTGTTGAAAGGCATGGAGAAATAACTGATTTTAAGTACACTATGGAGGACAAGAAAAATTTAATAGAAATAAACTAAATAAGCAATAGCTGTTGCTAAATTTTTAGTTGCTTTTACCAGAAAGATTAGTGGAAATAAAAAACTATAAAGATTCCTGAATTTTTGTAGTTGTATGATTATCTGAAAAGGAAATATGGATACAGGAATGCGGATATTATTGAAGTTTTCTTAAGGCATGGAAAAATAACTGATTTTAAGTACACTATGGAGGACAAGAAAAATTTACTAGAAATAAACTAAATAAACAATAGATGTTGCTAAATTTTCAGTTGATTTCACCAGAAAGATTAGTGGAAATAAAAAACTATAAAGATTCCTGAATTTTTGTAGTTGTATGATTATCTGAAAAGGAAATAAGGATACAGGAATACGGATATTATTGAAGTTATCTTAAGGCATGGAAAAATAACTGATTTTAAGTACACTATGGAGGACAAGAAAAATTTAATAGAAATAAACTAAATAAGCAATAGCTGTTGCTAAATTTTCAGTTGATTTCACCAGAAAGATTAGTGAAATTAACAACTATAAAGATTCCTGCATTTTCATAGTTGTATGATTGTCTGAAAATGAAATATGGAGAACAGGAATATGGGCATTATTAAAGTTATCTTAGTGTGTTATTAGGAGAAAAAATTGTTCAGTTTGGATTTGTATAAACCAGTTAAATATATATTACCATTAGCCACAGCGAATTTTCCCTTTAGGTTATATCCACAAGATACAAAGCCCAAGAAACAAATATCAAACTAATTTTAGTATGATTGTTTTCTAATGTTTGAATATACTGACCCATTTCTAGATATTCTTGGAAGAGTCCTTCATTCTCTATCAGTTGATAATCCTCTTCCCATCTGGCCAGTTTCACTGTGGTGTTGAACTTTGTGCGCTTCCGATGGAACCACGCTTTCATCTTTCTGTCATAAACAAATCAAACAAAGATACAAAAACAGTTAAAAAACTGCGGTTGATTGCCTTTAAATAAAAATTAATTTGCTTAATTCTACGTTAGACGCGATACAACTCATGCAGTTACTGACGTTAGGAGCATACGTCATCCCTTTTCCTTTTCTAATTTCTTATTTCCATTTTTAAAACAAAATTTAAAGAGTAACTTTTTGAGATTCAGGAACACTTGCTTAAAAACTGTATTTTAAAATTTACAAGGAATGGGTTGGACTACATTTGAAAATGAACTATACTTAAAAAATAAGAAAAAAAAAGACAAAAATATGTAAATTAACACGATGACTGCCAAACGCATTTTCGATGGTTTGCCCAAGGCGCAGACGTGAACTTTTCATTATGCGATGCATATGCTGAAATATTATTTGCAGCAGATAAAATGAGTTATAAAGTCATGCTTGAATCAGTTTTCGTGGTATCAAAACGGTTTTTCATATATTGAAAATTCGTAGAAAAAATTAATTTTTATTTTTTTGATATTATAAGCTTTAAATCTATCATATTCCGTAAAGGATTAAATATTACTATATTTAGAACATTGTTGTTGTTGTTGCTTGTGCCACTTGGTCAAACCAATCACGAATGAGCCGGTGGCTACTTGTATTAAGGGGTGCTCCTTTCGTTTTGACGAGCATCTCAAGGGTGAAAGTACGACTTATGCTCTAGTGGGTCCTCGTGATCTTGAAGCAGGGGCCAAGCAGAAAACCCATAGGCTTGGCCTGCCATCTCCAGAGGTACTGATTGAGAACTTGGACATTGTAACCACGAACATATTTTGTGTGGCCCAGTCAACTTTAACAAACACGGCGGTTGTTAGGCCATCTTGGGCTCCTAACCCGCAACCCTCCAGTTACGATAGCATTGCGTTTGCCGATTGAGTTATCAGGGATCATATTTAGACCATAAATTATGGTACTTACGTACTATCTCAACCATGCCAATGTTCCAGATAATGCGCCAAATAATCTACCCGAAAGACGCTGAATTAAGAACCTTAAGCTTCGCCTTTCTAAACGTACGTTGATATACCAAGCACAAATGATAGAATGGGAATATGGGAAGAAATATAGGGTTCCGCCAAATAGAAAAATAAGAAACAACGTAGGGCATCGCGACATCATCTAGAATCTTACTTACTCTGAATTCGTGTGGTGAAGGGATCAAGAAAACATTGCTTTGGTTCTATCTTAAAATCTATATTTTTACACTTTTCACCAAAAAGTAATTGAGATTGTGTCAAATAAAATCTACATTTATCAAAGTAAGAATTGTTTTATAATTTTCTTAATTTTTTAGTATACTTTTTTAAATTTATTATTGTTATTTATAATTGTATTATTATTTATTGAAGTTAGTGGTTACTCCAACAGCGTACGGCACTTTTTGCGCTCTTATGTAATGACGCAATATGGTTGCGATAGAATGTAAGTACCAGTAGGTATGCAAAATATTTTCATACTTACGGCAGCAGTATCTCTTGTGCGTTATTGATGATCTGCTTACCGATCATAATGACAGCTAACTGCTGGGCAAGTTCCATGAGGCACCCACTATTGCCACACTTGTTAAAAAAAGAAAAAGGAAAGAATGAAGCTCATATAAAGGCAAACAAGCTATCACACCAATATAAGTTAATTGGTAATCAATGTTATAGTGATTTTTAAAGCATCTATTATGTTGATATTTTCATTGAAACTAAGGGATTTTAACCCTCTCACAAACTGGAATCTCATACGAGGCTCCTAATTTAAAAAATAAAAGAATTGTTTAGATAATTTTTTTAACAATCTTTTGTTATCAGTATCCCATTCAGGCATACGTGTAGGACATCTATATGTAGCTTCAAATGTACCACATGTAGCTTCAAATTTATTTGAGTTCACGATAACAGACAGTGAAACAAGATTAAAAAGTTGATGCCTCGAATTTTTGAAAAACTGAATCCGCAAACGAACATTATGTGTACAATTTTTTTTTATTTATTATTAATTTTATTTTTTTCTTTTTGAAAAGTCCTTTAAACCATTGGTCTCCAAACTTCTAAGTAACCGTACCGTTTATGAATCTTACTGTAGCTACAAAAAGAAATCTGAAAATAAAAAGAACTTTTTTTTCCACTTATACTTTTAGTTATTGTCTATAAACATAGGTTTCCACCAAATAAGAAACCAAATCTAATAAATCTATACCTTAGTAAAAGGAAATGAAGTTGTATTGCTCATAAAAAAGAATATTGATGGGCCATTAGTAAATTAAAGATGTATGTATAGGCTTTTCTTCAGAATTATTAACTTTAAAGAAAAAGATGTCAGTTCTTTTGATTGTCAAAAGTTCTTTTTTTAATTTTCGGGGAGTAGGTATTGGATTATACCTACAGCTTGAAAATAGCTGTTCACAAGTTTGTCCATACTGTTTCTGTACTTGTTTGTTTTTATAATTTTTATTCTGGGAAAATAAATCCCATGCAGATATGTAGATCTGAATGCCTTCACTTTTAGACAAATCTGGACTAAGGTATTTTTCTCTAGGAACAAGAGACTAAATATTTTCAGATATTGATTCTTTCGAAAAAGTTTCGAATCCTAAGAAAATCGATTCTTCCGAAAAGAATCAATTATTTTAAAAAAAAAATAGATTCTACGAAAAAGGATCGATAATTTAAAGAATCGATTCTTCCGATAAAGAATAGATTTTTACAAAATATCTTTGAAATTGTATAGATTCTTAAAAGAATCGATACTTTAAATAATCGAATCTTCCAAAAAAGAAACGATACTTAAAAAATCGATTTTTCGAAAACAGAATCTTTTCTTAAATGAAAATCGAGTCTTCAGAAAAGAAACGATTATTAAAATTCCGATTCTTATAAAATTTATCGATTCTATAAAAAATCATTTCTTCCGAAATAAAAATCAATTCTTACAAAATATCTTACAAAAATGTATCGATATGATTTCAAATATAAAATGATTTTTCTTTATGTCTGAGCTTAATGAAATAAGTCCAGGTTAGTTAAACAAATTGACGGCACTGCTATCTACCGAAACTTTCATCGCCAGCTACAAATAGCTCGCGATACATGGTTTAGCGATTTCTACTTCATACCATCGTGAAATTTTACTATAAGTTTAAATTGGTGATCTAAATACACTGTACGTTTTGTTTAATTTGCAGTTGAACCCCTGGCCAGTAAAGACTCTTATTAGTCTGTTTGAATTTTACTCAATTGGATCATTCTGAAAAAATATTCTATATAATGTAGAACACCATTTTAAATACGACAATCTACAAAGTTTTAATTTTTGTTTAATGTTCACATAACTGCTGGGCAAGTTCCATGAGGCACCCACTCTTGCCACACTTGTTAAAAAAAAGAAAGAAAACGGAAAGTATGAAACTTATATAAAGGCAAACAAGCTATCACACCAATATATGATAACTGGTAATCAATGTTATAGTTATTTTCAAATCATCTATTATGTTGATATTTTCATTGAAACTAAAGGATTTTAACCCTCTCACACACTTAATTCTCATACGAGGCTCCTAATTAAAAAAATAAAAGAATTCTTTAGATAAATTTTATAATAAACTTTGGTTATCAGTATAATATTCAGGCATATGTGTAGGACATCTATATGTAGCTTCAAATGTACCACATGTAGCTTCAAATTTATTTGAGTTCATGATAACAGACAGTGAAATGAAATTAAAAAGTTGATGACTCAAATTTTTTGAAAAACTGAATCCGCAAACGAACACTATCTGCATGATTTTTAATATTATTATTAATATTATTATTATTTTTAAAAGTCCTTAAAACTATTGATCTCTAGACTTCTAAGTAACCGTACCGTTTATGAATCTTACTGTAGCTACAAAAAG
>CM063498.1:70487107-70504607 GCA_032207245.1 Pardosa pseudoannulata | reverse complement strand
ATGCATTTCTGAAAAATATTAATGAATATAAATCATATAGCATGGGCTTCATACTATTTTATGTTTTAACATTTTCATAAAAGTAACAGGTAAATTCCCAGTTCCGAGGGCCGCCATGTTTTTGGCGCTATTTTTGTACAAGTGATCGCCAAATTGTCGCCAAGTGATGTTTACAATTTGTGTATTAAGTTTATACCCAATTTCAAAGCATATGTTGTACAAAAAAAGCTTTAAAATTTTGTTAAGCTGTATACAAATTTGAGTTTTTAATGTATTTAAAGGAGCTTTTGTACTGTCTATTGAACTAAACAGTGCGGAATTTTTGCAATAAGTGCAAATTAAGCAAAATATAAGCCTTAGTTGGTTATATTTAGGCAATTATGCTTATTAAATATTTAGTTATATTTATAAAATACGGTTGCTATTTAATGAAATTATTTTAAAACTATCAAAAGATTAAAAAGTAATAAAGTACGGTAATAAATACAGTAAAAAATATAATATAAATGTGAAATATAACATCACTTGTTACCCTTCGAAAATTAAGCATAAAATATGAAATAAATAAAGCGCTAACCTAATTTATCCTGAGTTGTTGGTGGATATACACGTTTGATCTGATTTAAAAAATCCTGAAAAACATCTTGCGGATTTTCTTTCATTTTCCTCCACATAAATTCACAAAGGTACGAATCAAATTGATTTTCACACTTGCGAACTGTGCGGAGGGATCTCTTAATTGAGCTCCACAAGCCCTCAATTGTATTGGTGTGAGCTCCAGTATTAAATTTAAAAAACGAAGAAAAATACAAGAGCTCAGGCAAAATGGACAAACCTCCATAGCACAGCCGAAATGGACAAAGACTTGAAATGGACGCTAGAAAATATAAATTCAGCGGTCTTGGAGTATTGTTAGTTACAGGAACCAATAAGGGTCAGATATTCAAATCACGTGTCATTTCCCCCAATGCCCTAAAATAAAGGCGCCGATTGACACCCCCACCCAGTGTTGCCAACCATACGATAATTATCATATACGTAAGCTATCTTAGGACGTTGTACGATGAAAAATAATCTCAAAATTATGTGACATAATTCTGAAAAACTGTACGATAATTTTCTTATTTGTACGATAAAACATCAGACTAATGGAGAATTAAAAGAACGGGTAATTTAACTGTAACTATAAAGATCAACAACAAAAAATAGAGAATGTCTCATTTTTTTTATCACTTTTTCCCATCAAATAATTATTGTTGTAGATTTCAGAGCAGCTTAAGGAACATGTTTTGAGGTGCTTCTTCATTAAATGAAAGTAAATAATCCTGACACAGGGGTTGAGAAAGCCCATATGTACTGTGTAATAAAAGAAAGGAAAGTGTCAATTAAAAAAAAAAAAAGTATATTTGTGAAATTGAATATGACCTAGGTACTAATGTTTGATATTTTTTAAAACGAATATAAAATAAAGAATTTTAAAAATTGTTATGTCCAGTGTTTTATCTGTTAGTTATTTCAAATTATTTAAATCAGTCTAAAACATAAAATTGTTAAATGCAAAATTACTGAATATTCACAATTATACTGAAGATATTTCTTTAATGATTACATAATTATGGATAATTAGAAGTAATTTTGCATTTTAATTGATCTATTGCAGTTTTCACTAAAATATGGTATTTTTAGTAATTAAACCGATTATTAAATAATAATCGGTTTTATTACTGAATATTTCATATTTAAAATAACCACAGTAAATAATAAATTATAACATTATTAAAAAGTGTATATATATATATATATATATATATATATATATATATATATATATATATATATATATATATATATATATATATATATACACACAATTTTATTCTTAGATCAGTAAAGAAAAATCACATGTCTGGTGTTTCATTTAAAGTAAAATACGGGATGATAGAGAAAAATATTTAATGAATCATTAAAATATTTACATATTTTTTGCCACCCCCCAAATAAAAGTGTGTTGGGGGAGAGAAATATATATCGTACAAGCGCCATCTATTAATACTATTTTTAACTATTACAAAAATGTACGATAATTTATAAGCCAATGCCATAATTTTAGGACCTAGAATACATAATTTTGCCTTTGAAGGTTGGCAACACTGCCCCCACCTTTTTTAGGGAGTGGGGAAAGAGTCCGAAAAGAAGAGCAAGGTTTGCCAGAAAATAGAGTTCTAGAATTTGGCGATATATCCAACGCTTGGCGTCCCCACCGAACTGGGTTCCCGGGGTCCCCCGAACTGGGAAATAGCCAAGTAACATTATATTGATATATTCTAGGTTGTCAGGTAAATTTATTAACCATTTAAGGCTCAAATAATTACATATCGATGCATATATTAAATTTAAGTTACCATAGACTGCACAGAATAAAATAAACATGAAATTTAAACACATTTGAATACTACAGCAAGTCAAGCTAGTGATCAGCTATTATTTTAACATCATCGAATAGCATTTGTAAAAATGGAAATCTTGAAAAAAGATTATTTGATATTACAGGTAAAATAAGAACTGTAAAATAGACTTTCCTAATGTATAAAGTGATTTGTCATGATTTCAATCAATGTACCTGCCGATAAAGTAAATTTATGGGCGCTGTTCAAAAAATCTTAACCCCTTCCGGTAAAATGACGAGTCTAGCTCGTCATTGGTTTTTCATTCCATACCGCACAATGACGAGCTACACTCGTCATGCAACTAAAGCTAATGTTAAATATGATAATTAATTTAGTTTATAATTTCTAGTATACTGAATTTAGCAAGACTTTTGTTACTTGTGGAAATACCAGGTCACTATTACATATTGTTTATTTAGAATTTCTTGGTACAAGTCACTGCCAAATTGATGAGTCAGAATAAAAGAAAACCTACTAAGAAATGCCGTGTGTGTTACTAGAATCAAATTAGAAGTGAGACTCCCTAGCGGTGTAAACAATTCAGTATTCCTTTGCACTTTGTTTTGAAAAGTACCACTATCTTGAAGACTATTATCTGTATACCTTATTAATGTTTTGCTTTGATATTTTCTTAATTATACCTTTTCTGATATTATTTAACACTATGTAAAAAGTGGATTTTAATTAGGAATATGTAAGAATTGTAAAATGAAACAAGTTTTTTAAATAAAAAATAAATGGTTACTTCACGCACAGTTTTTCATTATTAAATCGTACCGGAAGGGGTTAAAGTGTCCATTCAAATGGAAAATTTAACAATAAGAGAAATTGAAAATTGTGTACATTGTTTATAAGATTACCTTTTATCTACTTTCAATAGGTAGACTTATTCTAACATAAAAACTCTACAAGCTATTTTAGCCGCGTCTAAAAAGATACGCCAGGTATTGAAGAGTTAATTTTTTCCAGTTGCGAATAGAAAAAAAAATAAATTCGAGAATTAGATCAATTCCGTGTACAAGTTGGAATGGATCAATCAGTCCAACATTATGTATTATTTTCAAGAAAAACAATCAATAATTTAGGTATTAGCTAAAACATGTTTTCACGGAACGAAAACACTTTTATCCTATTACCCTGAAAGAGGAAAAATAATAGTGCATTCCATTGTTCAAGGAAATAAACAAGCATTTGAGTGTTATATATCGCACGTGAAGATCCTTAAAATAGTGACACACAAAGCCCTACTATGTTTAGTCTGTAACAGAAATAATGAGTTTATTCCAGAAGAAACAAAAAAGACAATAGAAAGGCCATTACTTTAGTACAGTCTCTTCTATTTGGCACTTTTTACTTCCTTGTCTTTGTATATTTTTAGGAATGATTTTGTTGTGTATTTGAGCTAAGCACAATTGCAACCTAAGTTAATTCGTGTAATAACCAGCGAAGAGAATTTCTAAAAAAATTTGTTACTCTGACAAAAAATACTGAAAGAAACTAACCTTATTTTTTAATAATTACTAAATTGTATTCATTCAGCTACGCACCTAGGATTTTCTATAGATTTTCGTTTGGGATTGGGATTTTATATTGGAGGGGGGAACTCTATAAACAACGTAATAGCTTCACAAACTCAATATGTCGTGCTAAACCACAAGAAGTAGAAAGAAAATAACTGAAGTGGAAATTCCATTTCGATTAATTATTTTGTTAATGATTTTTACATTGCACTAATTTTGTTAATGTATTAAAATAACAGTAAAACTAAGGAATACACTTAAAAAATTTATAAGTCTATTGAAAATATAAAGAAATCCTAAATTAAACTTTTTCTTTTCTTTTCTTTACCAATTCATATATTTAAGTTAAGGTATCCGTCTACATTCGGAGACCTTTTTTTTAAACGTAGAAACTAGTTCATGTTTACACATTTTTAGATTATATTTTATATTATCATAGAGAATTGTACTTAAAAAATTTATTCCTGGAGAAGTTTTTATAAAATTTCTAATAAATGAAGAAAATTTAGTAAAAAAATCGGGTTTTTTTCAAAAGGTCTAATTTTTTAATAAATTAAATTATTTCAATATTTTTTGATGCAACACATTTCTTATACACTGGACTAGTGAATCACCTAAAATCTTTGCTTAATTTACATTTGGTAAAAAATTTTGGTCCTTCAAAATCATACACATTGAATTTTTAACGAATTTTCATTACCTTTATATCTAACTATGAGTGTAACATCATTAAAAATTATCCAAATTTAAAGCTTTTAGGTCATTCACTAGTAAATACTATCAAAAGCATTCATAATAATTTTCAACAAAATATTTTAAGAACTTTTTTAGAAATCACATTTCAAGTTTCAACATTTTATTAAAAATACCTTTCTGAGAAAAACGCATTTGAAGTTTATGAAAGCAACTTTAACTATTAAAAAATTAAAATACATGTTTAAAATTCCCCACACTTTCTTGCTTCAAAACTTTCTAATTGCCAAGTTGCTAATTATTAAAAATACTAGAAAAATGTTTAAACTAATCTTCATGAAAATTTAAAAAGTTTTGTCCAAAAAATGCTCTTTAAAAGGCTTTAAATTCACAACTTCCGGTTCCGAAGTCGCTACTTCCGTTTTGTTTTGACAGCTGTCACTGATGTTTAAACAGCTGTAACTTTTCTTTAAAATGCCGTAGAGACAAAACAAAAACAGATTTAGAAGCCTAAAAGTTGAAATTTTACAATAGAGAAATAAAAAAAATATGATTTTTGGCAAAAAATGACATTTTCAACGTAAACGGATACCTTAAGTTCAATATTTCTATGATTATTTAACAAAGCTAAAAGACATTCTTTCTCTATTGTGCTCCTTCAAATAGGTTTTCACTCTTCTTAATATTGAACATTCTGCTTATGGGTTTATGGGGGAAAGGGGGGGGGGCTCAAGCTCTCGCAAGTCTCCCCCCCTGATGCAGGGAAAAAGAGTCATGAAATTAGGAGAGCATTAGCCTCCTCCTGTTGATGGTTAAGAAAATCCTTCAGCATGGTATCACGAACTTCTTATATCCGTCAGAAAAGACAAAACGTCCTTAGTTGCCAATCCATGTTATATATTTTTTTACTTTTATGCCGGTACGAGTTTTTCGTGTTAGTGTCGTTTCGAAACTCAGGCTTGCAATTCTGTCACTTTTCTCACCTTTAGTCACTTTTTTTACAATTGATCACTTTTAGTCACTTTTTTCATGGTGTATCACAGCAAAAGTCTGTTGTCGAAAAAAGAAAATCTGAATTAATAACGAAATATTTTAATAAAAGACCAAAAATGTGATGCTCTAATCTTATTTTTCTTATTAAAATGTAATTAGTCATATGGTGATTTATCCGTCACTTTTCTCACCTTTAGTCACTTTTTTTACAATTGATCACTTTTAGTCACTTTTTTAAGTAAACAGTCACTTTTAGTCACTTTTTTCATGGTGTATCACAGCAAAAGTCTGTTGTTGAAAAAAGAAAATCTGAATTAATAACAAAATATTTTAATAAAAGACCAAAAATGTGATGCTCTAATCTTATTTTTCTTATTAAAATGTAATTAGTCATATGGTTTCCAGAATTTAGTGATTTTAAAAAGTCGTAAAGAAGTTCCTGAAATCTACATTTGTACTGAAATGTACATTTAATACATTAAAGTAATTTACGTCAAAGCACACATTTCTCTTTTTCTTTTCTTCACAATTTTTGTTTAGATACTCTAATCTAGCTATGTACATATTTCAAAACATCATTAATATATGCAGAAAATTGTGATTATAAAATTAATGTATTGTATGTATTCAAATCTAATTTATAGATTTTCTTGAATAAAAAGCAATGTTGAGTTGTGTTAAACAAAATTTTTAACCTTTTTTTTATTTGACGCTAAAATCATGTCTTGCATGAATCATTTGATTTAGAGTTAAAATAAATAGAAAAATCTTAATAATAGCATCTGTAATCAAGAGGAGAAAAAAAAAATCGCTTTTTTGATTAATGAAATGTATGGAGCAAACATTGAGAGAAGGAATGCGAAGGAAGAATGTTAGATCATTTACAAATGGCCGCATGAATGTGCATGATGGGGAGTGAATCGAACGATCTTCTGTCATTACTGAAGACTTGGTGCAGAATGGGTATGGAAAGGCTAGATAGAACAGACACTTTACAGTTTCATATTTATTAAGTAATGTAATAAAAGTTTTGTAGAATTTCAGAATGCGTTTTGCATAGAAATGGGACAGAAAATTTAAATTATCGTAAGTTCGTTTCTCGCTGAAGACCGTACATGTTGACTGAAGAACACAAATCCAAAATTATACAGTTGGCAGATTTCTATGAGGATGGAATTCAATACGATACCACAAGTGCCCTGATATTGGTAAAAATTCTGCTTAAAAAGCAAATTAAAATACAGGATTTCGTATAAAAAACTGATGAAAACGTACATTTGGGTGTTTTAGTCTCAAAATGGAACTTACTTATAGAAAAGCCTAGCAGAAAAAAATCATTTTATGCTTCATAAATTTTAAGTTACGTTATCATGATTTCTTTCCAATTACGTAGGCCACTTTGAAATGCTTGAGACGTAAAGAGTAAAACATTGTAATCGTTAAAAGATAAATGTGAGCTCGAATGGACACATACAACATGAAATATTTGAGACGAAAAGAGCAAAACATTGTAATCGTTAAAAGATAAATGTGAACTCGAATGGACATATACAACATGAAATATTTGAGACGAAAAGAGTAAAACATTGTAATCGTTAAAAAATAAATGTGAACTAGAATGGACACATACAACATGAAATATTTGAGACGAAAAGAGTAAAACATTGTAATCGTTAAAAGATAAATGTGAACTCGAATGGACACATACAACAAGAAATATTTGAGACGAAAAGAGCAAAACATTGTAATCGTTAAAAGATAAATGTGAACTCTAATGGACAGATACAAAAATAATTTGTAGTAACAATTGCAATCTAGCTATTGTAGAATAAATATTTAAAGAAAGGAAAAGGAATTAACGCAGTGGTGTTATCGAGATATGATTTTCTATAATTCAGAGAATTAATGTAAAATCAACAAGAATATCTTCAATGTCTGCAATGAGCATTTGGAAACGGAGCTTCATCTCGTGCAGTTGTATTGAAATGGGTCACAAAATTTCACAGAAGTTTTCTCCTGGTTGAAGAGTATACAGAATCTTGTTAGCTGTAGTTCCATATATCATGTCGACCGTACGAAAAGTTTTAATCGATTATACTCGTTGCACTTACCAAATAAAAGAGAAGAAACTTAATACAGGGTCCTCAGCTATGCATAAAGCTATTTACGAAGAACTGGATGTAAGAAAATAATTTGCTGTCTTATATCCCATAATTTAAAAGAACAGCAAACGGCAGAGCATATTAGAATCTGTAAAGAAACCCTAAAACTGCTTAACGAACATCCCCTTATTTCTGAAATCATATATGGTGATCTACATACCGATTTTTAAAGTTTCAACAAGCCCCCAAAAAATAAAATAGGAGTTATTAAAGATGGTTCCAACTGAACAATGGTAAAGAGACAACGAGAGATAAAAAAAGCTATTGTCTTCGGAAATACAGGACTGGTTTAAGCTATCAAGGTAGAGGGACAGAAGACAATTACAACTAAACGGTACAGCATTAAGTATCTTTCATAAATCCTTCAAGAATTTAATGAAAGACGACTCATGTTTCACCACGACAATACATCTTCTCTTGAGCAAGATTGACAACCAAATTTCTTGACAAAAAGTACATCAAAATGATTAAACATCCACCGTATTCCTCTGATTTTTGTATGCGATTTTTGCTATATTTTTTAATCTAAAGAAAAATTTAAGTCATCATCGTTTTCATTTTGAAGGTGATAATGATGAATTATTGATTTCATAAAATGAATGATTTGAGGGTTGCTCTTAAACTTTGAAAAATTCGTTTACAAAGTAAATGTATTACTGTTGGAGGGGATATCTTTGAACATTCCTAAAGTTTTGTTAGTTTGTATCATTTAGAATCACATTGAAAATTTCAGACAGACCTTCGAATTACTTGATTTGTCGATGTAAAGTCGTAAACTAACCTTTATCATTAAAATTGGTAAACTCAATACCATTAAGAACTTTCTCAAAACGTTAACTACTCATCTGCTAATAAAACAACCTAACTGAACTTTCTAACTCCTGCAGTCATTTGCCTAACACTTATCTATTCGTATAGACATGTATTAAATATTCATGAACTTTAATGGAGCTTCCTAGGGGATATTAACCATTTCCCATTTCTACATCGTAGGAATATCAAGTACTTCCAAACACATTTCATTTATTCCGGTCTCCGGCTGCGTTTAATTGGATAAAGATGCAATGAAGCAATAAGATTTATGACTTAGCTGCTATTAAAGGGAGAAAGTGAATTGGAAACATACCAAAGCTTGAATATAATAGGTCATATGATTAATCTGATATTTAAATGATTTTAAATGTTGCGTCATAATTTTAACAAACTAGTAGTTAAAATATAATTTCTGACATAGAAATTATAAATCTAGATACTGAGAAATGTCAGTTACATATAAAATTGAATTTTTTCCTCAGATGTATTGAATTTTTAACCAGAAATTATTTTGTATCAAGTTCCAAGTTAAAATATGTGTACAGATGCATTATACTTGCCGTGTTTCTTTTTCGCCAAATTTATCGATGTTTCGGCGGTTTTATGGGGCGATGAGTGGGTTGGTGTGTTTGCCCTGATTTTGGTGTTGGGGTATGGCAGCTCTGATGTATTCTTGCACCCCATTGTTGCACGTGATTTCTGACTTTAGTATCGGGCACTATTCGTGAAATTTGCATCCATAGACAAAATCTAGTCTGTGATTTGCATCTTAGCTGTTCTTTTGGCTTCTAGTCGCCTAGATCAGGTTGTATTATAGATGCCGTGTTTTTTTCGCCAAATCTAGCTATGTTTTGGAGGTTTTATGGGACGATAAGTGGGTTGGTGTGTTTGCCCAGACTTTGGTGGTGGGGTATGGCAGCTCTGATGTATTCTTGCACCCCATTGGTGCACGTGATTTCTGACGTCAGTACCCGGCACTATTCAAGAAATTTGCATCCATAGACAAAATCTAGTCCGTGATTTGTATCTTAGCTGTTCATTTGGCTTCTAGTCGCCTAGATTAGGTTGTATTATAGATGCCGGGTTTTTTTTTCGCCAAATTTAGCGATGTTTTGGCGGTTTTATGGGGCGATAAGTGGGTTGGTGTATTTGCCCTGACTTTGGTAGTGGGGCATGGCAACTCTGAAGTGTTCTTGCACCCCATTGGTGCACGTGATTTCTGACGTCAGTACCCTGCTCTGTTCGAGAAATTTGCATCCATAGACAAAATCTAGTCTGTTATTTGCATCTTAGCTGTTCTTTTGGCTTCCAGTCGCCTAGGTCAGGTTGTATTTTTTTTTCTTATCATTTTCTGGGATTTAGTAATTTAGCTATGGCGAGTTTAGTTATTTCGCCTCTTACTATTTTTGGAATTGTTAAAAAGTATCAGGATATTCTAAATCAAATAACATGATTTCTTTTATTACAAGGGAACGCCCTCTCACATATTAGAGTTTGTATACTATTAGAGCTTATTAAAAGAATATATATTGTGTTTAAACTGTTGATATATATCATAAATATTACTAGTCTGTTATTTATATTTTAAATAACTTAAAAAATGATAATTATTATGCTAATTTTATTTTAATAATGCTTTAAACTGTTAATCTGTTTTTCGTTAGTTTCCTTAATGTTGTGTTTCAAATATGCCATGTAACCTCCGTCATGTTTTTTTTTTTTTTGTGATTTCTCAGAAAACGTGTAACGCCGCCATGTTTTTTTTACTTGGCGATTTTTCAAAACACGCATTTTTCTGTTGGTCGCCAAAAATTATTAGTCAGAAATTATTTTGTATCAAGTTCCAAGTTAAAATATGTTTTCATGTTGAACACAGTCACTCAGCCTATAACTACTTCAATAAGTAAGTTTTATTAACAAAGGAAAATATCTTTTATAAAATTTAGCATTATCTTAATTTAATATTTTGTTATATTTTGATTGTGACACAATTTTGAACTGATTATATAAAAAATTATAGCAAATTAGACGTTCAATTTTTATACATCCTAGCATGATTAAAAATTTATTATTAAAAAACGGGTACAAAATTTTACAGTATGATAAACAAAAATGGTAATCAAAATACTAGCATTCACATCACAGCAGAGTACACTACATTTTTCTTTGTTCAGATATCAAAAAAACATACCCAACCTCATATCATTAGCTAAAAAATTTTTAATCTTCAATTTACAATTAAAAGATTAAGGTTAAGATTAAGATGAGTAATGATACTAATGATGAATAATGAACTGAATAGATATTAAGATATTACAATCTTTTGTTAACTACCATGCTTTTTATTAGAGAGTAGCTCAGTAAAATTTTTAATTTTCCAGAATTGTAAAGTACCCTACGAGGCAGGTAAAAAATGGTTTGTTTTTTGGCTGAGAATTATCTCGCAATAAAAAATAATCGATGATTAAATTTAAAATAATCACATATGTACCTAATCTATTATTTAAACCAAATATAAAAGAAAATTATTTGCATAATAATCTAAATGATAAAAAAGTATGAAAATAATGTAGACGATATTTAAATAATTAAAAATAAGAAACGATTAAATGAGATGGTTAAAGGAATGACCTCATAATGATAAATGAAACCAATGTTATTTTTACGTATTTATTATGTGATAAATTGATAAATTTCTTCACCTGCTGTTAACCGGGGGAAATAGGGCTTGAAATAATCGTATTAATCGAGAAGGAGGGAAAGGGTGGATTTCGAACGTTTTAAAGACGATACTATTTTTTGTTGTGATATGAAGCATATTTATACCAACTTATTTTAGAATAAGATCGATAGTTTAGGAGAAGATAAACTTTACTCGCTTTGAATTTTGCTAACCCTAACTCACCTAGAATCCAATAAGGCGATTTCACGCATTAGGGCAAATTCTCAAATTATGACAATTCTGGCTTTAGTTTCAAACGGAAGGGCAGTTTATTGTTTGTCTATTGGCTGTTGTAAACATGAAAATGAATGGGAAGGGCATTATAGTAGTTCGTGACGTTGCGACAAATTACCTTATATGGATCAGTCTATCCATTCCAGTTCCAACGGCTTCATAAATTCGAGGATAGACGGACAGGTAACTTAGGCTATTATTATATAGGGGATTAATTAAAATTTAATCAGGAGTTAGTTTAAAATGATCAAAATGTATAAATAGAATTTTTAGAAAAGGATAAGAGGATATAGTGACTATCGTCAAAACCTAGCGTATTCAGTCAACTATGTTATAATTTATATCCAGTTTAGGGAATTAACATCCTTTATGTATTGCTATGATAATACCCTTTTATTTATGAATGAATATCTAGACTAACTGATTAATAAAAAAATAGCACCTCATTGAGTCAATTTGTAAGTTACATTTTCGTATACTCTACCTAAAGCCATGATTAACACATTAAAGGCAGTAGTCGTAGTACTACGATTTATCTCGAGTGTGCCTTAAAGGTGGGAGTCGTATTAACACGATCTATCTCGACTGTAGCTTTAAGGCGGGAGTCGTAGTAATACGATTGAGCAATCTCTGCTCCACTTTACATTTGTATTTAGTACGTTTTGTGGTTTGAAGCTGTTCGGTTGTTGAAATTCTACTTACGATAAATTTTGAAATCCTTCAATATGGTTTCACGCTAAAATAAAGATATATATGCAGATGATTTGTCTGACGTTAATTGCGATGAAAGAGAGTTAGAAATTTTAAGTAATGATAATGATAGTGATAGTTCTATAAGAGCTATGAGAAGGACCGGAGTTTTTCCACTGCCGATTAGCGATGATGAAAGTGAAAATGATGAAGAAGAAGAATTTTTTTTTAATTACACAAAATATCGCCCGCTCTAGTACGAAAAATGAGGCGGGGCTGTCGCCGCGTTACCTAGCATACTTTCGTCAAGATCCCCCGCCTTTAAAGTGTAAGTCTTTAACAGTAGTACTACGACTCCCGCCTTTAATCGTAGTACTACGACTCCCGCCTTTAACGGCCGAACGATGGCTGAATGGTTAGAGTGCTGGCATTCGGAACCGGAGTTCGTGGGCTCGAATCCCACTATGCCATGGGTGTACGTAGCAGTTCGGAATCGGCTTTAAGCAGTAGGTCCCGGTCTCATTAGCCCTCGTGTTTCAAAAAGTAGACCGTAGTGCTCTAAAACCAAACCAAACCCGCCTTTAATGTGTTAAGGCAGGCATGAAGGTCATGAAAGGAATTCTACAAAAGCATATGAGAGTATGGCAACAATCCCAGAAACTTTACTTACCCTCTAAATTGTAATTTAACCTTAGTTTTATGGTCTAATTTTTCTTTATGACTAGCTGAAATAATATTGTTATAAACTATATATTTGTAAATGCATAACTTCTCGAAAACGTCCTTTTTGGGAGGTTTTGGTGAAAAAAATCAAATGCATTTATTCTTAAGATAAATCAACAGGCTTAATGAATTAGTTCCCATTTGGCGACAAAATTCTTATACGCCAAACGAATTACGAAGATGAAATAAAACTAGAATTCTCCAGAATGTAATAAACCTACCTCAAAATTTATAAAAGGGACTGCTGTTCAGTGGGAGGCAATGCAATTCGAGGCACGAGATAGAGCGGACGGCATTGCAACTGATAGCTGATTATTACTTATTTTGCATAGTGTAATGAAATTGATAGCGAACTGAAACCACATATTTTGGTGGTCATTTGCTGTTTGGAATCCGGATATTCAAGAACTTTGAGAAGCGTTGTACAGTGTTTGCAAAATTTTTAAATAAAGTTAGTTTGCTGTTTAGAAAGAGTGATTACACCAAATAGGAAAACGGAATTCGCAATTTTACCGTATTTTATATGAATATTTAAAGTGACTGGCGAATAAAACTTACCCCATTGAGTCAGTCTGAAAGCTAGCTTTTCATAAACCCTTCCCAGAGCCATGATCAGCACCAGGTTGACGAGGGCACCTGTGGAACTGGCGATCAAAGAAGCAGCCCCTCGGAATGTGTCTGTTCGGAACAGGAATATGGACACCAGGACACGGTACAGAATCACAGCCACGATAAAAATCATCACCAGAGCCATCTGTTAGATACAATTACATTTTTTAAATATTTCTAACGAAAGACAATTTTTTTAAAACAATGTCAAAGCAGGTTGAAACTTGTTCTTTATAGGAAAAAAAAGAAGATATTTATCATATTTAGTCCACATGGGAGATGTCTTGATACACATTGTTAAGGCATCTAAGAGGTTTTAAACTGTCACATTCTAATTTCGACTTAATATTAAAATACAGTAGAACTTCCATTATCCGAACCTCGATTAACCGAAACTCTCCGTTAACCCAACCGAAGTCGGTTTCGTCTTCACTTTTTTTTTCATTTTCTACTATCATCCAAAATTTTCTCTTTACAAACATACATTTTTAAAGTTATCTTTTTGCCCATATTCCTTTTTCATGCAAGCCGAACTTTCCAAACGAGTGCAGATAAATATTTTGGAATTATCTTTTTCAGTATTCCTTCCCGGAAGCACAATTCTCGGTATGAGTGTACTCTTCCCTATTTTCAAACATCCCTGTTCTACACAAAAACACACCGCATTTCGAAATTTGGAAGGTCATAATGCCGAGTCTCAGAACAATCGAATGTTCTTGAACGAATGGCGATATTACATATTAAACTAGATGATTATTGATGAATTCTCGATTATCCGAAGTAGGTTTAGTCCCAATTACTTCGGATAATCGAGGTTCTACTGTATAACAAAACAAACAAAAAAAATTTTGAAGCTTTCAGAATGTTTTAAAAATTTTTATTTTTATAAAATGAATACTTTTGATATTAAACTACAAAAGATATAATACAGCTAACAGAACACTTTCAAAATTATTTGCGAGGTAATTTGATATACGTAAAGTGACCTAAAATCTAATTAATATGTCAATTTTTATTTTAACTTAAAAGAATACGAAACCTGTGGTTTACAGAATAAATTAATTACATAACAAAAGTAACATCGAAAACGGATGAAAATATTAAAAAAATAATTTTAAATTTTATTTTAATATTGAAATATAATTAAAATATGAAATTTTTCTCACTATATTAATTTGTTTTATAGAAGACAAGCATACATTCCCACTTCGGACATTTAAAGCAAATTATTTCATTAGATGTTTATTGATCTAAACTTGGTGGGATAATTATAGCTTAAAGAAAAATGCCCTTAAATTTAATTAACACGTAAGCGACACATACACTCTATAATTTAATATGTTGCTAGCGTTTAACAAAGCATTTATTTTAAAAATAAATTGAGAATAAATTGCAGAAATATAATTCGTTTTATATTCTATGTCAACTTTTAAAACGTTAAAAATCTCTGAAACCTCTTAAGGCAACCAGGTACCTGCTGATTTCACAAACTCAATGTTAATTTAGAGGGAAAGAATTTCTATCTATGATGGCAAACCTTTAAATTTCTCTTTAAAACCATTTCGCAGATCGGAAAATTCTCTATAGGCATGTCGTTCGTGTCAGTTTAGTCATTGTTTAAATAAAGCTATGCTAGTTTCATTGCTACCTATATATTCAAAATTGACATTATTATTTTTTTACTTCGTAGCATTATAACTTGTATTAATATGCTGATCGTAATTCAGTCACATAACCATTCCTGGACCTTTCCTAAAATTCACTTAATTTTTCGGATATTTGAAAAATACGATAAAAGATTTCTTAATTTTATTGGTTTCTTAAGTGATTTTGCCTTTACTAAATTTTACAGTAAATTAGATTGAAAGGTCTGTTAACATCTGAAAAGGTCATGTTGTTAATAGTTGAATAAAGGGTATCAGCACCATGACTAAAATTGCTCCCGAGCCGACTGCAATTCTCTTGTAACGAATGGTAGATGGGAAAGAGGGCTCCTTGATTCCTGTGATGGGGTTTCTTTCCACAAAAGGAGCCTTCGCAGCGAATTCAGGCCTCGGTCTCTCCTAACAAAATGAAACAAGTAAAATAAATAACAGTCCTCATACATTACACACACACACACACACACACACACACATATATATATATATATACATATGTATATATATATATATATATATATATATATATATATATATATATATATATATATATATATATATATATATATATATATATATATATATATATATATATATATATATATATATATATATATATATATATATATATATATATATATATATATATACATATATATATATATATATATATATATTATATATATATATATATATATATATATATATATATATATATATATATATATATATATATATATATATATATATATATATTATAATTCGCTTAATTCTTTTTTTAAATATATATATATATGTATATATATATATATATATATATATATATTATATATATATATATATATATATATATGTATATATATATATATATATGTGTGTGTGTGTGTGTAAATATATATATATATACATATGTATAAATATATATATATATATATATATATATAAATATATATGTATATATATAAATAAATAAATATACATATAAATCTATACATACATATATATATATATATATATATATATATATATATATATATACATATATATATATATATATATATACATATGTATATATATATATATATATATATATATATATATATATATATATATATATATATATATATATATATGTATATATATATATATATATATATCTCTATATATATATATATATATATATATATATATATATATATATATGTCGGGTTTAAAAATGGGGTTAAGAATTAAGCGAATTATAATTAAAAATAGAACTCATTAACGATAACGCAATAGGAGAAAGACACACCCTCGAGCTGAACTATACAGAGTAAAGGAGCTGAGGTGGAACTATACATAGGAATTTGCTTTTGTAGCTATGCCAAAAATAATCCAAGCTTATTCCCTTTTCTTCACTGTACATCCTGTAACAGAATTTTAAACCTGTGGCTGCTCATACCACGATGTCCTTGTAGCACATATCTTAACTTGTCTTTGTTTTAAATCTTTACATAAAATTCTTTGGAAGTTGGTCGCCTAATCTTATTTCAGTTATTGGGGAAATGCCACATCCAGGCTTATTCCCTTTTCTTCACTGTACTGGCTTGTAATTTCGAAAACTGATTTGTGCTTGTTTTTTTTTTAACTTTTAATGTTCAATTATATAATATTTAGTTTTTAATTTTTCAGTTCTTCAATTTTAAATTTTTTTAGGAATTATTCTTTATTATTCAGTTTATTATTTTGTTTTAGGTTGAATGCAAGTAGTGTAATTCAATTAAAATTTATTAAAAGAAATATTTTTAGTGATGGCATTTGAAATTAGTTTTTTTTTTTTTTTGACAACTTTAGGCTCTTATGATAAAATATATACAAAAAATCTTTTCTAGGAAAAAAAAGGCATATTTGAATTTTCCAATATATATAGATTTAAAATATAAAAAAAAAACACTGTTTTTGAAGCGATTTCGATCCACAAATGGAGCAGTCAGAAGGTTAATGAATTGTAATAGCACTAATCGTCTATTGTATTTGTATGTGAAGAAGGCTTCACATTGTCATATGGTAAAGAATTGATTGTGCTTAAATTACAACTCTGTATTTTGTATTAATGATTTAAAAAATATACATAAAATACTCACTTTATTGTACAAGTATATACTTTCAAATATGATTAGAAATTTGTTTTGTGTGTCACATATGAATTATTTTGTACGTGTAGTGCTGCCATCTATGTGACATTGCAAGAAAT
>CM063498.1:70472107-70482107 GCA_032207245.1 Pardosa pseudoannulata | reverse complement strand
CGAAAATGGATATAATATACATTTCTGCCAGTGCTTTTCTCCATGCAATTTTGCGGTAGAAGGTCAGGTCAATTGTTTAGGAACTGCACTCCTCTTTGACTGACATTTATTGAGGGATGCACCCCTACTCCCTGAAGCACAAAGACGCTGATAGCTTTTCATGGCTTTGTAAATCTCTATTTCGAATTATTTCGTTTGCGGTAACAGACGCATCTGTAATTGCACCACTTAAATATCTTGGATTACTTTCGTAAAAAATATAAAGTCCCTCAAAGAATATTTTGTTTGTACTTTTTGAATCCATTATTTCTTATGGGATGGTCTTCGAAAGTTGAAGAGCTTTATATGTATTAAAAATTAACAATTTATAATTTCTATTTATATATCTATTTATAACCGGGAGTAAAGGGACAATAACGAGAGTAAGTTTCCTGTATTCCATTCTAATCGACTAAGGGTGAAGTAAAAAATCATAGAACTCTTTGGCCACTGACACAGTAAACCTTTAGCGTATTTTTGGAGACAGTTTTCCTCGATGTGTTCCACTTGGAAGGTTAAAGACGACAATTTTTTCGCTGTGATATGAAGCATATTTATACCAATTCATTTTAGAATCACATCGATAGTTTGGGAGAAGATAAGCTTTACTCGCTTTGAATTTTGCTAACCCTAACTCATCCAGAATCTAATATGAATGCCTCTATCCATTCCAAGACGTGATTTATTGATCCTTTTTCTAATCCGACCAGAAAGTCTTGTCGAAGTAACACATACCTGATTCATAGAAAAGAGTGAAAAAGCATCCTGTGATTCAGAAACACTTACCCCAAAACGACACAAACACAGCGTAGAAGACAGTTCCCGGGTGGTCGAAGAGGTAGGACAGTTTACTGAACATGCAGATGTCACTGAGGTGCCAATACGCACAGCCGTAATTCTCCTCACACCTGGGACACATGAGGAACTGATGACCACTCTCGCATACTTCATTGCTGTGTGGGAAAGACGCAAAAGGTAAAATAAAACAAAGAGCAGAGTAATAACAATTAGAAACTGAATTTTGGGACGTGTAATATGCTATAAAACACTTAAAAAATTTTTTGTAAACTAAACATTGAAGAATTCTATTTCTAAGGAAACAAAAGTTTTTAGAAATTCGAACTTCCAATAAGGTCATTATTAAATAGTTATTGGCTTGTAAATGAATTAAATAAGACAGATATATTTAGTTTTTAAACATTTTCAATCTGTTTTTTTTTTACATCCTTGTACGAGGTAAAAGATGCAGTGCAATCGCGGTCTAACGGATTACCCATTTCAAGGGCTATAACCGTTTTCATGTTTAAATTTGACTAGTTTCAGACAGAGGTCTGTACATATCTTACATTACTAACTCACAAACGATTAGTCGTAGAATGTTGAAATTTTGTATTTATGACTGTTTAAACGTCTATTCATTGCACCCTGGGGATCATTTAACTTAGAAGAAAGGTTCCAGATCAGATTTGGGGTTGTCTCCACATATAAAAGATGGGGAAAAACACCGACCCTCCTCCTGTTGTTTTTCAATAAAACAAACCTTATACGAGAGACGCACGTATGCAATGATGCCACGCTAAAACAGCCAAACAAAGCTAGGGATGGCCAAAACGGATATCCGAACCCCCAAGCGAAAACAAAGGGAACTCAAGGGAAGAGCTTCCACAGGCGTCCGCCCCTAAATGAAGTTGTAACATCTAGTTGTGCACCCTCCTTTATAACTGCAATTAACTCTAAATAGAGCGAAAAAATTAAATGTAGCACATAATAACGCTATTTGTCAGAAGCCAGACGTCAGTCCTTGAGCTCTACAAAAATATAACGCAAAGTTATTAATGTACTTATATATAGTTTAAACAATGCTTTAAAACCCATTTTTAATCAGAATATTTTTTTGTTGTTGTTGCTGTAAAGTAGTGTTGATTTTTCGGATTTCAAAAATCCACATACAGCGCATTACAACTTTTAGAAAACCTACAGATAAACTACATTTTCGGATGAGCGAATATGTCCCTTTTCACTTCTATGTTTTTATCTGCAAACCATAAATTAAAAACCAGAATGTCAAAATGTTTTCCTTTAGGGAATTGAGACGCGTGAAACTGAGAAAAAAAATGTTGCTGCAATGCCCTTATCGTTTTTAAATATATATATCACTATAAAATTTTTTGAGTTATCAATAAAAACATTTTGAATGTATATGAAGTATTTATTTTCTGTTAAATTTTTAACCAAATAGAATTTACTAATGTTATCAGCACTGAATTTTCCAACATTGTAAAGGCTGAGAAAACGATAGATAACTGTATATTCAGTAGCCAGACGAAGGTTTTTATATTATATCTATCATATAACTTCTATTTTTATATGCAAACTATAAATTTTTCCCCAGAATGCCAAAATGTTTTCCTTAAGGGAATTGAGATGTTGAAAATTGGGAAATTTTTGTGGGTTTGTTTAAGAAAGCATAGTTATTTTTTTAAAATCTCTTTAGTAGTGTTTTATATGTTTTTCTATTTTTCGAATATTTAAAACTTCTTTATTAACCTTCTAGCTTAAAAAATTTTTTAGTTTTGTCATTTAGTTTAGCAGTATAACTTTTATAATAAAACAAGAATATACATCAAATGAAAATAATGAAATTCACTTACCCGCAAGATAAATTTTGAAATATGTTATACGAAATATTTACTTTTCTAATTAAATTTTTAACCAAATAGAATATACTAATGCTATCAGACACTGAATTCGCACACCCTCAACATTTGGTTAAAGGCTTAGAAAAAAGATAGATCAACTGTATATTTAGTAACCAGATGATAGTTTTATATTTTATATCTAGGTCATATAACTTCTACATTTTATATTCAAACTAGAAACTATTTCCCCAAGATAGTCAAAATGTTTTTCCTTGAGGGAATTGAGACGTGTGTAAAAATTGGGAAAAAGAAAATATGGGTTGGTGTTCTAAGAAAGCATAGTATCTTTTGAAGCTTAAAATCTTCATTATAGTAGCCTGTTTTACGAATAAGCATAAAAACAAATTGGTTTTCTACTTTTCGAATGAATATTTAAAACTTCTTTATAACCCTCTAACATTAATAAATTATTTAGTTTTGTCATTTAGTTTAGAAGTATGATCTTTATAATAAAACAAGAATATACATCAAATGAAAATAATGAAATTCACTTACCCGCAAGATAAATTTTGAAATATGTTATACGAAGTTTTTACTTTTCTAGTTAAATTTTTAACCAAATAGAATATACTAATGCTATCAGACACTGAATTCGCACACCCTCAACATTTGACTAAAGGCTTAGAAAAAAGATAGATCAACTGTATACTCAGTACCCAGACGAAGGTTTTATATTTTATATCTAGGTCTTATAACTTCTACATTTTTATATGCGAACTATAAATTATATCCCCGAGAATGTCAAAATGTTTTTCCTTAAGGGAATTGAGACGTGTGTGAAAATTGAGAAATAGAAAATATGGGTTGGTGTTCTAAGAAAGCATAGTATTTTTTAAGCTTAAAATCTTCATTATAGTAGTCTGTTTTTCGAATAAGCATAAAATAGTTTTTCTTCTTTTTGAATGAATGTTTAAAAAATCTTTATTAACCCTCTAGCTTTAAAAAATTATTTAGTTTAGCAGTATAACTTTTATAATAAAACAAGAATATACCTCAAATGAAAATAATGAAATTCACTTACCCGCAAGATAAATTTTGAAATATGTTACACGAAGAGTTTACTTTTCTAGTTAAATTTTTAACCAAATAGAATATACTAATGCTATCAGACACTGAATTCGCACACCCTCAACATTCGACTAAAGGCTTAGAAAAAAGATAGATCAACTGTATATTCAGTACCCAGACGAAGGTTTTATATTTTATATCTAGGTCCTATAACTTCTCCATTTTTATATGCGAACTATAAATTATATCCCTGAGAATGTCAAAATGTTTTTCCTTGTTGGAATTGAGACGTATGCAAAAATTGGGAAAAAGAAAATATGGGTTGGTGTTCTAAGAAAGCATAATATCTTTTGAAGCTTAAAATCTTTATTATAGTAGCCTTTTTACGAATAAGCATAAAAACAAATTGTTTTTCTACTTTTCGAATGAATATTTAAAACTTCTTTATAACCCTCTAACATTAATAAATTATTTAGTTTTGTCATTTAGTTTAGAAGTATGATCTTTATAATAAAACAAGAATATACATCAAATGAAAATAATGAAATTCACTTACCCGCAAGATAAATTTTGAAATATGTTATACGAAGAGTTTACTTTTCTAGTTAAATTTTTAACCAAATAGAATATACTAATGCTATCAGACACTGAATTCGCACACCCTCAACATTTGGTTAAAGGCTTAGAAAAAAGATAGATCAACTGTATATTCAGTACCCAGACGAAGGTTTTATATCTTATATCTGGGTCATATAATATCTACATTTTTATATGCGAACTATAAATTACTTCTCCAAGAATGTCAAAATGTTTTTCCTTAAGGGAATTGAGACGTGTGTGAAAATTGGGAAAAAGAAAATGTGGGTTGGTGTTAAGAAAGCATAGTATTTTTTGGAGTTCAAAATCTTCATTATAGTAGCCTATTTTACGAATAAGCATAAAATAAATTGTTTTTCTAGCTTTAAAAAATATTTAGTTTTGTCATTTAGTTTAGCAGTATATTTTTTATAATAAAACAAGAATATATATCAAATGAAAATAATGAAATTCACTTACCCGCAAGACAAATTTTGAAATATGTTATACGAAGTTTTTACTTTTCTAGTTAAATTTTTAACCAAATAGAATATACTAATGCTATCAGACACTGAATTCGCACACCCTCAACATTTGGTTAAAGGCTTAGAAAAAAGATAGATCAACTGTATATTCAGTACCCAGACGAAGGTTTTATATCGTAAATCTAGGTCATATAACTTCTACATTTTTATATGCGAACTATAAATTATATCCCCAAGAATGTCAAAATGTTTTTCCTTGTTGGAATTGAGACGTATGCAAAAATTGGGAAAAAGAAAATATGGGTTGGTGTTCTAAGAAAGCATAATATCTTTTGAAGCTTAAAATCTTTATTATAGTAGCCTTTTTACGAATAAGCATAAAAACAAATTGTTTTTCTACTTTTCGAATGGATGTTTAAACTTCTTTAATAACCCTCTAGCTTTAAAAAATTATTTAGTTTTGTTATTTAGTTTAGTATAATAAAACAAGAATATACGTCAAATGAAAATAATAAAATCACTTAACCGCAAGATAAATTTTGAAATATGTATATTAGAAAACAAACTTTTATATGGAATTGAAATAGAAATGAAACATCTATTTTATTTTGTAAACCAAAATTTTAATGATGTTTGACTAAACTTTTTAAAAAGTTAAAAACTGGTAAGAAATTGAAAATAAAAAATATTCTTTATCAAAGAATAAAACTAAATATAAAGGTAGCATAAATATATTTGAGGAATACAGAATAAAAATAGTTATCAGCCTGTATCTGTTGTAAAAAATAATCTTCTAATTCACAAATTTCAAAAAATTATTTTATGGGTAAGTACACTGCTATTTATTTTTTTTTTACTATGTGTACATATTTTTTGTCCGCTTGATGTATTGAAATTAAGTTTTTTTCTTACTCAATTTTTATTATTTTACCATTACTTTTTGTTGTATTTATCAAACAATTCTTTATAACTAATGAGATATAATTTTGAATTATATTACATTACTAATTTGAATGACTGATTCATGAAAATAAAAGGTCTATATATATCTATAAAAACTCTCTAAAATAGGTATTCCTTAATATTTTTAAATAAAACATTCTAATATTCGTTTTATTCATTTTATTCTAAAAATTTATTCCTAATTCTGTTAGACAGGCATATTTAAATTTGTATAAAAAATTCACATGTGTTTATTTTTAGTGTTTTGAATTTAGCTAATTATACAAAAAGTAAACATAAATTGAAATAAACCAATTAAAAAATTTCAAATTAAAAAAATACTTTAAAAATTAATCAAAATTTTTTAATTATATATATATTAAATTTCTTGTTTTATTTTTTATTAATGAATCAACCTTTTACAAATTTAGCTCCTTATTTTTTATATTGTTCACATTTTGACAAAATTAAGAAAAGCTAAATTCCTAAAAAAATTTCGTACAAGGCAAAACTTATAAAATATTTATTTAGATCATTATAATGCCTACTTAAAACCATTCTATAAATTTTCTAGTATGTTATAATAGCATAAATAATAGGATTTAATATTATTAGCTAAAATATAAAGAAAATTAATATAATTAAAATTATTTATCCTGTTTACAAAGCCTTAAGTTCTCAAAACCTTATTTTAATATCTAGCAGATGAAGTAATTTCTTCCCTCTTAAGTAATTTTCTTCTTTTACAATTCTTGAGTAAGTTTCTTCTTTTAGCGAGGTTTTGAAAATTCATTCAAGAAAATGAAATAATGAAGACGTTGTAAGCAAACAATGTAAAGGAAGATTTATAGGAACACGATCAAGATAAAAATGCTTTTTAATAATAAATTTCTAGTTACTAACGCCTTAAAATTGTCTTAATATACAAGATGTAACAAAGAATATTTTAAGCAAAAAAAAAAAAAAAAAAAAAGGAGAAAATTAATATTTTTGTTAGAATAAGGGTTACTAACGTATAAGGGATACTGAGGTCAATTAAAACTTTAATTAGGCAAATTGCACTCACTCTGTAATATATTGCAAATTAAGTTATTCAATTGAAACTATAAGTACAATTTTTAAATTGAGCTAAAGATTTCATTGCGTAATGTTTGATAGAATAGACTAATTTATTGAATAATTCATAAATTAGTCAATTATAAATTAACAATACTTTTATTTTTATTACAGTTGAATTTTATATTTACTATTCCTTTTTCTTCATTTTATGACATCATGTTTAATTTTTAGTGTAAATTTAAATTCTGCTTTCGTTTATCCTGATATCTTTAAATATATATATGTAGGAATTTAGTGCAGCGCATTCTCGCAAGGTCGCGAACTCATCACTGAGTGGGGTAAGTAAGGAACGACAGAGGGACATTCGAGTCGGAGTCGAGGAGAAGGAGTGACCAGGTCGAGTGTAGGACCCGTGGCACTTGAGCTCCCTCAATTTATTAAACACCGAGTAGGGTGTATTTTCTATGTTAAACACCGAGTAGGGTGTCTTGCTTATGTTAAGCTTCGAGTAGGAAGTCTTGTCTATACCGCGTCGTCACTGTGATTTATCTATTTGTCTTTGTGCTTAAGTGTTATTTGTGTTACATAATTAAATATTGTTATTGTTACTTTAGTCTGTCATCGAATTTGTCTAACGATACCTCTAGACACCAAACCCTACATATATATATATATATATATATATATATATATATATATTTCATATATAAAAACTTCTTTTTTTGTAATCCTTCTGTCCATGGCTATGCCATAAAAATATCCTTTGTTCTCATATTTTGCCACGACAAGCATGGAGGATATTATCAGTCGAGTTCCCGCTCAAAACTATTTTTTTTTCTGTTGCTACCTAAGCAAATTTCTATGTCCACTTCTGTGTCAGATTCTTTACTCTGCATAGTTCCGCTCGAGTGTGTGCCTTTTTCCTATTACATTATCGTTAATGAGTTCTAACTATTTTTAATTATAACTCACTAAATTCTTCACCCCCATTTATAAACCTCACATATATGTAAATGTAATCCAGAGATTCTAAACTGTCGGTTGCAATTAAAATTATTGTTGTAGACCCCTATTGTTTTTACTTTTCAGGGATTGCTGAGCAAGAAAAAACCTAACCAGCTAGCAGTAATAAAGTAAGATGTAGTCGGTCCACATTGAAGAGAACGGCACACAAGTCCAAATCTAATTGAAATTATATTTTCAGAGCTGTTAGAAAAAGACATCTTCACTAGTCAGCGGAAGAAGAGAGAATGTGCACGAAAACAGGTGCTGGGACAGAGGTGGACTCCAGAGCGAGAAAAAGACGAAATATTTCCCAGAGAAATGGAATTTAGTCAGCGAATTTAACTGTTAGATCAAGGGAAAAACTGAGCCGTTTGCCGGCGACAGATGAGAAATTCGGTGAGTGGACAGAAAATTTTGTATCTATTGCATAGAATGGTTTGGGAAATGGGTTCGAAGAACTTTAAGTCAAGAACACACCTTTAAGACATTTTGTGGCTGGGAAAATAGATTGTAAGGAATTTGAATGAAAAAGAGAAGGTTTTTAAAGAGATGATATTGCGGCGAATGAAAAACGTGTTAGTAATAAATAACTAGCATTTCACTTTTTATAGTGGCATCACTTACGTTGTTGTATTCATAAATATTTTTTACTTGTTTTTTACTTTTGATTGTAAGTTAGGAAATAAATACTTGTGTTAAAATACTATCTCCTAATTTCTGGTGCCGAAACCCGGGATGTTTTGCAGCCAATTCTCGTGTTGCAGCACAGAGTTAAAACGGACTGCAAGTAAGGCCAAATGGAAAACGAGTAAATCTGTAAACAGTTATTTCATCTGTAAAAGTAGCAGCTTGAGATGAATCAGATTCTAATTTGTACCACAGAAATCGTGTAACGTCTCTAACTTCTTTATGTAGTGACAACTGTAAGAAAGCTTGCTTACCATCACATGTAACAGCGAATTCATGCAATCGAAATCTTAGTATACAGCCAATAGTTTCAGGAAGAAGATTCGGGCCAGCTTCCAAAGTATTATTTAAAGTGAAATATTTTTGATATATTACACACACACACACACACACACACACCATATATATATATATATATATATATATATATATATATATATATATATATATATATACAAACACACATATATATATATATATATATATATATATATATATATATATACATATATATGTCATGTTTAAAAATGAGGGTTAAGAATTAAGCAAGTTAAAATTAAAAATAGTTATAATTCATTAACGACAACGTAATAGGAGAAAGACACACCCTCGAGCGGAACTATACAGAGTGAAGAAGCCGAAGCGGAAGTAGACATAGGAATTTTGTTTAGGTAGCTACGCCAAAAGAGACAGATCTGAGCCTGAACTCGGGCTGATAACATCCTCCACGCTTGTCGTGGCAAAGTATGAGAACAAAGGATTTCTAATTAGCATAGCCATGACAGAATTATTATAATAAAGAAGTTTTTATATATGAAATGAAATGTGTCTTCCATGCCTTAACTACTCGTCCTTGTCATATATATATATATATATATATATATATATATATATATATATATATATATATATATATATATATATATATATATATATGTGTGTGTGTGTGTGTGTGTGTGTGTGTGCAATATTTTACAATCCACAATCAAACCCTTCAAAGTCGGATACACAAATGGTATTCCAGACACATCCACTCTCCATGTAACAATGTTTGAAAACGAAGCATAGCGAACTCATGCCGTTATTCGTTTAGTGAAATATGTAGTCATTTCACACTCAGCCGATAGAAAAAACAAAATTTATTTTTCCATCGCTTTCCCGGCTCCAAGTAGATCCTACCGACTTGTAATATTGGCGAGACTCATTCAAAACCACAACACAGTTTATTTCTGGTAATAAACATGAAATCCGTACAACAGGCAAACACCTTTACAACTTCGTGCACACAGACAATGTGATCCCGCACATACTCTTTTCAAGTAGGGATTCCTAAGGTAAAAGACTACTAATAATCCCTAAGCACAATTGATCACATGATACAAAATACCCATGTTTAAAGAGAACACGCTAACTATTGGCTTAAGTAGTACAGACAGAGGCTGAACTAAGTCTATCGCGTGTCTGGAGGGAAAAATCAAAATTACCGTGCAAACCCCGAAC
>CM063498.1:70467543-70469507 GCA_032207245.1 Pardosa pseudoannulata | reverse complement strand
AAAATGATCAAGATGTATAAATAGAATTTTTAGAAAAGGATAAGAGGATATAGTGACTATCGTCAAAACCTAGCGTATTCAGTCAACTATGTTATAAATTATATCCAGTTTAGGGAATTAACATCCTTTATGTATTGCTATGATAATACCCTTTTATTTATGAATGAATATCTAGACTAACTGATTAATAAAAAAATAGCGCCTCATTGAGTCAATTTGTAAGTTAGATTTTCGTATACTCTACCTAAAGCCATGATTAACACATTAAAGGCAGTAGTCGTAGTACTACGATTTATCTCGAGTGTACCTTAAAGGCGGGAGTAATACGATCTATCTCGACTGTAGCTTTAAGGCGGGAGTCGTAGTAATACGATTGAGCAATCCTTGCTCCACTTTACATTTGTATTTAGTACGTTTTGTGGTTTGAAGCTGTTCGGTTGTTGAAATTCTACTTACGATAAATTTTGAAATCCTTTAATATGGTTTCACGCTAAAATAAAGATATATATGCAGATGATTTGTCTGACGTTAATTGCGATGAAATGGAGTTAGAAATTTTAAGTAATGATAATGATAGTGATAGTTCTATAAGATCTATGAGAAGGACCGGAGTTTTTCCACTGCCGATTAGCGATGATGAAAGTGAAAATGAGGAAGAAGAAGAAATTTTTTTTGATTACACAGAATATCGCCCGCTCTAGTACGAAAAATGAGGCGGGGCGGTCGCCGCGTTACCTAGCATACTTTCGTCAAGAACCCCCGCCTTTACTGTGTAAGTCTATAATAGTAGTACTACGACTCCGCCCTTTAACGGCCGAACGATGGCTGAATGGTTAGGGTGCTGGCATTCGGAACCGGAGTTCGTGGGTTCGAATCCCACTATGGCATGGATGTTCGTAGCCGTTCGGAATCGGCTTTAAGCAGTAGGTCCCGGTCTCATTAGCCCTCGTGTTGCAAAAAGTAGACCGTAGTGCTCTAAAACCAAACCAAACCCACCTTTAATGTGTTAAGGCAGGCGTGAAGGTCATGAAAGGAATTCTACAAAAGCATATGAGAGTATGGCAACAATCCCAGAAACTTTACTTACCCTCTAAATTGTAATTTAACCTTAGTTTTAGGGTCTAATTTTTCTTTATGACTAGCTGCAATAATATTGTTATAAAGTATATATTTGTAAATGCATAACTTCTCGAAAACGTCCTTTTTGGGAGATTTTGGTGATCAAATGCATTTATTCTTAAGATAAATCAACAAGCTTGATGAATTAGTCCCCATTTGGCGACAAAATTCTTATACGCTAAACAAACTGCGAAAATGCAATAAAACTAGAATTTTCCAGAATGTAATAAAACTAACCTCAAAAAATTTAAAAGGGACTTGCTGTTCAGTGGGAGGCAAATACATTCGAGGCATGAGATAGAACTGATCGGCATTGCAACTGATAGCTGATTATTACTTATTTTGCACACTGTAATGAAATTGATAGCGGACTGAAACTAAGACCACATATTTTGGTGGTCATTTGCTGTTTGGAATCCGGATATTCAAGAACTTTGAGAAGCGTTGTACAGTGTTTGCAAAATTTTTAAATAAAGTTAGTTTGCTGTTTAGAAGAGTGATTACACCAAATAGGAAACCGTAATTCGCACTTTTACCGTATTTTACATGAATATCTAAAGTGACTCGTGAATCAAAATTTATTTCTTACCCCATTGAGTCAGTCTGAAAGCTAGCTTTTCATAAACCCTTCCCAGAGCCATGATCAGCACCAGGTTGACGAGGGCACCTGTGGAACTGGCGATCAAAGAAGCAGCCCCTCGGAATGTATCTGTTCGGAACAGGAATATGGACACCAGGACACGGTACAGAATCACAGCCACGATAAAAATCATCACCAGAGCCATCTGTTAGATACAATTACATTTTTTTAAATATTTCTAAAGAAAGACAATTTTTTGAAAACA
>CM063498.1:70445043-70462543 GCA_032207245.1 Pardosa pseudoannulata | reverse complement strand
GTGGTTAAAAATGGAGAAAACAGAGGGACGCGGATTTTTTTTAACTTGACTTAAGATCTGAAAACCCCTGAGAATTTTCTCGGGCCGTATTTGGGGTTTTACACAAAATACCTACATTAGCCTCCCGATCTAGTTTGTTTTTCCTTACATATATATATAATATATATATATATATATAATATATATATATATATATATATATATATATATATATATATATATATATATATATATATATATATATATATATATATATATATATATATATATATATATATATATATATATATATATATATATATATATATATATATATATATATATATATATATATATATATATATATATATATATATATATATATATATATATATATATATATGCAGCCCAGTATCACAAAATAGTGCTTTGGGAAGAGGCATTTTAGTTTCCCATTAGTACAATACAATTAGTAGAATTTAAGTTCATTAACATTATTTCCCCCCCCTCTATCTGAAAAGACATGTTTGGAATTTTAACTTCAAAATATTCTCAAAGTTCATTATTATATATTTGCATTTTTTTCCACTTTAAGTACAGTAGTTGTTAAATCAATCCAGTGATATCATTATTCACCAGTTCATCCAGGATCTTAAAATCTGCATATGGTATACGAATTTTTAACATCAGTTGGTTTTGACACTTTCAAGACTTTTTAACAGTCTCTACTTTTAAGCGATTTCACACAGATAATATCAACAGAATTTTGCAACATACTATCTATTATAATGGCAGTAGAGAACCGCAATTTCACTTGAAATGGAAAATACAGGAGTTGTAGCAAAACTTTGATCTTTATTTGTTTTTTGGAATGCTGCAACTTTTGTGCTATGATTCTAAAAATATGAATGACGACTTTTTTTCTCCAATAATACGCATTAATGTATGAAGAAATATACTGCTGAAATTATCTATCTATCTATCTATCTATCTATCTATCTATCTATCTATCTATCTATCTATCTATATATATATATATATATATATATATATATATATATATATATATATATATATATATATATATATATAAAACTCAGAATTTCAAACTCCGAAAGTTTTGTTAATTGTTTGCATTTAAACGTAATGGTGGTAAAAGACACCTTTCGATCAAAATAACTAAAACTGCTGTAAAAGAATAGCTTTAAAATGTTTTCTATATTTCGAAGAATCAATATTTGTGTAGGAATATTATGTATGTAAAACTATCGCTTAATTTAATTTTTCTGATTTGCTATGAACAGAAGTACTCATAGCTGTGTGGCAGATTTTCTCATGATGCAAGTCTTCGAAATGCCGGCTATTAAATGTTTTGATTTAGCTGCCTCTGCTTGTCCTGTATGGGGCAATCTGATGTAGCCTCCACTGCCCAACATAGTACAACGAAGCTCTGAAAACACTGATTGTAAACGTATACCTATTCCAGTTTTCAACATGGCCTGCAGGAATGGCCAAAGGAACTTAAATTTATTTTAAGATCTGCCACCTCCTGTGTTGCCGCACCCTGCTCTAGAAGTGCAGTGTATTTTGTAAGGATTGTTTCTGTCCTTATTTTTACCTTTAACTTGATTAAATTTTAGTGATTGCATAACTGTAATCTTAAGCCAACAGACTTATCCTGTAAACAGTTTTAAATCTCTGGCTGCTCATCCCGCTATGTCCTTGTAGCACATATCTTAACTTGTCTTTGTTTTAAATCTATATATATATATAAATGAATTTGTGTCTGTCTGTCTGTCTGTCTGTACTCAATAGACTCAAAAACCATGCATCCAATCGCCGTGAAAATTTGGGAAATTCCTTAGGTATATCCCTAGGAAGGTTTTTGTAACTATAACGTTTGAAATCCATTCCTTCCCCCTTTTTTGAGAGATGTCATTATTCCAAGCATTATTTTCCCCGGTTAAACGCAAACGATTAACTTTTTAATTTATCGCATCATAACTGAGTGAAAGAAGCAATATTTCTAGCAATGTGACGTCATCCCAAGTAATTGTTTTAAACGCAGTTTTCCTCGGTTAAAAGCAGGAGATTAAAATTTTCAATTTATCACATAATAAATAGGTGAAAATGATATTTTTTTATCATTATGACGACATTCCTTTAAATATCTCATTTATTCATTTCTTATTTTATATTATTTAAACATCATCTGCACAGTATCAATTCGATTTGACCTGGAAATTTAGATATAAAGTGATTTACTTTCATTTCTATGTGACGCAAATTAAAGCATTTTTATATGAGAACTAATTTTAAATTTAATTCTTGGTTAATTTTTATGTTACAATGAAATATTTATCAATAATATTCTAACTACAAAAAGTACAAATTTCAGTGACTGTATTAAAGCTTACAAGTACTTAACTTTAGTACTTTAACAAGTAATTTATAAGTCATAAAGGTAACACAGTGTACTTAGTGGACATTCAGCTATTAATAAACTGTTATAATAGTCAATAATCTGAAACATATGAGATTTATTTAGCATTTCTATCAATACGTCTTATTATCTTTAATAGTGGTTCTAAATCTTTCATAAAAATATTTTAAAACCCAGACCGAATGCTGGGTGCGAAGCAGCTAGGCTTTACATAAAACACTTTGGAAATTCGTCGCTTAATCTTAATTTAATTATTAGGGAAACATTACATCCAGGCTTATTTCCCTTTTTTCACTGTACTTGATGTTCAATTTTATAATATTTAATATTTAATTTTTCAATTCTTCAAATTTAAATTTTTTAGAAATTATTCTTTAATATTCAGTTTATTATTTTGTTTTAGGTTGAATGCAATTGAGTTTGGATCGCTTATTCCAATTTATAATATTTTAATACTTTTGAATCTTTAAATTCACAATTTTCATTTTTATAGTGGATGTTTTTCAAGCATTCAATTTCTATTTTACATTTTTAATCTTTAAGTTTGAATCAAATTTTGCTGATTATCGTGGTAATTTCTTGTGTTTCTAAATTTTTTACCTATTTTTTGTGTTAAATGTTTTACTGTCTGTTTTAGACATCTTTCTTTTCTAACTTTTCCTCAAAATTGGTTTTTTAAAAATTGTTGCTTCAAAATCGTGTTGTTTTGGGTTTTTTCATTTTGTTTGGCGCAGTTTGTCCCAAGAGGATTTAACGCCATTAAATTTCAACCAAGCGACCAACTTATCCGCTCTGTCCTTGTGCAACTCAAATGTAGCAAAATTTGCTCATTCAGCTACTTTCGAGGGCATGTCCTTTTCTTTCTTTATTGAAGAGTACCTTTTCACATTTTAAACAGTGAAATAAATTATATACAGTATTAGACGTTTAATTATGTAATAAATATAATTATATGAATAGAACTCTAGTTATATTAGAGAATAGAATTGTGTAATAAATATGAATTAACTGTAATTCAATTGAAATTTATTAAAAGAAATATTTTTAGTGATGGCATTTGAAAGTAGTTTTTCTGACAACTTTAGTTTCTCATGATAAAATGTATATAAAAAATCTTTTCTAGCATAAAAAGACATATTTGAATTTTTTCAATATATATAATATATATATATATATATATATATATATATATAATAAAATATATATATATATATATATATATATATATTTATAATATATATATATATATATATATATATATATATATATATATATATATATATAGATTTAAAATACACAAAAAACACACACAATTTTTGAAGTGATTTCGGTCCACAAATTGAGCAGTCAGAGGTTAAATGAATTGTAATAGCGCTAATAGTCTAGTCTAATAAATTTGTATGTGAAGAAGACTTCAAATTGTCATCTGGTAAAGAATTGATTGTGTTTAAATTACAACTCTGTATTTTGTATTAATGATTTAAAAAATACACATAAAATACTCAATTTTGCACAAGTATATAATTTCAAATATGATTAGATATTTGTTTTACAAACTATCTACTTTTGCTTATGTGTATCACATATAAAATATTTTGTACGTGTAGTGCTGCCATCTATGTGACATTGCAAGAAATACGAATGATACATTTGTTTCTTTGGTATACATAAATCGAGTGTTTATTTAGTTGTATCTAACTGAAAAATAAATCACATGTAATAGTCAATCGTACCAAAACAATGAAACAATAGTAATAGGCATATATAGTAAAAGAAATTGAGAAAAAGGAAAAAAACAGGAAAAGCAAACAACCAAGTGTTACTGATATGATCAAGTTCTAATACATTAATCCAGTTTAGAACAGTACACAGTGATAAACAGCATTGTATTTGCTAGTCATTACAATCAACACACTTTAAGAAAACTATTAATAAAATAACATAATCTATTTCTGCAAACTAATCAAAAATCCGTTTATTCTACTATCCGTATAGTAATTTATAGTTTCATCTTAACTTTATTTGGTTTAACTTCATTTGTATAAGTTTGACTTGTAAATTTACTCACAAAAGAAACCCCACCAGAAAAGTTATTATTTAAACTACAAACGATATAGTGCTAAGGTGTAAGTGGCCAATTCGTAGCAGTTCAGTAAAGACAAGCAGTTCAAGAAAACTATTTATAAAATAACATAATCTATTTCTGCAAACTAATCAAAAATCCGTTTATTCTACTATTTATTAGTTTCATCGGTATTTAGTTTATATAGTTTATTTTGTAATTTGACTTGTAACTTCACAAAAGTTATAGAAAATTTATTATTTAAATATAGTTTATGTAAGTACTTTCAGAAAAAAATATTATGGAAATCTCTAAAAAGATTTTTTTATTAATTTCGGAAAAAATTTTATTCTAGATTCATTAGTAATTTCAGAGAGCTTGTTTTTCTTTTTTATTTGATTAAACACATCTTTTCGAAATACTAACAAAAACTTTATACGTATTATTTTAAATTGAGTATTTATAGTGCGTAATTAGATAGTAGATTACTTTTTTATGATTTTTAATTTGATTTTTATACCTAATAAGATTTATCAAACCTGTTAAGAATTATAGTTTCATCGTAACTTTATTTGGTTTAACTTCATTTGTATAAGTTTGACTTGTAAATTTACCCACAAAAGAAACCCCACCAGAAAAGTTATTATTTAAACTACAAACGATATAGTGCTAAGGTGTAAGTGGCCAATTCGCAGCAGTTTAGTCGCCAAAAGCGTCGAGCTCTTTCCGAAGAGTTGTGGAATCGAGGCTCGATCAGGCAAAAGATTTGCTGCGTTTATTAATGTCGGTTGTCGCAGGTAAAATGTCTGTCATCGCAATGTCCTCCAAGTTCAAGCAATAACTGTGGAGGTGGCAGGCCAAATCTGTTTCTTTTTTTTTTAACTTGCTCCTAAATTACAAAGCTTTAAGCATAAGTCGTACCCTTCCTCCGATATAAATGGACAGTTATGGGGCTCCTTAGCCAGACGGCTTTATCCCCGATTCTTAAGGTAAACAGTAAGCAGGGTAAAAACTGTAAGGTACTATTAAGTTTAAAAATTTAGAAAAGGAGTAATTTAGAGGTGCCGGTCATTAGAAGGTGGGTAAGGAGAAATCAGTGAGAGCTGTGACTTAAGTTGTAACTACCTGTAAAGATACAACAATATCTGATTAATACCCTGAATAGAAAGTTGTGGTTAGTATACACGGTGAGTAAAGCTAGATGGAGTCTTACGGTCAAATATTAAACATCAAACACAGTTAGGTGCACTATCCTGCTCCATAATAATAAAAATACACATAATATATATTTTTTCTATTTTATTATTATTTTTTTATTTATTATTAAGTCTTACTTTCATTTTACTGAGATTTTTCAATTGAAAGGAACACCCCGTCTTTTTATTGCATGGTGTGCTTGGCTCATCCGAGGGCTTTAGCAACAACATGACTTAATTTAAATGTATTAACTTACCTCCTCCTCCTCGAAGTCCATGCAATCCCAGTGGTGAGCAAGGCTGGCGCTCTTCCTTTTCCAATACTCAAGGAAGGAGACAGCTGCAAGGAAAAGTAAAAAAAGATATGTATTATATATATAGCAAGATGTAATAAACTGGACTAATAATACTAGAATGCTGTTAATAAAACTAGCTACAAGTATACCGTCACATATGTATATGATGTATAAATGTTACTGTGAAAGTTCAAAATCTGGAAAATGTCGACATTTACCAGTGCATGTCTACATAAACCAAATATCTTGTTAAAAGACCGAATATTTTATTATATTCTTATATATTCGGAATATTACCATGCACTGAACATAGAACTAACACATTGAACATTGAAACATTGATTTACAACATAGAACTAAAATACAGAGGTTTAATGATGATGTATCTCAAAAATGTACTGAACAGTTACTTACTACTTATATATTCGGATTATTACCATGAGTTGATGGGGAATATTGGAAAAAATATTTTTGTTCCTTTTTTAAATCCAACTTTATTATTTAAACATATTATGAATGATATATGTCAAAATAGGAGATATCTATAGTAATAGGTACTATTACAATAGATATCTCCTATTTTGACATATATTATTCATCTATATCTAGTAATCTATAGTAAAAACGCAACAAAAATATTTTTATTTCAGCATTCTCCACCAGTTCATGGTGATTGTTGACATATACCGGTAATAGTCCGAATATATAAGAATATAATCAAATTTTTTGGTCTTTCATCGAGGTATTTGGTGTATGGGACATTCACCGGTGAGTCTCGACATCTCCAATTTCGGACATTCAAAATAACACACACACAAACACACACACACACACACACACACACACACACACACACACATATATATATATATATATATATATATATATATATATATATATACATATACACTGGTGGGCAAAATTAAGAGATGAAAAGCATTTTCGCACATTTCTCTAAAAAGGCCGCCCAAAACCTGGACAGTTGATTGCCATATGTGGTCACTGTAGCGCTATTGGCCCTGAGATAAGATTACGTTTTCTTGTGGGCGTTGCTAAGCCAGCAGGAGGTATAAAAGTCAGCATCGAGCTGTTCATCTCATTTTTTTGTTGTCATGCCAACTCATTTTCCTAGTTTTGTACATATCCATCGTCCGTATTCCAGCACTAGAGGGCTTGGCCCAGGAAGTGCTGTAGCCAGCTCTTTCTGTGAGTTTCATCTCATTCCACTCTTCACCACAGTTGCAGATTTTAGTGCATTTTTTGAATAATCCTGTTGTTTCTTGCTGGTTTTAAAGTGAAATGAGTAAACATCATCGTTTAGACGAGGGTATGAGGTGGAGAATTATGGGCAGACTTGAGTCAGGCCAGTCCCAAGCCCAGGTTTCAAGGGAATTGGATATAACACCAATCCTCATTTCCAATCTGCGGAGTCAATTTAAAGCTAGTTTAACAGTATGCAGACGACCAGGACAAGGTCGCCCGAGGGCTACAACGGCCAATGATGAACGGTGTTTGTTCGTTTCAGCTAAGCGCCAGAGGAGGGCTACAGCCACTCTATTGTCTAGGGACATCGCGGATGCTACAGTAACATCAATTTCAGGTAAGACACTTTCCAGAAGACTCCATGAAAGAGGGCTGTATTCCAGGAAGCCCGCTATTTGCCTCCCACTCACTCCTCCCCAAAAAAGAGCGCGTGCAGAATGGTGCAGACAACATCAGAATTGGACTTAGCTTTAATGGGCTAATGTTCTCTTCACCGATGAGTCCAGATTTAGTCTACAACCTGATTCTGAGCGGTTATTGATACGGGGGGAACCTGGAACCCGATACCATCCGAGCAACATTATCGAAAGTAACCATTATGCTGGTGGAGGACTCATTGTTTGGGCAGGGATCATGCAAGATACCTCCACACCGCTCCATGTGTTTGACAAAGGTTCCGTGAATGACCAGAGGTACAGGCAGGAGGTCCTAGAGCCCTACGTGCGTCTTTTCAGGGGCGCTGTTGGCCTTGAATTCATTTTTATGGACGACAATGCGCGATCACATAGGGCTCGTATAGTTGATTATCTAGAAAGCGAGGACATTCAATGAATGGATTGGCCAGCCTAATCCCCTGACCTGAATCCTATTAAACATGCTTGGGATGCTCTTGGGAGAGCTATTGCGATACGCCAACCTCCCCCTGAACCATTCTAGAGTTAAAAATTGCTCTGGTGCAAGATTGGGAGGGTCTTTCACAACCCCTCCTTAACTCCTTTATTAACAGCATGCATACTCGTTGTGCATGCTGTCTGTTTGTCAGGGGTGACCATACACCATACTAGTGGCAACACACACTATACAAGCCTCACTTTTATTGTCATCTTTTATCCTTAGGTTCAGACTACATTGGATTTACTGGCAATAGGTCTTGCCAATGAATGGTACTTTCATTTTTGTTTTGCATGCTTTATTATCATGGAATAAGCTATATCAATACCAAATTTCATTTATTTATATTCAGTATTTTTTGAGATATTTGGGAAAATGTCTTCCATCTCTTAATTTTGTCCACTAGTGTATATATATGTATATATATATATATATATATATATATATATATATATATATATATATATATATATATATATATATAAAGGGGAGAGAGTAGAAAAGATAGCTAAATCCGGATTTTCAAAAAAAATTTTTTTTACTTATCTAGATGCTTAAATTACACCCACTGCCATTCTAGTATTAAATATAAACTGTAAAAAAATGTTTCACTTATTCGATTTTCTCTCTTAGAAGATCAAATTGGATTTTGCTTCGTACTTTTCCAATTACGTTCCTAAAGCTTCTTTGTGCCCATTCTGGGAAATTACATCTTCTCAAAGGATGATTTTAGTAGAAAAATAAAAAAATAAAACATTGAGATAATTACAGAATACAATCATCATATCGCATGAAGATCGCAAGTTTAAATTCTTAGCTTTCCAAACCTTATTTCCTTTTTAAGCTTGAGGTATAAGTAACAGTTAAAATACATTAAAAGTGTTACAAAGGGTAAAGGAAAAACTAAAATCTTGGAACTGAGAAAATAATCCTATTTAGATTATACTCAATACATATATACAGGGTCAGGTCATAGTAATGTAATCACGTTTTTACATTTTTTTTCGGTGTTTTAAAGAAATATTTCATGAAGTGTTTGGAAAATTTAACGAGTAGTAAATGCATTCCCCAAGAAGCTTTGAAATATATACCTACTAGCATATAGTCCGTCATATGACGAGATCAGTAAAATTTTTAATTTTCCAGAATTGTAAAGTACCTTGTGAGGCAGGTAAAAATTTTTTTTTTTATTTTGGTTGAAAATTATTTGGTACACGCTCAATAATTTGTTAATCTTTAATAACCGCATTTTAGTTGGCAACTTTAATTTATCTGGTCCTGTTACGTGATAGGATGAACAGCAGAGGTTTTAATATTGACAGTGATTATTTGGCGGTACACATAAATGATGACCAAAATTTAGCGAATCGATTGCAAACCGTGTGGTTATGTATAATAAGAGATTTGAAAAAAAATTTTCAATTTTACAACTCCTCTTCAACCTCCACTCAAAATACAGTTTCTTTTAAGTCAAAGAGTTTTTTGCTGGATGAGATCCCGCCTACCCTCCCTCATCCCTTTGGACTAACTTTCTCTTGGTATTTTCCAATTTTTTTGTGAATTTATTTCTATTAACAATTAAATTTCGTTATTATCGATGTTATTTTCATTTCTCATTCGTTGCATTTCCTCTTTCGCTGCAAGATTATTTTTTTACAATTTAAATTAATTTTACAATTTACACTAAATCACAAATTTGTGATGAAAATCACACTCAGTTTATTTAATTTGTGATTAAGTGAATGTTTCAGTCTATTTAGTATGAATGTTATGTGTTTCCTTTGTGTTTTCTTTGTTAATTCAATTAGATTTTAAATATTCAAGTTTTGTAAAATTTTTCCTCAAAATGTTGTTTTTGTTTATGTATCAATTTGTTGAGTTACGATCCCCTCGCCAGATTTCAAACGCCACGCTGCAAGCACGCCAATTTCGCCAAATGTGGTTGAAGCACCAACAAGATCCATGATTAGAAACAGGAGAGTGGGCTAAGAAGAGGAGATGAAAAACAAACCCAAAAACGATCAAACTTCTTAATTTTCAAAGATATATAACTTAAACGCTAGATATTTATTAGTCCGTGAAGTAGACTCCTAGACTTTCATGAAAAGAAATAAGGCAATTTGTCACAACGTCATGAACTACTATAATGCCCTTCCCATCCATTTTCATGTATACAACAACCAATAGACAAACAATAAACTGCCTTTCCGTTTGAAACTGAAGCCAGAATTGACATAATTTGAGAATTGCCCTACTGCATGAAATCGCCTATTGTTGTTAATACCGGTGATAAAATTTTCATTGCAACAAAAAATAATCGATGATTAAATTTAAAACTATCACATATGTATCTAATCTATTATTTAAGCCAAATATAAAAGAAAATTATTTAAGTAATATCTAAGTTCAGTGATAAAACGTATGAAAATAATGCAGACGATATTTAAATAATTTAAAATAAGAAAGCATTAAATGAGATGGTTAAAGAAATGACGTCTCAGGGCTAGAAAAAAAAATGTTATTTTTACTTATTTATTATGTGATAAATTTAGTTGCCAGCTCTTAACCGGGAAAAATAGGGCTTGAATAATGGCATAAAACGCTCGAAAAGGGGGAAAATGGTGGCTTTCGAATGTTTTAACCCTCTAAGCGGTTTGGACATACAATTACGCCAAACCGATGATATCTTCAAATCCGTTCTCACGTACAATTTTTGACCTCCAAAAACGTTCCGAAAATGGATATAATATACATTTCTGCCAGTGCTTTTCTCCATGCAATTTTGCGGTAGAAGGTCATGTCAATTGTTTAGGAACTGCACCCCTCTTTGACTGACATTTATTGAGGGATGCACCCCTACTCCCTGAAGCACAAAGATGCTGATAGCTTTTCATGGCTTTGTAAATCTCTATTTCGAATTATTTCGTTTGCGGTAACAGACGCATCTCTAATTGCACCACTTAAATATCTTGGATGAGTTTCGTAAAAAATATAAAGTCCCCCAAAGAATATTTTTGTTTGTACTTTTTGAATCCATTATTTCTTATGGGATGATCTTCGAAAGTTGAAGAGCTTTATATGTATTACAAATTAACAATTTATAATATCTATTTATATATCTATTTATAACCGGGAGTAAAGGGACAATAACGAGGGTAAGTTTCCTGTATTCCATTCTAATCGACTAAGGGTGAAGTAAAAAATCATAGAACTCTTTGGCCACTGACACAGTAAACATTTAGCGTATTTTTGGAGACACTTTCCTCAATGTGTTCCACTTGGAAGGTTAAAGACGACAATTTTTTCGCTGTGATATGCAGCATATTTATACCAATTTATTTTAGAATCGGATTGATAGTTTAGGAAAAGATAAAGTTTACTCGCTTTAAATTTTGCTAACCCTAACTTATCAAGAACCCAATATGAATGCCTCTATCCATTCCAAGACATGATTTATTGATCCATTTTCTAATCCGACCAGAAAGTCTTGTCGAAGTTGCACATACCTGATTCATAGAAAAGAGTGATGGTTTGGTTTGGTTTGGAGTGCTACGATCTACTCTTTTGCAACACGAGGGCTAATGACACCGGGACCTACAGTTTAAAGCCGATTCCGAAAGGCTACGAACATCCATGCCACAGTGGGATTCGAACCCACGAACTCCGGTACCCAGCACCCTAACCAATCGGCCATCGTTCGGCTAGAAAAGAGTGAAAAAAAAAACATCCTGTGATTCAGAAACACTTACCCCAAAACGACACAAACACAGCGTAGAAGACAGTTCCCGGGTGGTCGAAGAGGTAGGACAGTTTACTGAACATGCAGATGTCACTGAGGTGCCAATACGCACAGCCGTAATTCTCCTCACACCTGGGACACATGAGGAACTGATGACCACTCTCGCATACTTCATTGCTGTGTGGGAAAGAAGCAAAAGGTAAAATAAAACAAAGAGCAGAGTAGTAACAATTAGAAACTGAATTTTGGGACGTGTAATAGGCTATAAAACACTTAAAAAGTTTTTTGTACTTTTTTTTAAGTGTTTTATAGCCTATTACACGTCCCAAAATTCAGTTTCTAATTGTTACTACTCTGCTCTTTGTTTTTTTTTTGTGGGAAAGAAGCAAAAGGTAAAATAAAACAAAGAGCAGAGTAGTAACAATTAGAAACTGAATTTTGGGACGTGTAATAGGCTATAAAACACTTAAAAAGTTTTTTGTAAACTTAACATTGTAGAATTCTATTCCTAAGGAAACAAAAGTTTTTAGAAATTCGAACTTCCAATAAGGTCATTATTAAATAGTTATTGGCTTGTAAATGAATTAAATAAGACAGATATATTTAGTTTTTAAACATGTTCAATCTGTTTTTTTTATATCCTTGTACGAGGTAAAAGATGCAATGCAATCGTGGTATAACGGATTACCCATTTCAAAGGATATAACCGTTTTAATCTTCAATTTTGACTAGTTTCAGACAGAGGTCTGTACATATCTTACATTACTAACTCACAAACGATTAATCGTAGAATGTTGAAATTTTGTATTTAGGACTGTTTAAACATCTATTCATTGCACCATGGGGATCATTTAACTTAAAAGAAAGGTTCCAGATCAGATGTGGGGTTGTCTCCTCATATAAAAGATGGGGAAAAAACACCGACCCCCTCCTGCTGTTTTTCAAGGGGAAAAAACCTTATGTGAGAGACGCACGTATGCAATGATGCCAGGCTGAAACAGCCAAACAAAGCCAGGGATGGCCAAAACGAATATCCGAACCCCCAAGCAAAGCAAACCTCAAGGGAAGAGCTTCCACAGGCGTGTGCCCCTAACTGAAGTTGTAACATCTAGTTGTGTACCCTCCTTTGTAACTGCAATTAACTCTAAATAGAGCGAATGTAGCACATAATAACGCTATTTGTCAGACGCCAGACGTCAGTGCTTGAGCTCTACAAAAATATAACGCAAAGGTATTAATGTACTTACATATAGTTTAAACAATGCTTTAAAACCCATTTTTAATCAGAACATTTTTTTTATTGTTGTTGCTGTAAAGTAGTGTTGATTTTTCGGATTTCAAAACATCCACATACAGCGCATTACAACTTTTAGAAAACCTACAGATAAACTACATTTTCGGATGAGCGAATATGTCCCTTTTCACTTCTATGTTTTTATCTGCAAACCATAAATTAAATCCCTAAGAATGTCAGAATGTTTTCCCTTTAGGGAATTGAGACGCGTGGAAACTGAGAAAAAAAAATACGTTGCTGCTTTAATGCCCTTATCGTTTTTAAATATGAATATATCACTATAAAATTTTTGAGTTATCAATAAAAACATTTTGAAACATGTTATATGAAGTATTTACTCTTCTAGTTAAATTTTTAACCAAATAGAATATACTAATGTTATCAGGCACTGAATTTCCACATCCTCCACATTGACTAAAGGCTGAGAAAAACGATAGATCAACTGTATATTCAGTAGCCAGGCGAAGGTATTATATCTTATATCTAGGTCATATAACTTCTATTTTTATATGCAAACTATAAATTACATCCCCAAGAATGTCAAAATGTTTTCCCTTAAGGGAATTGAGTCGTGTGTGAAAATTGGGAAATAGGAAATGTGGGTTAGTATTGTAAGAAAGCATAGTATCGTTTGAAGCTTAAAATCTTCATTATAGTAGCCTGTTTTACGAATAAGCATAAAATAAATTGTTTTTCTAGATTTCGAATGAATATTTAAAACTTCTTTATAACCCTCTAACATTAATAAATTATTTAGTTTTGTCATTTAGTTTAGAAGTATGATCTTTATAATAAAACAAGAATATACATCAAAGGAAAATAATGGAATTCACTTACCCGCAAGATAAATTTTGAAATATGTTATACGAAGTTTTTACTTTTCGAGTTAAATTTTTAACCAAATAGAATATACTAATGCTATCAGACACTGAATTCGCACACCCTCAACATTTGACTACAGTCTTAGAAAAAAGATAGATCAAACGTATATTCAGTAGCCAGACGAAGGTTTTATATCTTATATCTAGGTCATATAACTCCTATTTTTATATACAAAATATAAATTACTTCCCCAAGAATGCCAAAATGTTTTCCCTTAAGGGAATTGAGTCGTGTGTGAAAATTGGGAAAAAGAAAATATGGGTTGGTGTTCTAAGAAAGCATAGCATCCTTTGAAGCTTAAAATCTTCATTATAGTAGCCTGTTTTACGAATAAGCATAAAATAAATTGTTTTTCTATTTTTCGAATGAATGTTTAAAACTTCTTTAATAACCCTCTAGCTTTAAAAAATTATTTAGTTTTGTCATTTAGTTTAGCAGTATAACTTTTATAATAAAACAAGAATATACATCAAATGAAAATAATGAAATTCACTTACCCGCAAGATAAATTTTGAAATATGTTATACGAAATATTTACTTTTCTAATTAAATTTTTAACCAAATAGAATATACTAATGCTATCAGACACTGAATTCGCACACCCTCAACATTTGGTTAAAGGCTTAGAAAAAAGATAGATCAACTGTATATTCAGTATCCAGACGAGGGTGTTATATCGTAAATCTAGGTTATATAACTTCTACATTTTTATATGTGAACTATAAATTATATCTCCAAGAATGTCAAAATGTTTTTCCTTAAGGGAATTGAGACGTGTGTGAAAATTGGGAAAAAGAAAATGTGGGTTGGTGTTAAGAAAGCATAGTATTTTTTGGAGTTCAAAATCTTCATTATAGTAGCCTATTTTACGAATGAGAGCTTTAAAAAATATTTAGTTTTGTCATTTAGTTTAGCAGTATATTTTTTATAATAAAACAAGAATATATATCAAATGAAAATAATGAAATTCACTTACCCGCAAGACAAATTTTGAAATATGTTATACGAAGTTTTTACTTTTCTAGTTAAATTTTTAAACAAATAGAATATACTAATGCTATCTGTCACTCAATTCACACACCCTCAACATTTGACTAAAGGCTTAGAAACACGATAGATGAACTGTATATTCAGTATCCAGACGAGGGTGTTATATCGTAAATCTAGGTTATATAACTTCTACATTTTTATATGTGAACTATAAATTATATCCCCAAGAATATCAAAATGTTTTTCCTTAAGGGAATTGAGACGTGTGTAAAAATTGGGAAAAAGAATATATGGGTTGGTGTTCTAAGAAAGCTTAGTATCTTTTGAAGCTTAAAATCTTGATTATAGTAGCCTGTTTTACGAATAAGCATAAAAACAAATTGTTTTTCTACTTTTCGAATGGATATTTAAAACTTCTTTAATAATCCTCTAGCTTTAAAAATTATTTAGTTTTGTCCTTTAGTTTAGTATAATAAAACAAACATATACATCAAATGAAAATAATGAAATTCACTTACCTGCAAGATAAATTTTGAAATATGTATATTAGAAACTAAACTTTGATATGGAATTGAAATAGAAATGAAACATCTATTTTATTTTGTAAACCAACATTTTAATGATGTTTGACTAAACGTTTTAAAAAATTAAAAAATTGTAAGAAATTAAAAATAAAAAATATTCTTTATCAAAGAATAAAACTAAATATAAAGGTAGCATAAATATATTTGAGGAGTACAGAATAAAAATGGTTATTAGCCTGTATCTGTTGTAAAAAATAATCTTCTAATCCACAAATTTCAAAAAATTATTTTGTGGGTAAGTACATTGCTATTTTTTTTTATTTTATTTATTTTTTTTTTATTTTACTATTTGTACATATTTTTTGTCCGCTTGATGTATTGAAATTAAGTTTTTTTCTTACTCAATTTTTATTATTTTACCAGTACTTTTTACTGTATTTACCAAACAATTCTTTATAACTAATGAGATATAATTTTGAATTATATTACATTACTAATTTGAATGACTGATTCATGAAAATAAAAGGTCTATATATCTATAAAAATTCTCTAAAATAGGTATTCCTTAATATTTTTAAATAAACCATTCTAATATTCGTTTTATTCATTGTATTCTAAAAATTTATTCCTAATTCTGTTAGACAGGCATATTTAAATTTGTATAAAAAAAATTCATATGTGCTTATTTTTAGTGTTTTGAATTTAGCTAATTATACAAAAAATAAACATAAATTGAAATAAACCAATTAAAAAATTTCAAATTAAAAAAACAATTTAAAAATTGATCAAAATTTTTTAATTATATATATATTAAATTTCTTGTTTTATTTTTTATTAATGAATCAATCTTTTACAAATTTAGCTCCTTATTTTGTATATTGTTCCCATTTTGACAAATTTAAGAAAAGCTAAATTCCTAAGAAAAATTTCGTACAATGAAAAACTTATAAAATATTTATTTAGATCATTATAATACTTACTTAAAACCATTCTATAAATTTTCTAGTATGTTATAATGAAATAAATAATAGGATTTAATATTATTTGCTAAAATATAAAGAAAATTAATATCATTAAAAATAATTTTTCCAGTTTACAAAGCCTTAAGTTTTCAAAACCTTATTTTAAAATCTAGCAGATGAAGTAATTTCTTCCCTCTTAAGTAATTTTCTTCTTTTAGAATTGTTAAGTAAGTCTCTTCTTTTAGCATCGTTTTGAAAATTCATTCAAGAAAATGAAATAATGAAGACGTTGTAAGCAAACAATGTAAAGGAAGATTTATAGGAACATGATCAAGATAAAAATGCTTTTTATAATAAATTTCTAGTTACTAACGCCTTAAAATTGTCTTAATATAGAAGATGTAACAAAGAATATTTTAAGTCAAAAAAGGAGAAAATCGATATTTTGGTTAGAATAAGGGTTACTGCCGTATAAGGGATGTTGAGGTCAATTAAAAATTTAATTAGGCAAATTGAACTCATTCTGTAATATATTGAAAATTAAGTTATTCGATTGAAATTACAAGTACTATTTTTAAGTGGAACTAAAGATTTCATTAAGTAATGTTTGATAGAATTGACTAACTTATGACTAATTCATAAATTAGTCAATTATAAATTAACACTACTTTCCTTTCCATTATTGTTGAATTTTATATTTACTAATAATTTTTCTTCTTTTAAGACATCGTGTTTAATTTTTAGTGTAGATTTAAATTCCGCTTTTATTTCTTATGATATCATTGAATATATATATATATATATATATATATATATATATATATATATATATAAGCTCCATAGACAAGTGTGTAAATAATCCACTCTCTTGAAGTCATTTTAAGTTTCTTTATTAAGTTCTAAGACATTTTAAATATTACTGGTTTTGTTCCTTTGTTTAAACTTCTCTCTGAGTGACGTAAAGGTTGTTGCCAGCTCC
>CM063498.1:70420043-70432543 GCA_032207245.1 Pardosa pseudoannulata | reverse complement strand
TAATAAAGATTTAAACCGAATAAAGTGAGAGTTTTCCTGTTACAGAGAGATTTAAAAAAATAAAAACCGTTAATTAGCATAAACTTTTAACACTGTTAATTAAAAACAGTTAAAGGTCCATTTAAAAGTTATTTGAAAAAACTATTCATAGGTACGACGCATAAACGACGTGTAAAAACATATAATTTTTAAATAGTAATATAATTGAAGAAGTACACTTTATACTTTACAGTAGAAGATATGAATTTGTCTTGATTCATAAACGCTCATTAAAAAATATGGCGTGGTATGATGAAGACCAATCATTAAAAAACAGTCTGAAAGTAAAAAAAAAACAATTGTACAATAAAAACGTCTAAAAAAATATTATACTTTGTAACTTTTTACGGAGTTAATGCATACTGCTGACGTTACTCTCAACACCATCAGAATTGCCGTAAAGTATTGATTCAGAAAGATTACGAATACATATATACGGATATACGGATATAGATTCTTGCTTTCGTATATTTGACAACTCTGTATGATCCATGTACGTTAAAAGCAGCCGAAGAGCGCGCAACACAACTGAGATAAAATTTACTCAAAATAAATCAAACTTTTCATTTTGGAAAGTCCTGTAGCTCATAGGAAAAATTCCATTATCAATGCTCCAGTTTGTAAGCTAAAGCTAATAATGAAATTTGTCTGTAGGGTGTACTGACCAGTCAAGGAATATTTTCCAAAAGAAAAAAAAATTGCAAAGCCAGTAACGATACAAGTTTGACTAAAACTGTTTATTTAATTGTAAAATTTGAAGTGTCCAAACTAAGGAAAAATATACCTTGATTAATAGATGTAAAATTAATAATCGTAAATAATAATAATCAGAAAATTAACAGAAAACCCGGTAAATGAACTCTGAATACCAATGAATTAAGATAAAATTGGGCAGTGAATAGTTACTTTTATTTTTGACAGGCACCCTGCTTATATAAGAACAGTAATTTGATATTTATATTATAAACTTACAAATTTCCTTCGTTAATCTGACTCAAAATATTAAAAAAAAAGTAGAAAAGGAGCATTTTGGTTTTTCACTGGAATAGATTCAAGCTACCATTCTATTGACAACATTTCCTTGGTCACGTTTTCACAACATCTACAAACGACATTTTCTGTTTAGGTTTGAACCTTTACATTTGCTTTCACACCTAAAACCCCACTCTAGATAATAAAAAAGCTCGGTTATTTTTGCTATGTAAGAAGCTACAATATATTTTCTTTAGTATTTTTAAAGAAACTTGTTGAAAAGCGAACCCACGTATTCTTTTTAGAATTTGTAGGGTTTCTTTTTATTCATAAACATATGATTAGCTGGATTAATTACAGCTAGGATTACGCATTACAGACAAGAGAAGAAGAGTAAAGGTTTGTTTTCATTTTTTAAATGGAATTAAATTTACTTTATGGAATTGGAAACCACACTGGCCATAGAGTAGTATGTTTATCGTATAGAAAATAACGGCATTTTAAAAGTTTTTTGTGCAAATGTTGGTAACTTGTCTTTTTAGGACAAAAAGAAAAATTTATTTCAAAATGAAATCTCTATTTATTTTAGACTGATAATTTTACAAGCACTGGGCTACTTGCCAAATCGAAATGGACAATTTAAATAAAAGTAAAAGATATTAACACCTCACAAAGGGAGTGACCTACCTTGACGAATATAAAAGCGTTTTGTGAAGCTGTGTTAAAAAATTGCATATATTTTATGTATAAGAATGTTTTTTTTCTTTTCTTTTTTCACAGCCCTCTCCAATTAGGCTACAAATTTTTAAAATCAAGGGGGTTTTCAAGTCTACAGATGGATCGCAGTCATACTAAGTAGTACACTCGAACCACACAAATGTCAAAAGTACAGCATTTTCCAAGAAGTTTACCTCTCCAAAACTAAGGATACCAAAATTTGCTCTATTTAAAAGAAGCAATACTTTCAGCAAAAGACAAACTAGGAAACGGCCTCACATCATAGTTATTTGATAGACAACTATGACAAGTTTAAAGCATTTATGATGCCACCCTGAAGGAAAACCCTAAATTTGGATCATCCTTAGACCGAATATTTTTTTACCTATTCTATACCTTCATTCTATCTACCAACTCCCCAGTGCGAGGACAGTAACACACACACTTTTTTCTTATACTTACTTTATTTATACAGAGAAATATTTTGAGAACTATCCTCACTCAAAAGAGATGATCCGGGGTTCTAGTTTAATACACAAATCACTCGGCCAGCCCTCATATCCCACCCCTAATGCAATATATTTGATCCTTAGTGGAAAACAGCCTTCGCCATGGATGAAACTTTGAAATATTCACCACGAACAGTTCACTGTGCAACAAAAACTTTACATCAAAATGATACGAAAAATTTTCATTGCTGATTGATGTCGTTTGCATGAAATGAAAGAAATGCAATCAAATTCCTGAAAGAATGAAAGTTTTTGCATGTCTTTTTTAGTATCAATGCATATAAAGAGGTGTATTTGAAAATAAAAGAGGTTAGAGGTAGCACAAATAATTTTAAGATCTAACCAAAGCTAAAACAATGCCTTTTGTTTAGGAGAATTAAGTATTACAATATGAAGACCAAAACAAGTTTGTTTTAACAAAATTATACTTGTGAGGTGTCCCCAAGCATGGTCTTGGTCCTGGTAGTAATATGAATGGTTTGGTTTGGTTAGGAGTGCTATGGTCTACTGTTGTGCTACACGAGGGCTAATGAGATTGGGACTTCTGCATAAAACTGATTCTGAACGGCTATGAACATCCACCCTAGCAGCGGAATTCGAACCCACGAACTCCGGTTCTGAAGAGCAGCGCACTATCTTGTCATATGAATGGGTAGTGCAAAATGAGAACGATAATAAAAAAGGAAAATAATTGTGTTATTAGTTACTGAAAAACATTACAAAAATCTTGAGTCACCCTTTGCATTCAGAGAAATAAAAAAGAAGACATTGACGACAAAGAAATTCAAAATTCTACCAGATAAAGAAGTACATACGTCATGTAGTGGGAAAGCGGCCGTGTAAGCTCCTTCTTCGGTAAGTCTGTCGATACCTATTTGTGCCCTCCGCCTCTTTCCGTAGGCTGCCGTCTGTAAGATGGCGTAGACGATCCTTATCCTCTGCGTACGGCTGAAATATTCGTCTTGGTTGTCGCTTCCGAGAAACCTGCACAGTCAGGAACATACATAACAATGCAGTGGTATAACTCAAAGCAAAAAAGATGAAATTATTATATACTGCATGCTTTTATGTACAAGAAAAATAATCTAAATAAATGTAAAGGTTATTTAAAATGCAATGATTTTCTTTTGTTAAATATAACAGACTTTATTACCATTTAATAATTAGATATATCTAAATTTTTGTTTGAATTTTGACTGTTCAACTTTATTTCAGTTATATATTCCTATGGATTGCAAAATCCCCTTATATTTTCATTTGTTCTTCATTTTGCATGCTTGTTAATTTACTGAGATTTGAGGTTTGAGTTGCAATATACCCTTAATCCATAAAAATTTCCCAAGTATCGAAAATTACAGCACTTGGTCAGTTTTGGTAAACATGTAAGTAGATTTAAAGAGACATAAAGTGAGAATTCTTCTAGCTAATTATTCCCTATATAATAAATGAGATTCCCTATATAATAAATGAGATGAATAAATTATTCCCTATATAATAATTTTAGGACAGGCGGACATATAACTTAGGCTATAAAAGCCTAAGTTATATGTCCGCCTGTCCTAAAATTTATGAAGCGGTTGGACCTGTAATAGATTGAGTCATTTATATTGGATTTGGGTCTGCTTAAGAATTGGGTTTCCCTTGGCAAATTTGGTGAAAATATTGGCGATATTTACTAAAACACAAAAGCCATCCATCCAAACATTGTATTTCTTGCTTTTTCTGTCAACTTTAATTAATGCACAGTAAGCCATCGTAATAGAATTATATACTCTTGCTTAATGAAAGAAAAAGATTTGAAAACCGAACATTTATATTTCTGGACAGTTAATTCATTAACAATTTACAAACGCAACAGCTCAAAATTATTAAAAATCAGCCATAGTGAACCATTAATGGCTTGTTTATCTATTTTTTTGAAGCATTTCGCACTTTTAATATAAGAAAAAGAGTGACACCAGGAGAGTTGGATGCAAATATCATATAAATTATAATATAGATACAGACTGCTTGAACACAGTGAGATCAAGAGAAAATGTTAGGCGACCATACTTAAACCATTATCGCCAAGTTGGCGGGGGAACCCAATTCTTAAGTCGACCCTTGGATTTTTGATGAGGTAGGGTTAGCAACTTTCGAAATCCACCATTTTCCCCCTTTTCTAGCATTTAATGCCATTATTTCAAGCATTATTTTCCCTGGTTAGGAGCAAGCTATTAAATTTATCAATTTATCACATAATAGATAGTAAAAATAACATTTTTCTAGCATTATGATGTCATTTCTTTAACCATCTCATTTAACCATTTCTTATTTTAGATTACTTAAACATCGTCTGTATTATTTTCATACATTTTATCGCTAAACTTAGATATTACGTAAATAATTTTCTTTTATATTTGGGTTAAATAATAGATTAGGTACATATGTGATAATTTTAAATTTAATCATCTATTATTTTTTGTTGCAATGAAAATTTTATCACCGATATTAACAACAAATTCTGTCTATCCCCAGGGTGTAGTGGAAACGATAGTTTCATTCCTTTACCTCCATTAATTACTGTGACAAAAAAACATTTGGGAAGAACTTAACGATAATTTTGACTTAGCTTAGAAAACTTATTATCTTTCTAAATGAATTCGATGTGATTCTAAACTGCATTCACAGTATCGGGAGACTTTAGAGGAGTATGAAGATAAAAAAATTATTGGGCGTGTACCAGAGAATTCTCAACCAAAAAAAACCCCATTTTTTTATATGCCTTATGGGGTACTTTACAATAATGGAAAATTAAAAATTTTACTGACCCCGTCATATGGCGGGTTATATGCTAGTATAATAGAATTGCCTATTAGAAATTATCCATTTTTTCATTTAGTGTCGGACTTATGAATATCTCAGTTTTGTGCAAATTAAAAAATATATTTTGCTAGCTTAGTAATATTCATAAATTACTAAGGGTTTAATTGTAATCTTTAAATTTTGTTCACATTCACCATGATGTGTAATACCCCAAAATAATAGAATAAAAGTCATTATTCAATATTTTATCTCCTAGTGTGATGTTTTAATGTGAGTACATTTTTTAACTTTTCGCTAAGTAACAGACTTAACTGAATTTCAATCATATATTCTCTATACAAATATTAAAGTCTAAGCATACTCACTTGTCTAGCTTAGATTTCTTGAATGCACATGTGTAGTAGTCCAAAGGTTTATTTGGAACGTCCTCGTGCATGATGTTTGGTATTCGTATTGCCCTCAAAATGTGTTCTGACCAATTGCTGCTGGGGTTCGGATGTGCCTGTCAGTATAAGGAAAGAGATTATTTAGAAAACAAATCCGAAAGAATTTACGACTAGTTTTTATTTAAAAAAATTATTCCAATAAAATTTATTTAGAAACAAATTTTTTAAACTGGGTTATGACTAGTTTTAATTAAAAAATATTCTAATGAAATTATTCCAGAAAACAAATCTCAAAGGGGTTATGACTAGTTTATATTAAAAGAAATAATTCTAATGAATTTCATTTGGAAAACAAATCTCAAACGGGGTTACGACTAGTTTTAATTAAAAGAAATTATTCTAATGAAATTTATTCAGAAGACAAATCTCAAAGGAGTTACGACTAGTTTATATTACAAGAAATTAATCTAATAAAATTTATTTAGAAAACAAATCTCAAACGGTGTTATGACTAATACTTATAAAAAAAAAAATTCTAATGAAATTTATTCAGAAAATAAATCCGAAAGGGATTAGGACTAGTTTATATTACAAGAAATTATTCTAATGAAATTTATTTAGAAAACAAATCTCAAACAGGGTTACGACTAGTTTTAATTAAAAGAAATTATTCTAATGAAATTTATTCAGAAAACTAACTCAAAGGGATTAAGACTAGTTTATATTAAAAGAAATTATTCTGCTGAAATTTGAGTTAAACTGACCTGGAGTGGTGCTCTCATGCACAGTTGTTCAGCGTAGTGGACTAGCACTGACCAAGGAGCAGATAATTTGATGAAGTGTATAACACTATGTTCGCTCTCAACCGCCTCCTGTAGTACAATAAATAAATAAATAAGAATTACACAGAATTAATTTTGAAAGACTGATAAATATTCATACAAAAATTCTTTAATGAAAGAACATAGACGTAAATGTAAACAAACAATGAATCTCTTTTTGCTAAACAAAATCAAAATGATCGTGTGATTAAAATGAGTGATGAACAAATGTTCATTATTTACTCACTAAAATGCAAACATCACTCCATTAACCCTCCGAGTGGAACACACCGATTAAAAATAGTCTCCAAAAATACGCTTAAGTTTTATTGTGTCAGTGACCAAAGCGTTCTATGATTTTTTACTTCACCCTTTGTCGACTAGAAGGGAATACGGGAAACCCACCCTCGTTATTGTCCCTTTACTTCCGGTTATAAATAGATATTATAGATTGTTAATTTTCAATACACATAAAAATCGTCAAGTCTCGAAGATCATCCCATAAGAAATAATGGATTGTAAAAGTACAAATAAAAATATTCTTTAAGAGAATTATTTATATTTTTTTTTACGAAAGTTATCCAAGATATTTAAGTGGTGCAATTAGAGATACATCTGTTACCGCAAACGAAATACTTCGAAATAGAGATTTACAAAGCCATGAAAAGCTATCAGCGTCTTTGTGCCTGAAGGAGTAGGGGTGCATCCCTCAATAAATGTCAGTCAAAGAGGGATGCAGTTTCTAAACAATCGACCTGACCCTCCTACCTCAAACACTGGCAGAAATGTACATTACATCCATTTTCGGAACGTCTTTGGATGTCGAAAATTGTACGTGACAACCGCTTTGAAGACATCATCGGTTTAGCGGAATTGTACGTGCGAACCGCTTAGAGGGTTAAAAGATAATGAAAATTGTTTAAAACAAATTATTGCACACAGTTCAGGAATACATTTTTATTGGGCATTCTATCATATTTTTCATTTCAGATTACTAAAAGTAGTAGCTTTCTCAGATAAAAAATTTTAAAATATTAGATGAATATAAATTAAGACATTAAGGAAAATTCGAAGACGAAAGAGAGAAAATGAAATCCTTTTGATGCTACACTACTTATTTTAAGAATTGTTCAATTATTAGTTATTCCTTTACTTTATGAATGCTCACCATAATTAATAACTAGTTAATAATCTTGTATCAATACAAAACAGCAAATTTTCATTAAGATTATGTCATCGAATCAGAATTTAATGCTTTTACTTGGTATAATTGAGCGCGGTATCAAGCAATTAAGTCTTTATCTGGACCATCTAATAAGTAAAGCAACATGCGGATCATGCATAAGAATGCCTTCATTATAGAAGTAACAAACAATGTATCAAACAATTTCGGAGATAAGAATATAATTAGATCTTATACAAAATAACTCACATGAAATAAAACACAAAGAATAATCAACAAGATTTTACTCTGCAAATGTGTGCTTAAAGAAATACATTTTCTGTCAGGATGAAAAGATTTGATCATAACAGCAAAGTTTCGATTCAATATAAAATAAAGGTTTCTGCTCTTTATACAATAAATATTTACATCAATAAGAATCTAACTTTATTTGAATTATTGCTTATATTATATCAAGCAATATTTATTTAAAAAAAACACAAAAGATAATTACCAAGTAATAAAATATAAATCTACTTCTCCGTAAAATAATTTTTTATACTTATAAATTAAAATCTTATTTTTTTTTTATCAAATGAACGAGATAATTATCTTTCCCGTGAAATATTAACACGAGTGATATATTTTACTTTCTAGCGTTAGGAAGGATTTTTTTATTAAAATTTATTTTCTTAACAGTTTTTTTAATATTTCAAGTTTTAATATGTCAGATAAATTAAAAGTTTTAAGTTTACATAATGAAATATACATTTATATATTCAGTTTAATAATAAAATATAAATCTACTTCTCCGTAAAATAATTTTTTATACTTATAAATTAAAATCTTATTTTTTTTTTGTCAAATAAAAGATATAATTATCTCTCCCGTGAAATATTAATACCAGCGATTTTACTTTCTAGCGATAGGAATGATTTTTTTTTTAAATTTATTTTCTTAACAGTTTTTTAATATTTCAAGTTTTAATATGTCAGATAAATTAAAAGTTTTAGGTTTACATAATGAAATATACATTTATATATTCAATTTGATTTAAAAACCTAGTTTCTAGCATAAATATTTCATACGTTCTCATATTTCAAATATATATATATGTCTCATTTCAAATATATGCATAGTTCAAAAGTTCAATAAAAAAGTTTAACTTCTTTTTAAATAGAGGCAGAATTTTTTATGTTATTTAAAATATAAGCAACTTGAAATAACAAAATTAAACATTTTTCAAGTTAGAACGTTAATAACGTGTTAAAAAATTCATTGTAAATGAATCAGAATATTTTTCTATGATGAATCGAGATTAAAGCTGTTAAACAAATATTTTTAAGTCTGAAAATTTACTATTTATACTTAAAAGAACCAATTTGAAATAATTAAAATTTGAATCATCTGAAAAGATTTTACACACACAGAGGTATTAATTTAAAACATATTTTGTGAAATAAATAATTACAGTAATGGTAAATTATCTACAGGTTAATTTAATCTCGTTAGGTGAGGATTGACTTAGGGTTTAAAGTTTAATTAATTATTCCTATTTTATTTCTACATTATTTTAAAAAATAGAAATTTTAAAATAACATTTACTGCCCCATTTGCATGCATACATTAGCAGTATTTGATTTTCTTGTTTACATTATTATTTCCTTATAAAGAATCCTATTTGTATATTTTATAAGCTATGGAAATACAGCAGAATCCCTTTCTAAGAACATTAGAAACTTGATGTCTGTGAGGCTTTTTGAGCTTTTTCTGACACTGCGGATTTGTTATTTCCAAGCCTGCATATAACAAGATAAATAAATGTTTCAGGAAAATCTTTTACGTTCATCTTATACTTACTTTCGGCCTCTGAATTATTTAGTATTAAAATTCTATATTTTAAGCTGGTACTTCATATTTTACAACTCTCTCTCTCTCTCTCTCTCTCTCTCTCTATATATATATATATATATATATATATATATATATATATACATTCATGTCCATAAATTAAGGATAATTCAGAATCACACAGAAATTGAGCTCTAAAATAAAAAATTCACCTGTAGAATTATCCCACACATCTTGAAGAAGAATATGCAAATTGCAGGAAACCACCAGATGGCGCGGATAGTACGTCACAATGACTAGAGTGTATGAAAGGGGTATATAAGGAATGGTAGAAAAGAAGTAAAATTGTTCACAAGCGCTTTAAAAGCCTTTCAGTGCAATAACCGCATAGTTATGGTACAAAGGAAGCATTTGGATGATTTTTTACGTGGTAGAATTATCGGACGACTGGAATGTGGACGTACCCAGCTGGAAGTATCCGAGGAACTTGGAATCGCCCAGAGTGTCATCTCCAGGCTTTGGCAACGATTCAAACATGATGGTAATGTGAGTAGATTTTACAGCACAGGTCGCCCCCGAGTTACTAGGCCGAATGATGACCGGTATTTGGCAGTTACTGCCAAAAGAAACAAACGGAGCACAGCATCAGACCTGTCTTGTCAGCTCTCTTCAGCTACCGGTACGACAGTTTCAAGGCAGACCGTGTACAGACGCTTAGGGAACATTGGTCTATATGCTCGTAGGCCTATCAGATATGTTCCCCTTACCGCAACTCACTGTCGCCTGCGATTATGCTGGGCTAGAGAGCATGCATTGTGGACACCGCAACAGTGGTCTTGTGTGATGTTTTCCGACGAGTCCAGGTTCAGTTTACATTCCGATTCTCGCCGGACTTTCATATGGAGAGCGCCAGGTACCCGTTACCACCAAGAGAACACCATTGAACGACACCGTTACGGTGGTGCAGGATGGCTCGTTTGGGGAGGAATTATTCTTGGTTCCAGAACTGACCTGCATGTTCAGAGTGTAACGATGACAGGCCACATCTATCGGGATGTCATTCTGGAACAACATGTACGTTTGTTTCGGGGCGCCATGGGTCCTGAATTTCTGTATATGGATGACAACGCCCGACCTTACCGTGCAAACATTGTAGACGAATGCCTTCAATCGGAGGATATCACCCGTATGGATTGGCCAGCATACTCACCGGACTTGAATCCAATAGAGCATGTGTGGGACATGCTTGGCCGACGAACTGCAGCCCGTCAACGCCCTCCCAACTGTCTATCGGAACTTCGGAGGGCATTGCTTGATGAGTGGTGTAATTTCCCCCAAGATCAGATTGATAATCTGATACTCAGCATGCGTAGGCGTTGTAACGCTTGTATTGCATCGTCCGGGAGACATACTCCGTATTAACCATCATACTAACCATGTTATACTGTTTTCTGTAAATAGGTTCTTTTTTGAAATTTGCTCCAGGGAATAAAAATCGCAATTTTTATTAATTATGTCAAACATATAGCATCTTTTTTGCTCTTTACCTTTTGTTTAATAAATAGACTTTACAAATAAGTCAAATTTGTTTTGCTTTTGTCTCTTTTATTGCCTGAACTTCATTATCCTTAATTTATGGACATGAGTGTATATACATATACTTATATATAGGTATGTATATATATGTATATATATATATATATATATATATATATATATATATAATATATATATATATATATATATATATACTGAAAATTAATCGTAATAAATAATTAAATTATTTTCCGCAATTTTAATTCTACATCAAGAGAAAATAAAAAGCCTGAATCCAAAAGCACAATTACTTCCTTTTCCCAGAATCACTTAACTTGCAATTCTTCCCCTGATTCCGTCTGGATATAGTGAGATCTGAATGACTTCCCGAACTTTAAACTTTAAAAGATCTACTTTTCTTCACAATCTGACTTTTCTCAACTCTCTCGGATGCTGAAATAAGTTAGGTGTTAGAAGATAAGTTAAAAACAAATGACATAAATCAGGGAAAGGAACCAAAATAATAGGCACTGTCTCTCGTAGTCCTAACTCCACAGTTGTTTGAAAGAAAAAAATTAGATGAATAAGAAGCAGATGACGAAAAAAAGAATGAAAATCATCATGAAATTAGGAAAAAGGAGAAGAGATTACCCCTAAAAAATGGAAATAAAGAAAGACCATGGAGAGCACTTCTTTGAGATAAGGCTCATAGATTATGCCTAGTGTGCACAGTGAGGCCTGGTTAAACCCCTTCGTGATCAACGTCTCGTATACGCGACGCAGTGATTTTACTCTTATCAGTCCAGCGTCGCCTCCACGTGATGATCTTCGGTTGATATTGAGAGACCAGAGTCGCGTATGCGTATTTGGAGGTCTGATATTTTATAATAATATTTAAATGCTAGAGTTAATTACTAGATGGCGTTAAACAGCAGTGTTTTTTTCAAAAGTCGACTATAGCATTTACGTGTTGGTCCTCAAGGTTTTGGTTTGGTTCGGTTTGGAGTGCTACAGTCTACTTTTTGCAACAAGAGGGCTAATGAGACTTTGACCTACAGCTTAAAGCCGATTCCGAACGGATACGAACATCCTTGCAACTGTGGTATTCGAACACATGAACTCCGGTTCCGAATTCCAACATCCTAACCAGTTTGCCATCGTTCTGCTGGCCCTTAAGGGGTTAATCACTATATACTATACTAACTATACTAACAGTCTATATGTATTGGATAATAAGTAATACTGCTATGAATCTAAAACCTCCAAAATGTCATACTAACATTTAATATACCATTTAGCATGTAACCAATTACCTCCTCTTTCTTAAAATTGGGACAATTTGTTACAGATTTGCCAGAATTTCAAACTTGAATAGGTAAAAAGATGTGAAACTTAAAACATCTTGAAAACAAAAGTAATTAAGTTAATACTTCGGGTTACATCACAACATGCTGCTTCGGGAATCTATAGAAAATTATATGTAATCTTCGTTAAACATAGATATAACTATTCATATGGAGTGGATCATGTATATTTTACAGATAGATATAGATATGCTTATCTATATAATATATGCATAATATATGCATAATATATAATACTATATGCATATAATATATCCATCTATATAATAAATCTATATAATACATCTATATAATATATCTATATTCTATAACATATCTATATAATATATGCTATATTA
>CM063498.1:70402543-70405043 GCA_032207245.1 Pardosa pseudoannulata | reverse complement strand
GTTAGAACTTTATGCACTAAATCTATATAAAGCCTCTTAAACAGTTAACTCTTTCTAAAAAAATGTATTCATCTGTTTTTATACCGAAGTTAATAATAGATTTTAAAATTATCCTTGTCCGAGTAATTGCAAACGGATGTGACTAATTATCCGAACTTTTTAGAATCGTACTTTCCTATTTCCCCGGACAATCTTATTTAAAGCTCAACATTTAGTGTCTGTCATTCAGTCGCACGTGCTATGAAAGTAAAGATTCTTAGGTTTTTACCGTGAATGCGTCATTTTAATACGATTAGTGGGGATTTAATTATCGGAATGTCTATGGCGCCTTAATACACTTTTTACTTGGATTAGGGATCAGGGATGTTGTAAAAATTGAACTATAGTTGAAAATATTGATCTTTTATGTGCAAAGACTGTAAATATTTAAACCCCTTAAAAAAGTTCTGTCGGTCAGATTTTATAGAGGGATGGTTTTTGAGATTGTCTATAAAATTACAGAGAGACTTTCTTGGAGGTACCACATTTCTTGTTTACTTTTAAATATTTGGGTTTATTTAAATTTAGGTTATTTTAATTTTCGCAATTTTTGATTTGGGTAGGATTTTAACGCCAAGTGTTTGTAATGTTAACCAGTATTGCTGTGAACGCTCGTTTGATTAAACAATTATCCAGCAACAGATGAAACGAGTAAATTCAAAATGTTATCGATTTGGCAGATGCTTCCCACTATTTTTAATTTTCTCAAGACTCCTCCACACTATGGTCCATTACAAGCCATTACCACAGTCTGGAGGGGTAGGGCTTATTGAGGTCGACGATGGCAGACGAAAAAAATGACCTTGGCTGAGGATGGCTGAGAAGGCTGTTTTTCTCCAAGGATCAAAGGCAGCTAGATGCGCAACTAAAGTGCGCAGTAGACCCTATGGACAAATAGCTAATTTGCTGATTTAATGGCCTAGTGTGTGGATGCAAATCATAAACCATCGTCCAAGATCACCATCAGGAAGTTGTGAACAATTGGCTATAGTGTGGAAGCTATATTATAATTATAATTTCCAATTACTTGCGTTTACAGCATTTGCCACTCACTTTGCTGATATTTGTTGGCCATTTCATTATTGAAGCCCCATGTAGGCTACCAACATTACCCTACTAGAACAACTCAAACAAAGTGGGTCCTCCTACTTTAGAAACAGAGACCAAGCAGAAAACCCTCAAGCTTTTTCTCCCGCATCCAGAGGTATCGTTGAGAAATTAATACCGAACCTCTTTTGACGTGCCCCAGCTACCATTAAGGAATACAGCGAATCTTTCTTCTGCTTGACCCTCAAATTCACAAGCCTCTGGTTATGAGATCGATGTCTTTGTCCATTGAGCAAAACCATCGGTCCTCGGCTCTGTTTTCCTTTTTATACAGGAACAAATGATCATGCTTGATTTTAATATTATAATATTTAAATTTTACATTAACTTGTTTTTTAAAAACATTAAGAAACTTATTAGTTTTTGGAATGTTTTACGATTTTTGGTTTGCTATTTTACGTTTTGCCTATATGGTAACTTCCTGAATAAGCATTTTTTTTACCGAGAGGGGAAAATTTGTGGCCTAAGGAGAATGCCCAACCCGTAAAATCTGTGAACAAAATTCTATAAATAAAATTCCAAGGGTTTAAGAGTTAACACTACGCAAATTGGTCTTCATATAAATGCACAACTTGTAACACTAATTTTTATAATAAAATATATATTAATGATTCAAAATTAGAACTTTATGTTCCAAGTCCACATAAAGCGACTTGAAAGCTCAACTCCATATCAAAATTAGAGTTTATATTCTAAATGCGCGTATAGCCTTTTAAATGGTTAACTCTTTCTCGTAAAAATGTATCCATTCTTTTATTTATACCAAAATTTATAATGCAACAAAGTTAAAAAAATTGTCCGTACCTTTTCTGTTCTAGTGATTACAAACGAACGTGACTAATTATCCGAAACTTTCAGAAATTTTACTTTCGTATTTCCCACGACAATTTCATTTAAAGCTCTATATTTAGTATCAGTCGTTTGGTCACATGTGTTGTAAAAGTAATGAGTCAAAAGTTTTCAACGTAAATGCGTATTTCTAACGTGATTAGTGGTGATTAAATTAAGGTAACATTCCTACCGCCTTAATATGGTCTTTAATTGCCTTTGGTTTCAGGGACATTGCAAAAATTGAACACAAATTTACACTTTATAAATGCAAATAATGAATAAATCTTTTATTAAGGATAAAAGTCTGTTGAACTATTTTTATTGATTAAATTATGACACTCTTAGGAGGCTCATGAGAGTAAGGTGTTAAGCAGAATGTATGTTTGCATTTCGCTCAGTAGGAAAATTGAAAACAGTTCTCGGTAACAAGGTTGTAACTAGGTTCTTTAGCGCCCCCGTGGCAAAAAACTAGTCTGCGCCCCTGCCATCAAATATAGCGAGAAAATACATAAACATGTTATAT
>CM063498.1:70357543-70397543 GCA_032207245.1 Pardosa pseudoannulata | reverse complement strand
ATAGTTAAGTATATTAATTACACTGTTATATAATAATTAACAATAACTAATATATAACAGTAAATAGCTTGTTGTTACCTAATTTATTGTAACAGCAGATGATATCAATTTTACAAGTTTTTGACAATTTTTGCCTTTTTTGACAAGTTGTTTTTGACAGGACGGATAAAACTGTGGTTAAAAATGGATAAAAAGTTTTATTTCTCAATATTGTGTTCACACCTTATAACAGATAAATCTATTTTCACGAAGTTTTCTTTCTTAAAAAAATGATATTGTATGATGTTTAAAATTTAATCTCATCATTAATGAAGACTTTCTATAATATTCTAAGTTGTTTAAGCTTCATATTTTGCTTAGTTGTTTAAGTTTCATAGTTGTTTAAGCTTCATAGTTGTCCAAGAAGGCTTCTAAGTTAGATATTTATAAATATATAATCAGCGTTTGCCTATTTGTATAACCGGGAGTTAACGGACTAAAGGGCCGGTGTCACCAAAGTCGTTTAAAGGCTAACCGCTATTGATCTATGTTTAAACGAAGAATTACGTCTCACCATTGGTTGGCGTCATGGGTTTATCGCGGTTAACTCGTAAATGACTTTGGTAATACCGGCCCTAATATAGGAATAGGAAAAAATATTAAATAATTCCCTTTTATAATTTTATCACTATCTAATCTCGGATTTAATTCTTTTTATCAAAAGAACTAATCCTTTTAATAAGCTAAATACAAGATGAGAAAGAAATGGAAAAGTATGTTTATTATTCAAAAATAGATGAAGATTGTATTGCAATTTTTTTTACGAAAATTATAAACATCGATGGCTAACACATAACAGATAAATTAAACATTTTATATACGAATAAGAATACTTTATATTACAAAAACTTCTAATAAAAAATAACTATGAAAAACAATTATATTTACAAAATGTGTTATTAAATGTATGATGGAGTATTTGGAAAATCGTAGAAATTATTAAATTCTATCAAATTTTTTTCTGAATTTCAGTAAGATTTTATGCCTGACATGACAATAATATGGACAAAATATCTAATAAACACTTCAATGTTTTCTTTATTTGTAACTTTAATATTTTAAGATGAAAATTCTTTATTTTTTTAGTAAAACGTATAAATTTAGTAAAAACGCAAACTGCATAAATATTCATATTTTTCTAGTATTAATCAACATTATTATTGTATTCATTATAAATATTTAATAAATTTCATATTTATCCATACAATATACGTTAAGATGTCTTGAGCACACATGACTAAAACTATTTTTTCAGTAATATTAATTTTAATGGCCATTAATACGGAAATGCTCCACGTTTCGATACAGTTTTTTATTAATTTAAATTTGAGTTTTCAGAATATTTTTATGAGATTTGTGGTACAAGTTACATAAATATAATCAATTTCAAAGAAAATATATTTTAAAAATCTGCTTTTGAAACTTTAAAGATGATGTGTCTCCTTATATGTCAAAATGGAAAAATCTCAAAACTTTCAATTTTGGGTTGTTGGAAACTGGACTGTGGGTAAACACACAATCCGAGCGTAAATGAGTTACAAAAGTACAACATTCAAAAAGGTCTTTTAAATAAGTATTTGTAAAATATAGCCTGAGATGATCTAATGGTTTGCCTCAGAGGTTCAAATTTAGAAGTGATGAACTTGATCCTGGTAGGCGCACTAAACATCTTCCTGTTCAGTCGGAGAATGTGAGACACGGTAGCTCAGTCAACAAAGGCAAAGATCTTGTTACTGGAAGGTTGTGGGTTCGAAGCTCAAGTCAGACTAAGATCCGCCATGTTTGTTAAAGGTTATTAGGGAACATAAAAAACGTACGTGGTCACAATGTCCTTTAAGTTCTTAAACAATACATTTGGAGTTGGCAAAGCCTATGGGTCTTCTGCTTGGTCCTGATTCTAAGTTATGAGAACTCACGTAAGCAAAGTCGTTTTTTCACCCTATCGGTCATTAAAACTAAAGGCTTTTGCCTTATGACAAGTATCGTACGGCTTAAATCGTGCTTGTTTTATCCAAGTGGTATTAGAAAGAACAACAGTCGTAGATAATGAAGGATAAATCTGTGGATCTGGATGATTTCTAGCTAAAAAGATGGCAGATGAGAAAGAAGCATGCAATTAGGAACTGAAAGTTATTTTCAAGAGGATGATCAAAAGAGAGGATTCTCTGTTACGAAGTATATAGTTTATCAAAGTGATAATATAAGAGACATATATTTTTTTAATCTCCGAGTAATGAAATATAAGTTGTCAGTGAGAAATACGAAAGTCACCAATGATAAATTTAAAAAAAAAGGAGACATTTTTAACCATGTAGAGAAGAAAAACTCACCGATTTTCTGCTTGCCATCTCGGAAATACGTGTATTTATCACACTTTGGAGCAGTAGGCATAATAATTCCGCAGTCATTGTCGAGGGATTCCGTTTCGTCTTCCTATAACACAAAATATTATCTATATGAATTTGAAGTAAATTTATCAAGGGCAAAAGGTCTGAGAAATTCTTATATATTTATTCGTAATTTTATAAATGCAATAAATACAATATAAATATATATTGAACAAACACATACACTATACACAACGCAGAGTGGCCAAATAATTAGTGACGCTGCCTCTTTAGAAGTTACCCAGTTTAACAGTTATGCAGAAGTACGCAACAATTGAACATAACATTGCTTAACAAAGAATTACTTAACATGAGAAATGCCAAGTTTTGGACTAGTTAGTTATCATGATAGTCGAGATTAGACTGAGAAAGACAGCAGATTAAGTCACATTGAATAAGGGCTAAGCCGAAGTGCAAGAAGAGTTGGTGCAAGCACCACTGAAACGATGACTTTTTTTAGAATATCTTGTTTCAACAGTATCACGGCTATATAAAGAGCGGTAGTTAAGAAAAAAATCTTTAAGCGTTACGTATAATTCTGGTCATTAAAGACTGATGAATAAGAAAGGTTAAAGTCTAATAGTATCTACAATTCATATAATCAAAAGAATAATTGCACGACAAGTTATAGTTGAATTGCAATGTAGGTGCATCGGATTGATTATCCCAATACCTAACAAGACTCTGTAAAATATGAACTTTAGATACCAGAGAGTCTTTAGTGAAGAATCTTTGGTGTCTCAGAAAAATAAAAAGCAAAGGGAGCCTAGTTTCAGGAACAAGGAAGTTGATTACTTAAAGACAGGAAAAAAGTATACTGGTTCAATGTATCTCATTTATAATTTCAATGTATCTCAAAATATTTTACACTGAAAATGGCACTTCTCTGAGTAGCACTGTTTACCTCGACATTGTTGCTGATCACGTGCACTCGTTTATGTTTATAATCTTTCCTTAAGGAGATGGCTATTTTCAGACAGACACTACATTTTGTATACATGTTCAACCAGTTTAAAATTAGTTTTAAAGGCATGAGTCAAAGTTTAAACTGCTTATATGGTCAGACTAGTCCCATAATATCTATTCTCATGATACAAAGTCGAAAAAAGATTTCAAAGCCATCATACAATCTGGCTAAAATTAGCGGTCTTATTACAGAAGAATTGACTGATGTTACTTAGCAACGGTATCAGTTACTTGTTGAGTCAATGCCACAATAAATATCGACTGTAATCTAAGGTAAAGGTAAACCAACTAGTTGTTAAACTATATCTCTAATATTTTGGCCACTCTGAAAATATACCCGAATACATAAATATATACAAGATGTTTTTAACTTTGTAAATTCATTTGCCTGTTTTTAGCATGTATTTTCTTACAATTTTTAAAAACAAGTGTAATTTACTATAATTTAGTAAGATTTTAAATCATGGAGAAAGCTGTAATGGAAAAATAGTTAATGGTGATAATAATAATAAATATACATGCACATATACGCATATATATATCCTCATTCATTCATTCTCTAATGGCCTAAAAGAACACAATATAAAAGAATACATTTTTCATACAAGGGGACAACTTAATGTTTCTGCTTAACTAAACTCTTTACACTTTTTCATGTGTCCTAAAATAAATTCGCTTGTTTTATTCAAAGCTTCATTTTCGTCTCCAGGCAAAACTATCAACGTTCTGAATTCACAGTTTTGTTTTCTTTATGCCGTCGCCGACACGCAGTTAATTAAAGCTGTCCCGGGAAAAGGGTGGATGTTAATTAACTCCTTTACCAGCGTTCGATCAAACGTGAAAGAAATTTCATTAAATTTTCTACCAGCGGTTTATTAAGCAGTACAAACATCACATTTAATTAGGTTGGGCAGAGAACATATTTGTTCAATAATAATAATACATCGGGATAGGCTCTTCTTACGAATTTTTTTCTTTCTTAAGACGAGTGTAAAATATCAATTTTTATGTTTACAGTTTAGAATAAAGTGCTTCCGTTAAAAGTAACACAACATAACAGAAAAGTGACAAAAGTTACACGGAATGAATAACTGAAGCAAGTTGACTCCCGTATCTATTATGCTTAAGTTTAGCCGAAAGGTGGCCGAATGGTTAGAGTGCTGGCCTTCGGTACCGGAATTCATGGGTTCGAATCCCATTGCGGCATGATGTTCGTAGCAGTTCGGAATCGGCTTCAAGCTATAGGTCCCGGTATCATTACCTTTCGTGTTGCAAAAAGTAGACCGTAGCACTCCAAACCAAATCAAGCACTTAAGTTTGGTCTGGGAAGTCACATATTTTTTCTCATTTATTTTATAGAATTTAAATATTCATACTATATATTTTGACTGTAAAAGAGTATTTTTTTAGCTTTTATCTCAGGAAAGTCTCCAAATAGAATCTAACTATTAAAACCCACACTAATAATAATGACATAATTATAATCGACAAAGACTGGTAGTGTTTGGTTGTTTAGAAGCGTCACTATCTGTTGTTTTGCTACACGAGTACTAATGAAATTAGGATCTACTATTTTAACAGCTACTAACATCCATGCCTGAAGTGGTATTGAAACCCATAAAATCTGGTACAGAAAAGCAATATCTTACTCCTTCGTTCATAGCTAGACTTCAGTTGTGTATGCTTCAACCTAGAGACGTGAAAACACATCTTACTTTCACTTATCACGCGAAGAGAAATATGTTGCATGGGTATACTAATGTTATAAAGCATGCAATTAAACATTGCTCTTATGATCTCGCTTAGTTTAATTTTTTTCTATTTCGTGTATGTTACACAAAAACTAAATATTTTTTGTGACGTCTGCTTGTTATTTAAATTTCCTTTGGACAATCTTACAGATTTTTCCTGTAGAAGTTTTAAAAGGAAAAAAAAATAGTAAGGTGGTAAATGGTTGGTAAAGTTGGTAAATATAAAAATCGAAACTGTTCATGAGAAAAACGGTTGTTCAATAGCCTTATAATGGGATGGATAGTAAAAAGCGATTGGACTTTCATTTGGGATTAATTTAACTGTCTGTTAAATTTTTCTCTCTTGTAGAATTATGAAATATTAGCCACATCGCACATGGTCTGGGTAACTCATGCTACCAAAGGTAGTCTATATTGATATTATATTTTATATTAAACCAGTAATATAATCACTTTCAAAATTAGTGTACTCTCATAAAAAGAAAACCACATTTATTTATTTTAATTGTTTATTAACAGGTTAGCTGCCACGAGACACTTACATCGTATCTCAGTTTTCCGTGCGTTTGGGCCGAGAGACATGGATATTGTGTCTTAGGCACCTCGGTATATCTAGACGCGTGCATTTCTATGCGAGTGTCCCTTGACATTGCAGTGTTAATATTTCAAAAGTAGATATCCTGAGGAATAAGAATGTGCATTTGACCTTCAATAATTGATAGTTTCATGTCAAAGTGGGATGACATATAAATGAGTGGAATATTGTATTGTATGTTTATCAATCAAATTTATATTATTTCATAAAAAAGAGAACTACAGAAATGTTGATTTATTTTCTTAGATGTATTACAAAACGTATAACTAATGAAAATTAATTCATAAATATATTTCTTCGTAACTATAGCCGGTTCAGAGAAGCAAGCAAGGCAATAGAAATTGTTACATTGCATGCAACGCAACTTAGACCTTCAACTAATTTTCTGCGCTGCGGGTTTTCCTGATCCGAGTTATGCTCGATTATATTTCACAATTACAAGTAATATTAGCCAAAAATGACATTTTTTCACATTCTTCTTGCTTATCCGTCTGATCTGAATTAGATCAGATCTATAAAATTATCTGCTTCCAAGTACATCCAAGACAGAACTATGTTTCCTCAAAAGATCCCCGAGTACCAAGTTAGTGCTGATGTTTAGGTGTTGTGCAGTGGACTCTTCAGTATTACACTGCTGCATATAGGGAAGTTTCTAGTACCACTGAAAAAACCCGAGGGCTTTAAATGCTTTGAAATCAGTCGACCAACACCGTTTGATCTCTCCTGTCATTCTCATAAAAGATTAAAGCACCAAGACCCTCAGTAGAATACCATGGATGTTACTCTGGTTGCTTCTAAGATATATTTATAGAAAACCTTACTCTTTGAATATAGCTCAAGGTACGTCAGAAGTTCACAAAAGATCTGAGTTATGGTAGAGGCCTGCTTTGCCTATCCGACCGCAATATGATTATATTTTAAATTGACATGGGACGGAATACAATGTAGATGGTGATATTAGAACTGTACAGTTTGAGTCTTTCTATAATCCAAATTCCCTTTCGATCCCTAATAAATCTCCAATGTTGTAGGTATTGTTATTAGGTTATTCTTCGAAATACGACGTTTTATCAATTATTCGAAAACAAATCACTGTCATGTGAACTATTATGTATATATTTCAATAATGGATGAAGAAATGTTATGGATTTAACTACAAGATGAAGTTTAATTTACTTGGCAATCTCAATTTTTATGCTTTTTTTAAAAGGAAAGAACAAAGGCATTCAAATGTAAGTTGGGAGAACAATAAAAACTTCAGCAGCTTATAGATATTTATTATTTATATTAACATTAATAGCAGTCATTTTATAGAAAGATGCTGTGATTTCCTGAATGCCAAAATATGACTTATGATGACTATGAGAGTGCGTAGTTGAATTATATTCATGAAAACTGAGGATTAATATTAAAGAAATGGGCGTAAGAAAGAAATTCAACTTTATGCAAAATATTTTTTTCAGGTAATAAATTTACAACGTAAGTAATGTTAAATATACGTTTATTAATTAATTTCAGCATTATGTCAATTTTTTATTTTAATAAATCTAAATTAAAATAAAGTACTTTTTTTTATTTCAGGAATTGAAATAAAAAACTTTGATTTACATATTTCATGAATACATGTATGTACAACCACTACATAACCATGCCGATAAATTCAAATATTTCACTCAATTATTGGGATATCTATGTGCTTGCATACATAACAATTGAATATTATTACAACAATGGAGACAAAAACAATTAACCATATTCCCACACCAAACAATTTGCTAAAGAATAATGCAACAATGTAAACTTTAATAGCTTCACAGCGCCATCTTGAAAAGTTTTAATTCATACGTTTCTTACTGCTGAATTGCGTGGTTTGAAAAAGGATTTAATCAAAAGTTTTATTAATTGAAAAAATCGCTTCGAAAGCTTATTTTTGATATTTCGATCACTTTTATAATATATTGGCCTTAATTATGTAATCATATCAATGTTTTAGCAGAAAACTTGTTCCAACTGATTTCGCTTTATAAACTTGGCTGAAGAACCATCAAGTTTTGAATATTAGTTTCTCTGTCATCTGTCACAATGGCGCCGAAACTTCTACGCTTTAAAAATAAACTGTAAGCAAAAAAATATTTTGTATTTTGATTTACATTCATGTTAAGTTTTCTATATTTTATTTCTATAACTTAAGAATATATTTTATTATTTTGAGCATATAATTTGTTTAAATTAGCAGTTTTACTAGAGAACTGATTGCAACCACGAATCTGTCAATAATCACCGTGTTAAGGTACACATGTGTTAGATGCAACTAGTTAGTCAATTTTTCGGGTTTGGCAAAATTTTCGCTAATTTGTACTCGGTTGGTATCATAGATTTTTCGACTTAATCAGTGCATTGTATCCAAACACTAGAATTTTAATTTAAATTAATGTTGATTATTTTTTGTACCAAATCTAGAACTAGGATTCTATAACTTTCTTTACTAATTGAGGTAGGTGATTTTAGAATGGTCTGACTGTATATAAAAGATATGTGTCACCAGTTGGGGGCAGTTCTCCGTTTTTTCTCATGAGAGTTTGTTTGGATCTAATAAGTTCAATTGCAAATTTAATTTAATTGTGTCATACTTTTAATCTTTGCAAGAATATCATCTACATTCCTAAATATTAAAACAATAATTTCCATGCGAAAAAAATTATGTAAAATAATATCATTAACATACTTTAAGTGGTTATAAGTTTTAAAAATGATTATTAAATATTTACACCTTGACAACAAAAATTTCAAAATGGATATTCAATGTTTAACAGTTTCCGAAATTTAAACAACTATTAAACTCATTACTAAAGTTATACAATACTTACAAGTGTAATATCATCGAATTTTAAGATAAACTGATTTTGATATGTTTAGTGAATCATTATATTTATTACATTTTTTATCATATTCCAATTTTTAAAAAAATTTCGGGGCATTTTACCTTTATTAGCATGTTACCATACAAACCGCAGAATTTTTGCCTTTTTAACTATGGGGGCACCATATAGGTAGAGCAACATCGCTTACTATGAGGGTACAACACATAATTAAAACATAGCCATACTTGAGTATCAAACCCAAACCACTCGGTGGGTGCACAAAACGTCCATATTCTTATATAATAAAAACAATGTTTAATTAAATGTTTTGAAATTTTTTATGTAATACAATCAAAATACTCTTTTTTGTTTTTGATTCAGCAAGCAGCGAAAAACAGTTTTCAAGAACTGCCAAAATTTCTTTTGAGGAATAGCAAATTAACCTTCATAAATACCAGAATAAATGCTTGAAAACAATTACTTTCAATATTCGGTGATACAATTAATCGAAAGCTGGTGAAAAGGGAGTGTACTGTACATATTTGTATTTCCTAAATGCTGCAAACCTAAAATAGAGTTTTAATAACTAGATACAAAAGTTGAATGATATTGACATAACGTTATCTAAAATCTGAGCTTATAAAATGTTTCAGTTAACTAATCAATACTAAGTGATTAAATAATTTTAATTATTCTCTTACGTTAACCTTTACATGTTTTATTTACAGACGAAAGTTTTTTTCAATGAAGTATAATGAATTAGCAGAAGAAAATCTTGATTATAATGAAACTGTTCGTGCTGAATCTCCTGAAGAACTCAATTTAACTCTAGCTACACCTAATGAAGTTACGTTTGAGGCTGACTTTAGCTTTTTCGATAAATATGAAAATGGGTGCTGGGATAATAATTCTGAAATTTATGATAATAAAGGCGAAGTAGATAATGTACCTGCGGCGTCAACTTCTTTTGTACCTACTGCATCATGTTCTTTTGCACCTCAAGCTTCAAGTTCTTTTGTACCTTCTGCTGAAGTTTCGGAGAAACGTGCTAAAAAATGGTTTAAACTTCGAACACGGTTCAACGTTTTGATGACTCTATGAGGACTATAAGGTTTATGGAGTATTTACTGAACACAAAATATGTTATTTGTTTGTAAAAATCTTTAATGACTAGAAAACTGTTTTGAATAATGAAAAGGAAATAAAATGAACAAACTGACTTTTTCATAAAAACAAACATAACTGACGTTTATTTATAAAAAACATAGAAAACGACTGACGTTTTCGCTTTGTACAAGACATGAAACGAACTGTTGTTTCTCCTTATAACAGCAACATGAAACGAACTGACGTTTCTCTTAAAAATACAGCCAAGTGAAACGAACTAACGTTTCTCATAAAAATACTGTGAAATGAAACGAACTAAACGTTTTTTCTTATAACACTCATCGACATGAAACGAACTGACGTTTCTCATGGAAATGTGACAAAAACCACCTGACGTCTCTCATAAAAAATGTGACAAGAAACGAGCTGACGTTTCTCATAAAAATACAGTGAAATGAAACGAAAGTGACGTTTTTATTTATAACAATCATCAACAAGAAACGAACTGACGTTTCTCATGGTAAAGTGACAAGAAACGAACGGACGTTTCTCATTTAAAAGTGACAAGAAACGAACTGACGTTTCTCATTAAAGTATGTGACAACAAACGAACTGACGTATCTAAAAAAATACGGTGTAATGAAACGAACTGACGTTTCTTATAAAAATACAGTGAAATGAAACGAACTAAACGTTTTTATTTAAAACATAATCGACAGAAACGAACTGACGTTTCTCATGAAAGTGACAAAAAACGAACTGACGTTTCTAATGGAAAAGTGATAAGAAAGAAACGAACTGACGTTTCTCATAAAAATACAGTGAAATGAAACGAACTGACGTTTTTATTTATAACAATCATCAACAAGAAACGAACTGACGTTTCTCATAAAAATACAGTGAAATGAAACGAACACATGTTTCGACTAAACATACAGTGACGTGAACGAACTAAACGTTTTTATTTATAACACTCATCGACATGAAACGAACTGACGTTTCTCATGGAAATGTGACAAAAACCACCTGACGTTTCTCATAAAAAATGTGACAAGAAACGAACTGACGTTTCTCATAAAAATACAGTGAAATGAAACGAACGTGACGTTTTTATTTATAACAATCATCAACAAGAAACGAACTGATGTTTCTCATGGAAAAGTGACAAGAAACGAACTGACGTTTCTCATGGAAAAGTGACAAGAAACGATCTGACATTTCTCGTAAGAAATGTGACAAGAAACGAACTGACGTTTCTCATAAAAAATATGACAAGAAACAAACTGACGTGCCTCATTAAAATGCAGTGAAATGAAACGAACTGACGTTTCTCAAAGAAATAAACAGCGGCATAAAATGAACTGACGTTTCTCATAAAAAACACCAGTGACATGAAACGAAATTGACGTTTTTCCTTATAAAAATCATCAACATGAAACAAACTGCCGTTTCCCCTGTTAAACAAAAACAGTGAATTAGAACTGACTGGAGTTCTCTTTCTTTCAAAAACTTGTGTACTTTCTTCTGTGTTGATTTTTTTTTATTCACATTGATTATTTTAAAACTTATTATGCATATTATCTGTTTTGGCAACTGTATTTGGCTAATTTATGTTTGGCAATTTATGTATTTGAACATGTTACTGTTTGGCAACTTTTGTATTTGGCAATTTTTTATTTGGCAATAAAACTTTTTTTTTTACAAATTATCGTTTATCTTCACTCACTCTTGAGTCCTATTTTTTGTGTAATACACACACACACACACACACACACACACACATATATATATATATATATATATATATATATATATATATATATATATATATATATATATATATATATATATATATATATATATATATATATATATATATATATATATATATATATATATATATATATATATATATATATGCATATATCAGTGGCGAACAGTGACTATTATGGTGAAAATTGTAAATAAATGAATTATTCATTTTATATAATAACAAGTTGTTTAAAAATTTTAAATTGCTTTTTTGTTATTGTAATAAAATCCGTAAATCTAATTAAAATTTTAAATAAATGTTATATTTAACTAAAAATTTTGATTACCCAGAACAAAGGATGAACGCTAAGTGACTACATCACTCTAAAATAAAAATTAAACTATTTCGAATGGCCATGACATTAACGTATGTATATATAATTAAAAAGGCATAATGATTACTGCTTAAAAGAGTTATGCCTTTTTTATATACTCTGTGTTAGGATGAAAAATGTCTTAAAAAGTCTATAGAGCAAGATATTTTACACTCATGAGGCAAAATTACTTTACAAATGTACTCAGTAACACTGTATCTTTAATGTAATCATCATTTGAAAATCAAGCATAATTGTTTTTAGGTACATCATATTAGAAAATTTTTAAAATATAAAAGACTGTATAATTTTTTGTTGCTAAAAATTTTATATTAAGTATAATGACAGTGACTAAATTTATAATTTATATGATTTTACATCAGTTTACAAAATTCCATATGTTTATTCGAAACATTAGAAGATATCGAATGGAGCAAATAAGACAAATGATATAATTAATTACAACTTTCGTTTTATTTGAGATATAGAGAATGTAATGATATATTTTGATAAATGTTTGCAGTTATATATATAAATGTGTGTGTAATAAAATTGAATAGTTAGTACGTTTAATATATAGGTGGCCCTTTAAAGGAGCTGACCAACTATAAATATGGTTTTTATATTTTGATAGCAATAATTCTTTTATAATCAAATTTTCTATGAGAAACTAGAAAAACGAGCATGTGTTTTTTTTATTTTACGAATATAAGAAAAAAATGTATAAAAATTATCAATATTTTTACTTGTGAAAACATTAACGAAATATTTCCCCGAAACAAAATTTTTGTTATTTTCCAGAGCAATTTGGGGAGTGTGCGGAGTTACCATTTTTTATCATTTCTCCGGAGCAACTCCGCCGAACCGGAGCAGTTGGGATGTCTGAATACAGAATAATTTTTAATTTTAAATACATTTGTTGGTAATTCACCTCTACATAAAACGGATAATTATTTAATAACTCACTGAAGTTTAAAGTTATGTATGGTTTAAGGGTTAAACTTCAAGGGCAAAAACTTAAATTTTTCAAAAAATTACATTTTTATAACCTGTTGTTTCTAAAAATAAAAGGAAATAAGATATATTTTATGTAATAATTGATGACATACTGAATTTTTTAAAAATTCAGTAAACTCTAAAAAACTTTTAAAATACTAGTATTGTAAAATATCATATTAGATTCTGTATTTGTTCGATCGGTACAGGCAATGAGATTTATATATTTTTTAAAAGTTAATGCAAAGAAAATCTCTCACTACTTTGAGAACTTTTTTTTTCTAAAATGGAAGGTCCCATTTTCTGTGTTGGGATTATTGCAATATTTATGGCAGTATTATAGCTGCGATTTTCCTAAGAAAAATAGATAAAAGCCACCACTGGTTAATGTTAAGGATGCTCTCTTATGAATTGTTTCACTTGTTAGTGGATAAAGTTCTCCCAAAATTTGCAACAATAAGGTAGTCATAAACCCTTCTGGGTAAACTGAAAGTATGGATATTTCCTGCCTATAATGTTCACAGTGTTACCCTGAATTATCATACAAAGTGTCTTCAATATGATCAATCAACCAGCCAATCAAGAATTCATTGCGAACATATATACATAATTACATACAAACAGCTAGAAGTAGTATATATATATATATATATATATATATATATATATATATATATATATATATATATATATATATATATATTGTATATATATATATATATATATATATGTATATATATGCATATATATATACACACATATGTATATATATATGTATGTATGCATGTATGTATGCAAAGAAATGTAATCTAGATTGAGAAACAAATAAAGGTATTTTATATAAAACCCCTTAGACGGCCCGAGAAAATTCTCAGGTGTTTTCAAATCTTAGGTCAATTGCAAAATTCCCGCGTCCCTTTACTTTCCTCTTTTTAACCACTAACCTAAATTGAACACTTGGGCCGTCAGAGAATACACAATCAGAAAAGTTGTATAACCGATTATACCTCTACATTGTCCTTGCGAACAATTAAGGAAATTCCCTAACAGAAATTAGATGTACGTTATCGGAGGAACTTCCTAGAGACTTTCTCACAGATTTTGACAGATGTTAACCCAGGGTTTAAGATCCTTTTATTTATAACTTCATGCTAGCTGACCCCTTAGTTTGTCCTGTCTCTATAATAAAGTAGAAACCCGTCCTCCAAAGTTCTGCTAATAAAGGTCTTTAAATAAACCGGTGTCATTTTTATGGGCCATGACTGCAACCACCCATCGTGAACTCCTTACTACATGTATATGTATGAGTACATATACTATATATATATATATATATATATATATACATACATACATACATATACATATATATATATATATATATATATACATATATATATATATATATATATATAAATATATATGTATACATATATATGTGTGTGTGTATATATATGTAAAACATCAAAATTGTTTCACTTTAATATATCTTTAAAAAACTCATTACATTTTAATCCTTAAAATCTATTTTCCCAACCAAAAAATGTCTTAATTAAAGTAGTGTCCTAGACTTAAAATTCTTCCAATCCATTTCCCAAAGCATTCTATGCAATAGAAGCAAATTTTCTTCCACTCACCGCATTTCCCAGGTGTCAACAGCAGGTGTCAGCGGCTCAGTGTTTATCGTGATATAACAATTAATTTCGCTGAATAAATTTCCATTTTTTTGGGAATAATTTCGTCGATATGGGGTCCAAATCTATTCCAGGACGTGTTTTCGTGACATTCTATCGTCTACCATTGAGTTTTGAAGATGTTCTTTTTCTAGCAGATGTGAAATAAAATTTATATTAGACTTGGACTTGTGTGCCGTTCTCTTCATTGTGGCCCGTTTGCATCTTACTTTATTACTCCTCGTTGATTAGGCTTCTCCTTGCTCAATAGCCCCAATAATAAAAGACAATAGGGGCAAAAATATTTTATTGTGACCAGAGAAAATCAAGCATATTTCCGCTGAATTACATATATATATAAATAGAGAAAGAGAGATAACTAAGAAGAAAAATTATAAAAAGGTATTAATAATTTTCATGTTATATTTAATAAAGTTATTACTACCGCATACAGCACAATTATAAGTAATAATAATAATAATAGCGTTAAATATTTTTTGAATGCCATATATATATATTTTGCGAATATAATTACATTATTCCAAATAACATAATAGGTAGTTAACTTTAAAATGCTTCGAAAAACTTTCTGTATGAGTTTTGTTCTTAAACGGATGAATGAACAATATGCTTAATAATTTATTTCTATTATTACTATTTTCTTTGACGTTTCTTGTTTTCTGGATAAGTTAAGAAATTAAAAATGTTGCAAAGAAAAATTTAAAAGACTGCTATGCATAAAATATATCATATTGTACGTTAAAGGTTTTTCATGGATAATATTTAACAAACTTACTTTTGTAACAAATAAAAGTTAATTCCTTAATATTTTACTTTGAAATTCTAAAACGATTTATACAAATATACTGCAAATTTATATTAACTTGTTTGTTGAATTTATTAAAAACAAACTAAATAGTTTAGAAAATAGGTTATAAAAAAGTTTTAATATTATTCATGTTGTATTTAATAAAATTGTTAGTAACGCATATAGCACAGTTAATAATAATAATAATAATAACTTTAAAAATTTTTGGAAACCAATATTTGTATTTTGTAAACTTAATTACATTATTGAAGATAACAGAAAAGGTAGTTAATGTTAAAATGCTTCGGAAATGTGTGAATTATGTTCTTAAATGGATGAATGAATAATGTGTATTAGTTATTTACTTCTGTAATTACTTTTTTTCTCTGCTTTTCGAGTTTTCGCAAAAAGTTAAGATAATTATAATGTTGTAAAGATAAATTTAAAAGAGTATTATGTATAAAATATGTCATATTATATGTAAAAGGATTGTTCATGAAACATTGAATAAAGCTACTTTTGAAACAAATAAAAGTTTAATCCTTAATGTCTTTACGAATTTGTTTAGTGAACCGTAAATTTAACATGGGACTCTTTGGGTATCTCGCCAAATTGGCGAGAAAGTTTGGCAACCTATTTTTAATCGCCAAGTTTGTCTCCAAATATCACCAACATCCGGTTCTGGTTTCTGGAATATTCCAGCAATTTCTTTTGGCCTATATAAGTTTAAGGAATAATTGAAATCGTGGTGTCATTTTCTTCAACTATTATTATTTTTTAAACAGTTCTGTAAATAGTTTATTTTCTTTCTGTTATGTTATTGATTTATTGTAATTTAAACTTATTATTGCTTTTATGTTTTGTAAGTATTGTATTTGTAAGTATAGTAAGTTGCTTTCTGCTCAATTGCACTGCCCGAGACGTATATATTGAAACAATATATATATTTTGTAAACATAGTTACATAATAGAAGATAACATAAAAGATAGTTAATATTAAAATGCTTCAGAAATCTGTGAATTATGTTCTTAAATGTATGAATGAATAATGTTTTTTACTTATTCACTTCTATAATTATTTTTTTCTCTGCTTTTACTGTTTTCGCAAAACGTTAATGTATTAATAATTTTGTTAAGACTCATCTAAAAGAGTACTATGTATAAAATATGTCATATTATATGTAAAAGATTTGTTCATGGAACATTTTGAATGAAGCTACTATTGTAACAAATAACAAATTATTTCTTAATATTATACCTTGAAATTTTAAACACTTTTACACAATTATTTTGCAAATGAATAATAATTTGTTTATTGAATTTATTAAAAACAAACTACATAGTTTAGAAAGTACATCAAAAGGTTCAATATTTCTCAGTAATTTCTGTACCAAAATTAAATTTTGAACGACAGTCAAGCATTTCGACAAAATAATCTAGAAGCATTTTAAGGGAATAAATGGCAACAATTAATATTAAAGATCGTGGATGCTTGTTTTGGTGCAGTAAATGAAACGCCATAAAGTACCTCGTATAAGACGTATAATCGCATAGCTAAGAATAAAAACAATTTATCAAGTTGTATCGCTTGACAGTATTTTGTTCATTATAAATTTATACATTACATATATTACATGAAAGATTTCTTTAACCCTTTGAAGATCACGACTATAAATTCTTTGGTATTTAATGCAATTGGTTAGGTTATAAATTTTATCTATGAATCTTGTAAACTTGAATATATGAAAAAAAATTTTACATTTTATTTATTTTTTTTTTGGGGGGGGGCGAGAATTAGGGAGTGATTTAACTGTGAAAATATTTCGTTCTTAAAAACTTTAATTAGATTATGAGAGCAATAAATAATTACCCTTAAAATAGTGTAATCCCCTATATAATAATAGCCTAAGGTGTCTGTCGGCAAATTCTTGAAGCGGTTGTACCTGGAACGGATACAGGCATCCATATTGAATTTTTTATGAGTTAGGGTTAGCAAAATTCAAAGCAAAATCTAAGCCATCCCCCTTTTATAGCGTTTAATGCTATTATTTCAAGCCTTATTCTCCCCCCGTTAAAAGCAGGCGATTAAATTTATCATTTTCGATACCATTCATATATACCACCAAATAATCACTGTCCCGTTTGGGTTTCGAAATCAGAAGTGTGATACTGAAGAATGTTCTCAATGGCGTTAATTAATTGCTCAAAACAGACGCCCTTTTAATATAAAACACTTTTTATTATATTTACGTAAGCGAGATCTTTAAATGCACAGAAAATGTCACATAGAAGAATTCATGGCTTAAATAATATTAACATATTAAAGCACAAAAGCAACTCAAGAGCCATTTTTCTCGCATACGAAAGAACAGCCATGTTTTCACTAAACAAAATCGTTCGCTGCCACTCGCAACTTACAGAGAAAAAATAAAATAAAAAAGATAATATGTGGGTAGAACATCAATTTTAACAGACGATTTGACATTCTCCCACCTAAGTTAACTTTTATCTTAAAATTTAACTTACAACTAACTACACAACAATAACAATAACATAATAGTAACAGTTCACAAGTCTAGTCCCCTATATAATAATAGCCTAAGTTATCTGTCCTTCTGTCAACGAATTTTTGAAGCGGTTGGACCTGGAATGGAAATAGGCTCCATATTGAATTCTTAATGAGTTAGGGTTAGCAAAATTTAAAGCGAGTAAAGTTTATTTTCTCCTTAACTATCGATCTGATTCTAAAATAAATTGGTATAAATAAGCTTCATATCACAGCAAAAATATTGAAATTCACTCCTTCCCCCCTTTTCGAGAGTTTAATGCGATTATTTCAAGCCCCATTTTCCCCCGATTAAGAGCAGGCGATTAAATTTATCAATTTATTATAGAATAAATAGATGAAAAAAGATTTTTGTATCATTATGGCGTCATTCCTTTAACCATCTCATTTAATCATTTCTTATTTTAAATTATTTAAATATCGACTGCATTATTTTCACACGTTTTATCACTGAACTTATATATTACGTAATTAATTTTCTTTTATATTTCTCTTAAATAATAGATTAGGTATGTGATAATTTAAAATTCAATCAACGATTATTTTTTGCTGCAAGATAATTCTCAGCCAAAAAAAAACCCATTTTTTTTACCTGCCTCATAGGGTAGTTTACAATTCTGGAAAATTAAAAATTTTACTGATCCCGTCATATGACGGGCTATATGCTAGTTAATAAATAGCTAAACAATTTATAAGTATTATTTTCAGTAAGTATTTTCATGAGAGATAATGAAGAGAATAGAACTCATGATTCTTACATGTAAATCAAACTTTAAAAAGTATATTTCAAAGAGAAATAAATTAATTGTAGTGATAATATCTATTTAAGTTTAAAACGTCAAAAACAAAGTAAACGAAAATATTATTGTGTTTAAAACAGACAAAGAAAGTATTAACATGTGGTTTCGCTGCAAAACCACTATCCTTAAAAGGGTGAAATGATAATTATCGTCGGTACAGTTAATAGTATCAAATGGTCAGAAAACAAATAAGATCAAATTGTCAGAACGCAAATAGTATCAAATGGTTAGAAAGCAAATAGTATCAAATGGCCAGAAGGAATGACTGTCATTGAAGATAGTCAAACATTTTTACCCTGAAAAATAATCTAGAGCATTTTATGGAAATAAATGGAAATAATCGTAAAAAAAATTCACGGTTATTTCTATCGAACTGATCTAATGTCACCTAGAAGAAAATGAAACCCTATAGAGTACCTCAAAATAGATGTTAATAGCATAGTCCAGCAGAAAAATAATTTATAAAGGTGTATCTATTGACAGTATTTTGCTCATTACAAATTTATCAACGTTTATTGGAAGATTTCTTTAAACAGTTATTGTCCTCGGTATAGTAAATAGTATAAAATGGTCAGAAAGAAAATGAAATATAAAATAAAAACCTTAAAAACTATAAAATTTCGATTTACATTCTAAGTAATTCAAGAAATTTTGGCTTTAAAATGTGAAAGAAAAAAAATACTGTAGATAGAGCAGTTCAAAAGATTAAAAGATTTTAAAACTCACAAGTATAAAAGATATGGTGTTATAAACTTATTTAATACTGATGTGTATGAAAGTATATAATATATGGTTATAGTGTATTAAAATGAATACCTTAAAGCGTGTGCTATTATGATTTATCTTAAAGAGTGTGAAATTTTAATTTACATTCTAAGTAATTCAGAAAATTTTAGCTTTAATATTAAAGAAAGAAACTACTGTAAATAATAATAAAACAATTTTAATGATTTAAATATCTTAAAAGATATTAAAAGCTACAAATATAAAAGGAATGATATTAAAAAGTTTTTTAACATTGATGTGTATGGAAGTATAAGTTATAAGTTTATGGTATATGTTATTAGGCATATTCTATACTAGTAAATGTATAATCATTAAGTAAAGGAGGAGAAATGACTCATGCTGTTGTTTCTATTAACAGTTCTGTAAAGTATAAAAAATATCTGTTTAAAATTATTCCCGGGAAACTAAAAATTTATGACAAATTGTTATATTATTGAATTATTATAGAAAATAACAATTTAGACGAAGAGAGTCAGAGGAGATCAGGTTTTTATTTAAAATCAAACTAAAAAAGTGCGCAGTTCCAAATGTTTCCAATTGGTGACACCAATGTGAAATATATATGTTAATCTGGTTGACAATTAACGATAGTAAGAAGACGGTTTGCATTTAATAATTTTTCTAAGTAATAAGGATTCAACAAGACGCCCACGAAATGCTATTTTTCTCGAAGAAACTAATTCTGTTTGAATATAAAATTTTTAATTTTTTTTCTAGAAAATTCCTAAAGATATCATTTCAAAAAGATTACCTGTAAATAAAATAATAGTAAATAAAAACATATGTCTTCAGAACTATGTAACACCGGTGTTTCTAAATAGTACCCGGCGCTCTAAAAATTAATGACAATTTATTATATTAGTTAATTATTATAGATAATAACAGTTTGCATGAAGAGTGTCAGATGAGATCAGATTTTTATTTAAAAAAGAAGTAAAAAGTATAGTTATAAGGACTCAAATGATGACACCAACAATAAATATATATGTGAATCAGGTTTTCATTAAACATAGTAAAAAAAACAGTACTGAATTGAATAATTTATTTAAAGAATAAGTATTCGGCATGACGTCCAGGACATCGCACTGAACAACTAAGGTGAGTCAAAACACATATGACATTGTTTGAAGGACCACGTGCATCCAGTTGTTGTAACTATTAATAATTTGAGCTAGTTTCAATAAGTTTAAACATAATATACGGTACTGCAAATGTAAGTGTATAGTAGGCATCTTTTTTCCGATTATCCCACTTTCAACAAAGTAATTTAAAAAATTAAATAAAAAAAATCGCTATACAATAATGTATTTTTTATTTTATTTGTATTTTTGTATTTAATTTAACACTAGAAAGTCAAATTTTAGGCTGTTTTGAAACTGGGCTTTTGACATTATTTGCCCCCATTTTAGGTTACTTGGCACTCACGTTATTTATTTTCTTGACACAATTTTCGTAATGCAGATGAATGTAAAACTTACATAGCTTTTATATTTATATCTATGTAATATTGTATGTATATCAATCAATTTATTATCTCATAAATAAAGAGAAAACTACAGAAATGTTGCTTTATTTTCGTAGATGTATTACAAAACGTATAACTAAAGGAAATACATTCACAAGTAAATTTCTTTGTAGCTATATCCACTTTAGAGAAGCAAGCTAGCGAATAGAAATTGTTACATTGCATGCAATGTAACTTAGACCTTGAAATAATTTTCTGTGCTGCATCTCTTCCTGATGGAAGTTATACTTGATTATATTTCACAATTCCATGTAATATTAGCAAAAAATGACTTTTTTTTAAACATCTTCTTCTTAGTTATGCCTCATCTAAATTATATCAGATCTATGAAACTATCTGCTTTAATTACATCCAAGACAAAACTAGGTTACCCCAAAAGAGTTCCAAGTTAGTGCTGTTGATTAAGTGTTGTGCAGTGACCTCTTCCAGTATTACACTGTTGCATATAGGGAAGTTCCTAGTACCATTGGAAAAACCTGAGGGTTTTAAATGCTTTGAAATCAGTCGACCACACTGATTGATCGCTCCTGTCACCTTCATAAACGATTAAAGCACTAGGACCCTCGACAGAATACCAAGAAAGTTACTGTGGTTGCTTCTAATAAATGTTTATAGAAAATTCTACTTCTTGAATATAGCTCTGATAACAACAGTAGATCACTAAGACCTGAGTTATGGTAGAGGCCTCGTTTGCCAGTCCGACCGCAAGATCATTATATTTTAAGTTCACATGGGACGGAATAGACTGTAGATGGATCATACTACAATTGTATTGCTCTTGAATTTTGTATAATCTTAATTCCCATTAAATTATTCATGCACGAGGACCCTCAACAGAATACCAAATATGTTATTGCGGTTGATTCTAAGAAATGTTTATAGAAAACTCTAGTTCTTGCATATAGCTCTGTGTACACTAGAAGATCACTAATGACTTGAGTTATGGTAGACGCCTCATTTGAAAGTCTGACAGCAATATCATTTTATTTTAAAATAACATTTGAAGGAATAGAGTGTAGATGGAAGATATTAGAACAGTTTCTTGAGTTGTTCTATAATCTTAATTCCCATTTGATTCTTAACAAATCTCCAATGTTGTTTCTATTGTAGGCTATTGCTAGAAATACGACATTTTATAAATTAATAACAAAACATATCACTGTCACGTGAACTCTTATGCATATATTTCAGTAATGGATGAAGAAAAGTTATGGATTTAACAAGAATATGAAGTTTAATTTACGTGGTAATCACAAGTTTTATCCTTTTTTAAGGAAAGGTCAAATGAGAGCAAATGTTAGTTGGGAGAACAAAAAAAATTTCAGTAGCGTATAGATATTTAATATTTATATCAACATTAATAGTTTAATAAATGCAAGATATACGGTATATAAAGTACGTGTAACATTAATAACAATGTTTATATTAATATAAATATTAATTTTACTGAAAACCCGAGTCAGTTAAATTAGTATTCAACCATTTTCTTTTAAATGTGGCTTTTTCCTGGTTTGAGGTTCAATTCAATTGTGTTTCATAGTCAAAACTGCAAATGAATTTATTTTATGAAATTGTATTTTGAACAAATAGTCTGTAATTTCGCCAAATTCACCAAGGGGTAAACTGTTCTTTAAACATAGTCATTTTATATTAAGAATCTGACTGATTGCTCAAATATTCCGCATATTGACTATGAGAGTGCTTAGTTACAAGATATTCAAGAAACCTTGGACATAATATTAAAGAAATGAGGGTGAAAAAGTATTTCTATTTTATGTAAAAAAATTTTTTTCAGGTAATAAATTTACAACGTAAGTAATGTTAAATATATATTTATTAATTAATTTACGTATTATGTCAATTTTTTATTTCAAGGAAACTAAGTAAAATAATGTACTTTATTTTTTTCAAGAATTGTAATAAAAAAACAAGTTTGTTTACACATTTAATGCATAAAGGTATGTATAATCAATACCCAACCATGTTATCAAAATCAATTGTTTTACTACATTATTGGGATTATATGTGTTTACATCTATAACAATTGAATGTTATCAGTCCAAAACAATTTACCATACTCCCGCAACAAACAATTTGCTAAAGAATAGTACAACAATATAAATTTTAATAGCTTCTTAGCGCCATCTTGAAAAGTTTTAATTCATACGTTTCTTACTGCTGAATTGCGTGGTTTGAAAAGTGATCTAATCAAAACCTTTAATTAATTGAAAAAACTGCTTCTAAAGATTATTTTTGCTATTTCGATCATTTTTATAATTTTTTGGCCTTAATTATGTAATCATATCAGTGTTTTAGCATAAAACCTGTTCCAACTGATTTCGCTTTATACACTACGCTGAAGAACCATCAAGTATTGAATATTAATTTCTCTGTCATCTGTCATAATGGCGCCGAAACTTCTACGCTTTAAAAATAAAGTGTAAGCAAAAAAATATTTTATATTTTGAATTACATTCATGTTAAGTTTTCTGTATTTTATTTCTATAACTTACGAATATATCTTATTATTTTGAGCATATAATTTGTTTAAATTATCAGTTTTAATACAGAACTGGTTACAACCACGAATCTGTCGATAATAAGGTACACATTTATTAGACGTAACTGGTTAGTGTAATTTTCGGGTTTGGCATAGTATTCGCTAATTTGGCGAGACGTTTGCTTCTGAGTGGCTAAATTTTCGATCACGCAAAAACAAATAACATTAAAATAATATATAATACAACATTAAAGTAGCGTTTAAAATGACAGTTTATATAACTCTAATACTAAATGGTGCTTTTCATATTGTATTTAAAGTGATATAAAAATGTTAAGTGTACCGTCATTTTCTGTTTAAATTTGTATAAAATTATTCAGTATACCTCCATTTGCTTCCTGCGAAGTAAAAGTCTCTGCTAAACAATTCCTCATACTACATCTGTTATCAGGTTCATTAGAGTTAACTGCATATTAAAAACTCTTGGAATATTCCCCATATTCAAATATCACTTTATGGAAACCATTAATTTTATTTTTTTTCAGTCTTTTTAAACTACTATTAAACGCATCACTAAATTTACTCAATACCAACAAGTAGGGTTTCATCGAATTTTAAATAAAGTGATTTTGATATGTTTAGAGAATCATTATATTTATTATATTTTTTATCATATTCCAATATTTAAAAAATTCGAGGCATTTTACCTTTATTAGCATTTTACCATACAAACCGCTGATTTGTTGTATTCTAACTATAGGAGCACCATATAGGTAGAGCACCATCGCTTACTATGAAGGTACAACACATAATGAAAACATAGCCATACTTGGGTATCAAACCCAAACCACTCTTTGGGTGCACAAAACGTCCATATTCTTATATAATAACAACAATGTTTTTTTTTTAAATCTAAATTTTTTGAAATTTTTTATGTAATACAATCAAAATAATCTTTTTTGTTTTTGATTCAGTATTTTGCAAACAGCGAAAAAAACTTCTCAAGAACTTCCAAAATATCTTTTGAAGGAATAGCAAATTAACCTTCATGAATACCAGTATAAATGCTTGAAAAACATTACTTTCAATATTCGCTGATACAGTTAATCGAAAGCTGGTGAAAAGGGAGTGTACTGTACTTCTTTGTATTTCCTAAATGCTGCAAACCTAAAATAGAGTTTTAATAACTAGATACAAAAGTTGTATGATATTGACATAACGTTATCTAATCTCTGAGCGTATAAAATGTTTCAGTTAACTAGTCAATACTAAGTGATTAAATAATTTTAATTATTCTCTTATGTTAACCTTTACATATTTTATTTACAGACGAAAGTTTTTTTCAATGAAGTATAATGAATTAGCAGAAGAAAATCTTGATTATAATGATACTGTTCGTGCTGAATCTCCTGAAGAACTCAATTTAACTCTAGCTACACCTAATGAAGTTACGTTTGAGGCTGACTTTAGCTTTTTCGATAAATATGAAAATGGGTGCTGGGATAATAATTCTGAAATTTATGATAATAAAGGCGAAGTAGATAATGTACCTGCGGCGTCAACTTCTTTTGTACCTACTGCATCATGTTCTTTTGCACCTCAAGCTTCAAGTTCTTTTGTACCTTCTGCTGAAGTTTCGGAGAAACGTGCTAAAAAATGGTTTAAACTTCGAACACGGTTCAACGTTTTGATGACTCTATGAGGACTATAAGGTTTATGGAGTATTTACTGAACACAAAATATGTTATTTGTTTGTAAAAATCTTTAATGACTAGAAAAAAGTTTGGCTTAATAGAAAAAAATAGCGACATGGAACAAACTGACGGTTTTTCATAAAAAACAGTGACATAACTGACGTTTATTTTTATAAACGAACAGTGATGTAAAACGGACTGACGTTTTGCTTTGTACAAGACACCGACATGAAACGAACTGTTGTTTCTCCTTATAACAGCAACATGAAACGAACTGACGTTTCTCTTAAAAATACAGCCAAGTGAAACGAACTAACGTTTCTCATAAAAATACTGTGAAATGAAACGAACTTGACGTTTTTATTTATAACACTCATCGACATGAAACGAACTGACGTTTCTCATGGAAATGTGACAAAAACCACCTGGCATTTATCATAAAAATTGTGACAAGAAACGAACTGACGTTTCTCATAAAAATACAGTGAAATGAAACGAAAGTGACGTTTTTATTTATAACAATCATCAACAAGAAACGAACTGACGTTTCTTATGGAAAAGTGACAAGAAACGAACGGACGTTTCTCATTTAAAAGTGACAAGAAACGAACTGAAGTTTCTCATTAAAAAATGTGACAACAAACGAACTGACGTATCTAAAAAGAATTACGGTGTAATGAAACGAACTGACGTTTCTCATAAAAATACAGTGAAATGAAACGAACTAAACGTTTTTATTTATAACACTCATCGACATGAAACGAACTGACGTTTCTCATGGAAATGTGACAAAAACCACCTGACGTTTCTCATAAAAATACAGTGAAATGAAACGAAAGTGACGTTTTTATTTATAACAATCATCAACAAGAAACGAACGGACGTTTCTCATTTAAAAGTGACAAGAAACGAACTGACGTTTCTCATTAAAATATGTGACAACAAACGAACTGACGTATCTAAAAATATACGGTGTAATGAAACGAACTGACGTTTCTTATAAAAATACAGTGACATGGAACGAACTAAACGTTTTTATTTATAACACTCATCGACATGAAACGAACTGACGTTTCTCATGGAAATGTGACAAAAACCACCTGACGTTTCTCATAAAAAATGTGACAAGAAACGAACTGACGTTTCTCATAAAAATACAGTGAAATGAAACGAAAGTGACGTTTTTATTTATAACAATCATCAACAAGAAACGAACTGACGTTTCTCATAAAAATACAGTGAAATGAAACGAACACGCGTTTCGACTAAACATACAGTGATATGAAACGAACTAAACGTTTTTTCTTATAACACTCATCGACATGAAACGAACTGACGTTTCTCATGGAAATGTGACAAAACCCCCTTGACGTTTCTCATAAAAAATGTGACAAGAAACGAACTGACGTTTCTCATAAAAATACAGTGAAATGAAACGAACGTGACGTTTTTATTTATAACAATCATCAACAAACAAGAAACGAACTGATGTTTCTCATGGAAAAGTGACAAGAAACGAACTGACGTTTCTCGTAAGAAATGTGACAAGAAACGAACTGACGTTTCTCATAAAAAATATGACAAGAAACAAACTGACGTGCCTCATTAAAATGCAGTGAAATGAAACGAACTGACGTTTCTCAAAGAAATAAACAGCGGCATAAAATGAACTGACGTTTCTCATAAAAAACACCAGTGACATGAAACGAAATTGACGTTTTTCCTTATAAAAATCATCAACATGAAATAAACTGCCGTTTCCCCTGTTAAACAAAAACAGTGAATTAGAACTGACTGGAGTTCTCTTTCTTTCAAAAACTTGTGTACTTTCTTCTGTGTTGATTTTTTTTTATTCACAATGATTATTCTAAAACTTATTATTTATATTATCTGTTTTGGCAACTGTATTTGGCTAATTTTTGTTTGGCAATTTATGTATTTTGACATGTTAATATTTGACACTTTTTTATTTGGCAATAAAACTTTTTTTTTTCGAATTATCGTTTATCTTCACTCAATCTTGAGTCCTATTTTTTGTGTAATACATATATATATATATATATATATATATATATACACACACACACACACACACACACACACATATATATATATATATATATATATATATATATATATATGCATATATCAGTGGCGAACAGTGACTATTATGGTGAAAATTGTAAATAAATGAATTATTCATTTTATATAATAACAAGTTGTTTAAAAATTTTAAATTGCTTTTTTGTTATTGTAATAAAATACGTAAATCTAATTAAAATTTTAAATAAATGTTATCTTTAACTAGAAATTTTGATTACCCAGAACAAAGGATGAACGCTAAGTGACTACGTCACTCTAAAAAAGCTAAACTATTTCGAATGGCCATGACATTAACGTATGTATATATAATTAAAAAGGCATAATGATTACTGCTTAAAAGAGTTATGCCTTTTTTATATACTCTGTGTTAGGATGAAAAATGTCTTAAAAAGTCTATAGAGCAAGATATTTTACACTCATGAGGCAAAATTACTTTACAAATGTACTCAGTAACACTGTATCTTTAATGTAATCATCATTTGAAAATCAAGCATAGTTTTTTTTAGGCAAATCATGTAAGAAAATTTTTAAAATATGAAAGATTGTCTAATTTTATGTTGCTAAAAATTTTATTTTTAAAAAGTATAATGACAGTGACTAAATTTATAATTTATATGATTTTACATCAATTTACAAAATTCCATAAGTTTATTCGAAATATTAGAAGATATCGAACGGACAAGTTAAATTACATGAAGATGAGAAAAAGGCTATAATTAGGTTAGAAAGGGGGGAATAAGACAAATGTATAATTAACTGCAACGTACGTTTCATTTGAGATAAAGAGAACGTAATGATATATTTTGAGAAATGTTTGCACACACACACACACACACACACACATACACACACACACACACATATATATATATATATATATATATATATATATATATATATATATATAGTGTGTGTGTGTGTAATAAAATCGAATATTTGGTATGTTTAATATATATGAGACTCCTTAAAGGGTCTGACCAAATATAAATATGCTTTATAAATTTTAAATAAATATTAACTTTAACTAGCAAATTTAATTACCCAGAACAAAGGCTGTGCACTGACTTCTTTTCAGTAAGAAAATATTTGGCTAATTTATGTTTGGCAATTTATGTATTTGGACATGTTAATATTTGGCAACATTTGTGTTTGGCAGTTTTTTATTTGGCATTAAAACTTTTTTTTTATTAGTTATCGTTTTATTTCTTTTACTCTTGCGTTCTTTTTATCTTTTTGACATATATAATACACACATACACATACATATATCAGTGGTAAACATTAACTTTTATGGTGAAAAAATTATATAAATATCTTGTTCATTTTATGATAACCATTTGTTTCATTTCTTGAAATTGCTTATATTTTTAGTGTAATATAACTTTTAAAGCGGATTAAAATTTTAAATAAATATTATGTTTAACTAGCAAATTTAATTACCCAGAACAAAGGCTGTGCACTGACTTCTTTTCAGTAAGAAAATAAACATTTTAGCATAGTCATGACATTAAGATATTTAGATATTACTAAAAATGTATAATGTTTATTATTTGGAAATAATTGTGCAATTTTTTATATCCTCTGTGTTATGAAACAAAAAGTTTTAAAATGTCTAGGGAGCAAGATATTTTATACTCAGGATACGAATTACTATACAAATGTACTCAATAAAATTATATCTTTAACGTAACATTCATTTGAAAATCAAGCATAAATTGTTTTTAGGTAAATCATGTTAGGGAATTTTTAAAATATGGAAGATGGTCTAATTTTTGTTGCTAATGATTTTAAATTTAAAAATATGACAGTGATTGAATTTATAATTTATAATATATATGTTTTTACGTCAGTTTACATAATTCCATAAATTTAATACCAATATGTGGTAAGATATGGATCGGACAAACTAAATTACATGAAAGCTGGGAAAAATGCTATAATTATAATAGAGTGATACAAATAAGACAAATGATATAATTAACTATAGCGTTCCTTTCATTTAAAATATAGAGTACGTGATGATATATTTTGAGAAATGTTTGTAGTTATATATATAAACTTGTGTGTAATAAAATCGAAGATTTGGTATGTTTAATATATATGAGACTCCTTAAAGGGTCTGACCAACTATAAATATGCTTTATAAATTTTGAATAAATATTAACTTTAACAAGCAAATTTAATTACCCAGAACAAAGGCTGTGCACTGACGTCTCTTCAGTAAGAAAATAAACATTTTAGCATAGTCATGACATTAAGATATTTAGATATTACTAAAAATGTATAATGTTTATTATTTGGAAATAATTGTGCAATTTTTTATATCCTCTGTGTTATGAAGCAAAAAGTTTTAAAATGTCTAGGGAGCAAGATATTTTATACTCAGGATACGAATTACTTTACAAATGTACTCAATAATATATTTTCAGAAATGTTTACAGTTATATATATAAACTTGTGTGTAATAAAATCGAATATATGGTATGTTTAATATATATGAGACTCCTTAAAGGGTCTGACCAAATATAAATATGCTTTATAAATTTTGATAGTAATAATTCTTTTAAAATTAAATTTTACTATAAGAAACTAGAATAACAAAAAATATGTATTCTTTATTTTAGGAATATAAGGAAAAAATATATCAAAATTATCAATAATGTTACTTGTGAAAAACATTATTAATACAATTGTGTATATTAATTTTAAATAATATATTAGTTTTCAGTGTTACATAATAATTTTCATTAATATATAATATTAATTAATAATTTTCCATACAGAATAATTTTTCAATTTTATATACGACATTTGTTGGTAATTCACTTCTACATAATAAAGGATAATTATTTAAACACTCACTGAAGTTTAAAGTTATGTACAGTTTAAAGGTGAAACGTCAAGGCCAAAAATTTCATTTATTATCTTTTTTTTAAGGAAAATAATAGGAGATATTTTATGCAATAATTGTTGTCATATTGAATTTGTTTAAATTCAGTAAATATGTCATATTGTATGTAAAGGGATTGTTCGTTGAACATTTTCAGCAAAGTTACTATTGTAACAAATAAAAATTAATTCCTTAATATTTTTCCTTGAAATCGGTAACAATTTATACACAAATATATTGCAATTTTATATTAACTTCTTTATTGAATTTATTAAAAACAAACTAAATAGTTTAGAAAATATGTTATAAAAAGTATTAATTTTATTCATGTTGTATTTAATAAATTGTTACTACCGCATACAGCACAGTTAATAATAATAACAATAACTTTAAATATTTTTTGAAACCAATATATATATTTTGTAAACTTAATTACATTACGGAAAATAACATAAATGGTAGTTAATGTTAAAATGCTTTGTAAAACATTCTGTGTGAATTATGTTCTTAAATGGATGAATTAATAATGTGTATTAGTTATTTATTTCTATATTTAATTTTTTCACTGCTTTTCGTGTTTTCGCGAAAAGTTGAGGTATTAATAATGTTGTAAAGACTAATTTTAAAGAGAACTATGTATAAAATATGTTATATTATATGTAAAAGGATTGTTCATGGAAGAATTTCAATGAAGCTACTATTGACACAAATAACAAATTATTTAAAATTAATGCTATACTTTGAAATTTTAAACACTTTTAAACAAATATTTTGCAAATGAATAATAATTTGTTTATTGAATTTATTAGAAACAAACTACATAGTTTAGAAAGTGCAAGAAATTGTTTCATATTTCTCAGTCTTTTCAGTACCAAAATTAAATCTCCAGTGACAGTCAAGCATTTCTACACTCAAAAATAATCTAGAAGGATTTTAAGGAAATAAATGGCAACAATTAATCTTATAGATTGCGGTTGTTTGTTTTGAACTGACCTAATATCATCTAGAAGTAAATGAAAAGCCATAACGTACCTCGAAATAGACGTTTAATTACATAGCTAAGGATAAAAACAATTTATTAAGTTGAATCGATTGACAGTATTTTGTTCATTACAAATTTATAGAACATTTATTACATGACAGGTTTCTTTAAATGATAATTGTCGTCGGTACAGTAAATAGTATCAAATGGCCAGAAAGCAAATAGCATCAAATGGTCAAAAAGCCAATAGTATCAAATAGTCAGATAGACAAAAGTATCAAATGGTCAGAAAACAAAAAGTATGAAATGGTCAGAATGCTTGACTGTCATTGGAGACAGTGAAGCAATTTTACCCTCAAATATAATCTAGAGAATTTTAAGGAAATAACAAGGAAATAATCAATTGGTAATAAATATCACGTTTGTTTGTTTCGAATTTACCTAATGTCAGCTAGAAATAAATGAAACACCATAAAATATATCACAATAGACGTTTAATAGCATAGTCCAGCAGAAAAACTATTTATTAAGCTACATCTATTGACAGTATTTTGCTCATTACATATTTATCAACGTTTATTGGAAGATTTCTTTAAACAAATATTGTCGTCGGTATAGTAAATAGTATAAAATAGTCAGAAAGCAAATGAAATATAAAATGAAAACCTTAAAGAATATGAAATTTTGATTTACATTGTAAGTAATTCAGAAAATATTGGCTTTAATGTAAAATAAGAAAAATACTGCAGATAATTATGGAACAATTTAAAAGATTAAAAGATTTTAAAACTCACTTTTATAAATGAAATGGTGTTATAAACTTATTTAATACTGATGTGTATGGAAGATATACGGTTATGATATATTAAAATGTAAACCTTAAAGAGTATGCGATTTTCATTAACCTTAAAGAGTATGAAATTTTGATTTACATTCTAAGTAATTCAGAAAATTTTAGTTTTAATGTTAGAGAAATAAACTACTCTAAATAATAATAGAACAGTTTTAAAGGTTTAAATATCTTAAAAGATTTTAAAAGTTACAAATATAAAAGGAATGGTATTAAAATTATTTTACCATTAATGTGTATGGAAGTATATGTTATATGTTTATGGTATATGTTATACTAGTAAATATATAATCTTTAAGTAAAAGGAGAAGAAATGTTGTTTCTATCAACAATTCTGTAAAGTATAAGAAATATCTGTTTAAAATTATTTCCTGGAAATTAAAATTTTATGTCAAGTTATTATATTTTTGAATTATTATAGAAAATAACAATTTAGACGAGAAGAGTCAGAGGAGATCAGGTTTTTATTTAAAAACAAATTAAAATGTGTACAGTTCCAAATGTTTCCAATTGGTAACACCAATATGAAATATATATGTTAATCAGGTTTACAATTAACGATAGTAAGAACACAGTTTGCATTTAATAAATGTTCTAAGCAATACGGATTCAATATGATGCTCACGACATGCTATTTATATAGATGAAATTATTTCTGTTTGAATATAAAATTTATAATTTTTGTTTTAGAAAATTCCTAAACAGATCATTTCAACAAGATCACCTATAAATACAATACTAGTAGATAAAACTTATGACTTCAGAACTATGAAACACAGGTGTTTATAAAATAGCACCCGGCGCGTAAATATTAATAACAATTCATTATATTAGTGAATTATCATAGATAATAACAGTTTGCATGAATAGAGTCAGATGCGATCATAATCTTATTTAAAAATAAAGTAAAAAGTATAGTTATAAGGTCTCAAATGATGACGCCAACAATAAATATATATTTTAATCAGGTTTCATTACACATAATAAGAAGACAGTACTCAATTTAATAATTTATTTAAACGATACGTATTCGGCATGACGTTCACGACATCGTATTGTAGAACTAAGGTGTGTCAAAACACATATTACACAGTATGAAGGACCACGTGCATCCAGTTGTTGTAATTCATAATAATTTGTGGTAATTTTTAAGAAGTTTAAACATAATTTAAGGTGCTGCAAATTTAAATGTATAGTAGGCTTTCCTCTTTTTCCGATTATCCTACTTTCAACAAAGTAAACTAAAAAATTAAATGCACAAAAACTGCTATACAACTATGTATTATTTATTTTACAGTTTATATAATTTATCACAGGGTTGGCATGATTTAAATCATGATTTAAATCTTGATTTAAATCAGTTGATTTTTAAAAAAAAATCATTAATTTAAATCCATTTTTTTTTCACTTCTCTTGAAACCCAATTCGAAAGACAGGAGAATTGGGAATCTGTCAGCACAGAAATACCAATAAGTAAATAAGTGTAAATAGATAGTATGTTTTCTAAGAATTTAGGGGTTGTTATCAGAAAGTATGTAGTAGGGGTAGGTACGACTAGTTATGACTAGTGGAATTCATTTTATGTAATGGGGGTAAAGAGAGTATTACAGAACTTGAAATCCAGTTTGTCTCTCAAATAACAACAGCCGTCACATTATCTGCTAGAATGGAAAGACAGTTTTCTTCTTTTGGTATTTTTCATTCTAACCTTCGTAAAAAATTAGGAGTGGATACGACAAAGAAACTAGTGTGTTTATTGAAACAGTTAAATCCATAATTCTTTACTTAAAAAATATTGACATAACTGTGAATTTTTTTGGTTTTTTTAATAAATAGTTTGCACTAAATGAATATTTAATTTGTTCTTTAAATTTACATCTTAATTAGTTTGCACCATCCAATTACAAAATAAATGTATTTAGATTAAAATTATACATTTAAATTTAGGTAATCGGTGCGTAGAATATACTAGATAGATAAATTGTTACTTATGACAAACTATTATATGTATATTGCAAAAAATATAAAAACACAACAATAATTAAAATTAGAATTCAGAAAAAAATCAAATAAATCTGATTTTTTTTATTTTTTTTTTAAAAATCATGATTTTTTTTCCAACCTTGGATCAACAGGAAGTCAAATTTTATGATATTTTGAAACTTAGCTGTATTTTTGGTGACATTATTTTCAACCATTTCAGGTCACGTGACTTTCATCTTATTTATTTTCTTGATACAAATTTCATAATGACGATGTATCTAAAATTGGCAGGGTGTTTTAAAAATGACTGGCATATTTGAAAAATCAATAAAAACTAAACGGACAGTGATAGAAATACACAGTTTATTGCAATATGCTTGGGACAAAATTAAATTTTCAGGCAGACAAACTTTCAAAATTATTTATGATGTTCCACGACAGAAGGCGCTGCAAACTGGGAAAATCTAAACTACGGTATTTTCCAGATATCCACCAGGATCAGCAATATTATGACGTATTCTCAGAATGAAATTATCAGAAATCCATGTAAACTTCTCAGGGGTGGCTTCACATGCAGAACAGATGTACTGTTCTAGTTAATCAATTGTTTCTGGATAGTGGCGGTAAACTTGCCTTTTAAAAATCCCTACAGAATAATATCGTAGTGTAGATTTTTCCAGACAGCAGCCCCATCTGTTGTGGAATATTGTAAATAATTATGAACGTTTGTCTGCTTGAAAATTTAATATCGTACCAAACATATTGCAATAAACTGTGTATTTCTATCACTGTCCGTTTAGTTTTTATTGATTTTTCAAAAAAACCCGGCCATTTTTTATACACTCTACAAATAGCTATTTATATATCTAAGTAATATTGTATAAATATGTTAAATCAAACTATCAATCAAACTATTATCTCATAAATAAAGATAAAACTACAGAATGTAGAGAAGGTTTTATTTTCGTAGATGTATTTAAAAACGTATAACTAACGGAAATTCATTCACAAGTAAATTTCTTTGTAACTATATAAACTTTAGAGAAGCAAGCAAGGCAATAGAAATTGTTACATTGCATGCAATGTAACTTAGATCTTGAAGTAATTTTCTGTGCTGTGGCTCTTCCTGATCCAAGTTATACTTGATTATATTTCACAATTACAGGTAATATTAGCAAAAAAAATGACTTTTTTAGACATCTTCTTCTTGCTTATCCCTCTGATCTGAATTAGAATAGATTTATGAAATTATCTGCTGTAAGAACATTTAATTCAAAACTAGGTTTCCTCAAAAGATCCCCGAGTACCAAGTTAATGCTGTCGATTAGGTGTTATGCAGTGGACATTCAGTATTACACTGGTGCATAGAGGGAAGTTCCTAGTACCACTGGAAAAACCTGAGCATTTTAAATGATTTGAAATCAGTCGACCAACACTGTTTGATCCCTCCTGTCATCCTCATAAAAGATTAAAGCACCAAGACCCGCCACAGAATACCAAGGATGTTATTGTGGTTTGCATCTAAGAAATTTTTTATAGAAAACCATAATTCTTGAATATAGCTCTAGGTACTGCAGAAGATCACTAATGACCTGAATTATGGTAGAAGCCTCGTTTGCTAGTCCGACCGCAATATTATTATATTTTAAAAGAACATCGGACGGAATACAGTGTAGATGGAAAATATTAGAACTGTACAGTTCCTTGAGTTTTTCTATAATCTTAATTATCATTCAATCCTTAAAAAATCTCCAATATTGTTTCTATTGTTTTAGGTTATTGTTAGAAATACAAAGTTTTATCAATATTAAAAAAATATCACTGTCATGTGAACTCTTATGTATATATTTAAAGTAATGGATGAAGACAAGTTATGGTTACAAGTTTAATTTACGTGGTAGTCACAAGTTTTATGTTTTTTTTTAGGAAAGGACAAATGCATGCAAATGTAAGTTGGGAGAACAAAATAATTTCAGCAGCGTTTAGATATTTTATATTTATATTAACATTAATAGTTTCATTAATGTACGATATACGTTATATAATGTACGTGTAACATTAAAAGTAACGTCAATATTAATATAAAAAATTAAATTTACTGAAAATCCAAGTCAGTTAAACTAGTATTCAACAATTGTTAAATATATATTTATTAATTAATTTACGTATTATACCACTTTTTTATTTCAAGGAATCTAAATAAAAATAAAAGACTTTTATTATTTCTCAATTGAAATAAAAAACAACTTTGTTTTACCCATTTAATGAATAAATATATATACAACCAATACCTAACCATGTTTATTAAATTCAATTATTTTACTTTATTATTGAGATATGTGTTTAAAAGTATAACAATTGAATATTATTAAAACAATGTAGAGAAAAAGAATTTACTATACTCCCGCAACAAACAATTTGCTAAAGAATAGTACAACAATATAAATTTTAATAGCTTCTCAGCGCCATCTTGAAAAGTTTTAATTCATACGTTTCTTACTGCTGAATTGCATGGTTTGAAAAAGGATTTAATCAAAAGTTTTATTAATTGAAAAAACTGCTCCAAAAGCTTATTTTTGCTATTTCTATCATTTTTATAATTTATTGGCTTTAATTATATAATCATAGCAATGTTTTAGCATAAAACCTGTTCCAACAGATTTCGCTTTACAAACTTCGCTGAAGAACCATCAAGTATTGAATATTAATTTCTCTGTCATCTGTCATAATGGCGCCAAAGCTTCTACGCTTTAAAAATAAAATGTAAGCAAAAAAATATTTTATATTTTGATTTACATTCATGTTAAGTTTACTATATTTTTTTTCTATAACTTACGAATATATCTTATTATTATAAGCATATAATTTTTTAAATTATCAGTTTTAATACAGAACTGGTTACAACCATAAATCTGTCGATAAGAAGGTACACATGTATTAGACATGTATTAAATGGTTAGTGCACCTTTCGGATTTGGCATATTATTCGCTAATTCGGCGAGACGTTGGCTTCTGAGTGGCTAATTTTTCGGTCAAGCTAAATAAATAACATTGAAATAATATATAAAGCATCATTAAAGTAGCGTTTAAAATGACAGTTTATCTAACTAAAATACTAGATGGGGCTTTTCATTTTGTATATAAAGTGATATAAAAATTTTAAGTATACCTTCATTTTCTGTTTAAAGTTGTAGAAAATTATTCAGTATACCTTCCTTAGCTTAATGCGTAAAAAAAATCTCTGCTAACAGATTCCTCATACTACAAGTGTTCATAGGTTAATTATAGTTAACTGCACATTAAAAACTCTTGGAATATTCCCCATATTCAAATATCACTTTATGGAAACCATTAATTTTATTTTTTTGACATGGTGTTAACTTATATTTAACTATATTATTTGAATAATATTAAAAATTGGTAATTATAATAAGTTTATTCCTTTATGTTATTTTATTACTTTTCACATTGCCACATACTAAGGAACTTGGACAGTTCACCTAGATCATAGGGAAGGCAGAACCGTCCGTCCTTGAATCGACTTCCCGTCAGTGAATTGTATCCAAATACGAGAATTTTTATTTAAATTAATGTGGATTATTTTTTCTACCAAATCTAGAACTAGGAATCTAGAACTGTCTTTACCTTTTCAGGTAGATGTTTTTAGAATGCTCTGACTGTATATAAAAGCTATGTCCCACCAGTTGGAGGCAGTTCTCCGATTATTCTCATGGGAGTTGCTAATCTAATAAGTCCAATTGCTCGTTTAATCTAATTGCGTCATATTTTATTCTTTATGACAGCATCATCTACATTCTTTATTACTAAAACAATAATTTCCATGTGAGAAATTTTATGTAAAATAATATAATTAACATACTTTAATTGGTTATGGATTTTAAAAATATATATTTAATTACTTACACCTTAACAAAAGAAATTTCAAAATGACCAATCAACGTTTAACAGTCTTTTTAAACAACTATTAAACGCATCACTAAATTTACACAATACCAACAAGTGGGGTTTCATCGAATTTTAAAATAAAGTGAATTTGATATGTTTAGAGAACCATTATATTTATTATATTTTTTATCGTATTAAAATATTTAAAAAAATCGAGGCATTTTACCTTTATTAGCATGTTACCATACAAAATGCTGATTTGTTGCATTTTTAGCTATGAAAGCACCATATATGTAGAGCAACATCGCTTAATATGAAGGTACGACACATAAATAAAACCTAGCCATACTTGGGAATCAAATCAAACCACTAGACTGGGTGAAAAAAACATGCATATTCTTATATAATAAAAATACAGTTTTTTTTTTAAATTATGGTTTGGCTATTTTGTATGTAATACAATCAAAATACTCTTTTTATTTGATGATTCAGCATCTTGCAAACAGCGAAAAATGTTCTCATGAACTGCCAAAATCTCTTTTGAAGGAATAGTAAATTGGCCTAAATGAATAATAGAATGAATACTTGAATACAATTAATTTCAATATTCGTCCAATAATGTAAATCCAATTAATGTAAAGCCCCTTAAAATTAGTGTACTGTACTTCTTTGAATTTACTAAATGCTTCAAACCTAATAGAAAGTTTTAATAACTAGATACAAAAATTAAACGATATTGAGATAACTTTAACTAAACTCCGAGCATATAAAATGTTTAAGTTAACTAATCAATACTAAATGATTAAATAATTTTAATTATTCTCTTAAGTTAACCTTTACATATTTTATTTACAGACGAAAGTTTTTTTCAATGAAGTATAATGAATTAGCGGAAGTAAATTGTGATTATAATGAAACGGTTCGTGTTGAATCTCCTGAGGAACTGAATTTAACTCTAGCTACAGCTAATGATGTTACGTTTGAGGCTGACTTTAGCTTTTTTGATAAATATGAAAATGGGTGCTGGGATAATAATTCTGAAATTTCTGCTAATAAAGGCGAAGTAGATAATGTACCTGCGTCAACTTCTTTTGCACCTGCTGCATCATGTTCTTTTGCACCTCCAGCTTCAAGTTCTTTTGTACCTTCTGCTGAAGTTTCAGAGAAACGTGCTAAAAAATGGTTCAAACTTCGAACAAGGTTCAACGTTTTGATGACTCTATGATGACTACAACATTTCTGGAGTATTTACTGAACTCAAAATATGTTATTTGTTTCTAAAAATCTTTAATGACTAGAAAAATGTTTTGCTGAATAGAAAAGGAAAATAGCGATATGGAACAAACTGACTGTTCAGCATAAAAACAGTGACATTAACTGTCGTTTATTTTTATAAAAATACATTGATGTAAAACGAACTCACGTTTTGCTGTGTACAAGACTGCCAAATGAAACGATTTGTTGTTTCTCCTTATAACAGCAATATGAAACACATTGACGTTTTTTATAAAAATACAGTGAAATGAAACGAACTTTACGTTTGTATTTATAACAATCAACGACATGATACCAAATGACTTTTCTCATGGAATAGTGACAAGAAACGAACTGACGTTTCTCATAAAAAATGTGATAAGAAACGAACTGACGTTTCTCCTTGTAACAGCAATATGAAACAAATTGACGTTTCTCATAAAAATACAGTGAAATGAAACCAACTCACGTTTCTCCTAAAAATACTGTGAAATGAAACGAACTGATGTTTCTCATAAAAATACAGTGACATGAAACGAACTTGACGTTTTTATTTACAACAATCATCGACATGAAACGAACTGACGTTTCTCATGAAAAAGTGACAAGAAACGCACTGACGTTTCTCATGAAAAAGTGACAAGAAACGCACTGACGTTTTTCATAAAATTACAGTGAAATGAAACGAACTGACGTTTCTGATAAAAATACAGTAAAATGAAAGGAACTGACGTTTCGTATAAAAATACAGTGACATGAAACGAACTTGACGTTTTTATTTATAACAATCATCGACATGAAACGAACTGACGTTTCTCATAGAAAAGTGACATGAAACGACCGGACGTTTCT
>CM063498.1:70332543-70352543 GCA_032207245.1 Pardosa pseudoannulata | reverse complement strand
AAATTATTACTACCGCATATAGCACAATTATTATTATTAATAATAATAGCGTTAAATTTTTTTTAATCGCATATATATAATTTGCAAATATAATTACGTTATACCAAATAACATTAGGCAGTGAGTGTTAAAATGCTTCGAAAAACTTTCTGTGTGCGTTTTGCTCTTAAACGGGTGAATGAACAATATACATTAGTTATTTATTTCTATAAACACTTTTTTCTTTGGATTTTCGTGTTTTCTGAAAAGGTTAAGATATTAGCAATGTTGCAAGGAATAATTTATAAGACTGCTACGCATAAAATATGCCATTTTGTACGTAAAAGGATTGTTCCTGGAATATTTTCAACAAAGTTACTTTTGTAACAAATAAAAATTAATTCCTGTGGCTAAGCTATATTTGTGAGGGTGGGGTTCGATAAAAACATCTGTTCAGTGCAAATAAAGTTTAATAACATAAAATATTAGCTTGCACACAAAACAATTAAAGAAAAAAAGTCAAATAAACAAAATATACATAATTCAAAATAGTTAATACAATTAGAACCTGGGGAGGTCAAAGGGTTGCAGCATCTCCGCAGTCCGTAAGGTCAACTGACTTCTTTTGCCGAAGACTTCTCTTACGTGTGTGTTTTTATACAGGTGGCAGCACGGTGCTGTGGCGAAGTACATTTGTAACATTCCTTAATATTTTACCTTGAAATTGTAAACGTTTTTACAGGAATATATTGCAAATTTATGTTAACTAGTTTATTGAATTGATTAAAAAAGGAACTAAATAGTTTAGAAAATATGTTATAAAAAGTTTTAATATTATTCATGTTGTATTTAATAAAACTGTTACTAACACATGCATCACAGTTAATAATAATAATAATAATAACTTTAAATAATCTTTGATTCCAATATATATATTTTGTAAAATATGTTACATTATAGAAAATAACATAAAAGGAAGTTAATGTTAAAATGCTCAGGAAAATATTCTGATTAAATTATGTTCTTAAATGGATGCATGAATAATGTGTATAACTTATATACTTCTATAATTACTTTTTTCTCTACTTTTCGTGTTTCCGCGAAACGTTAAGATATTAATAATAATGTAAAGACTAATTTAAAAGACTACTATGTATAAAATATGCCATATTATATGTAAAAGGATTGTTCATGGAACATTTAAAATGAAGCTACTTTTGTAACAAATAAAAATTGATTTCTTAATATTATACACAGAATTTTAAACACTTTTACAGAATTATTTTGCAAATGAATAATAATTGGTTTATTGAATTTATTAAAAACAAACTACTTTGTTTAGAAAATGCAACAAAAGGTTTTATATTTCTCAGTAATTTCCGTACCAAAATTAAATCTTGAATGACAATCAAGCATTTCTACACTCAATAATTATCCAGAAGCATTTTCGAGAAATAAATGGCAACAATTAATCTTAAAGATCGTGTTTGTTTTGAACTGACCTAATATCACCTAGAAGCAAATAAAAAGCCATAAAGTACCTCAAAATAGACGTTTAATAGCCGAGCTAAGAATAAAAAAAATTATCAAGTTGTATCGCTTGACGGTTTAATTACAAATTTATAGAACATTTATAACATGAAAGATTTCTTTAAATTATAATTGTCGCCGATACAGTAAATAGTATCAAATGGCCAGAAAGCAAATAGTATCAAATGGTCAGAAAACAAAAAGTATCAATTGATCAGAATGCTTGATTGTCATTGAAGACAGTCAAGCATTTTTATCCTTAAAAATAATCTAGAGCATTTCAAGGAAATAAATGGAAATAATCAATAGTAAAAATAAATATCACGTTTGTTTGCTTCGTACTGACCTAAAGTCACCTGGAAGTAAATGAAACTCTATAAAGTACTTAAAAATAGACGTTTAATAGCATAGTTCAGCAGGAAAACAATTTATAAAGGTGTATCGGTTGACAGTATTTTGTTCATTACAAATTTATCCAACGTTTATTGGAAGATTTATTTAAACAATTATTGTCCTCGGTACAGTAAAAAGTATAAAATGGTCAGGAAGCAAATGAAATGTAAAATGAAAACCTTAAAGAGTATAAAATTTCGATTTACATTCTAAGTAATTCAAAAAAAATTTTCTTTAATGTAAAAGAAGAAAAATACTGTAGATAATTTTAGTACAATTTAAAAGATTAAAAGATTTTAAAACTCACAAGTATAAAAGAAATGGTGTAAACTTATATAATACTGATGTCTATGGAAGTATGTGATATATGGTTATGGTACATTAAAATGAAAACCTTAAATAGTATGCAATTTTGATTTACCTCAAAGAGTATGAAATTTGATTTACATTATTAGTAATTCAGAAAATTTTAGCTTCAATGTTAAAGAAAGAAACTACTGTAAATAATAATAGAACAATTTTAAAGATTTAAATATCTTAAAAGATTTTAAAATTTACAAATGTTAAAGGAATGGTATTCCTTTGATTTCCTTTTATTAATGTGTATGGAAGTATATGTTATATGGTTATGGTATATGTTATTAGGGATATGTTATACTAGTAAATATATAATCATTAAGTGCAAAGCGGAAAAATGACGCATGTTTTTGTTTCTATCAACAGTTCTGTAAAGTATAAAGAAAATCTGTTTAAAATTATTCCCTGTAAAATCAAAATTTATGACAAATTGTTATATTTTTGAATTATCATAGAAAATAACAATTTAGACGAGAAGTGTCAGAGGAGATCGGAATTTATTTAAAAACAAACTAAAACGAGTACAGTTCCAAATGTTTCGAATTGGTGACACCAATATGAAATACATATGTTAATCAGAATTACATTTAACCATAGTAAGAAGACTGTTTGCATCTAATAATTTTTCTAAGCAGTAAAGATTCAACATAAAGCCCACGACATGCTATTTCTCTCGAAGAAACTTATTCTGTTTGAATATAAAATTTTAAATTTTTTGTTCTACAAAATTCCTAAATAGATCATTTTAACATGATTGCCTGTAAATAAAATACTAGTAGATAAAAATATGTTTTCAGAACTATGAAACACAGGTGTTTATAAGTAACAATTTATTATATTAGTGAATTGTCTTAGATAATAACAGTTTGCATGAATAGAGTCAGATGAATTCAGACTTTTATTTAAAATCAAAGTGTAAAGTACAGTTATAAGGACTCAAATTATGACGTCAACAAGAAATATATATCTTAATCAGGTTTTCATTAAACATAGTAAGAAAACAGTACTGAATTTAATAATTTATTTAAAGAATAAGAATTCGGCATGACATTCACGTCATCGTACTAAAGAACTAAGGTGAGTCAAAACACATATGACACTGTATGAAGGACCATGTGCAATCTGTTCTTGTAATTCATAATAATTTGTGCTAATTATTATAAGTTTAAACATAATTAACGGTGCTGCAAATTTAAGCGTATAGTAGGCTTTCCTCTTTTTCCGATTATCCCACTTTCAACAAAGTAAACTAAAATATTGAATAAAAAAATTGCTATACAATTATGTATTATTTATTTTACAATGTATGTAATTTAACACCAGGAAGTCAATTTTTATGATATTTTGAAACTTGGCTATTTTTTGGCGACATTATTTGCCCCTATTTTAGGTCACGTGACACTCAAGTTATTTATTTTCTTTAATCAAATTTCGTAATGTAGATGAATGTATAGGTTGTATCTATGTAATATTGTATGTATATAGTTCAATCAAACTATTATCTCATTAATAAAGAGAAAACTATAGAAATGTTGTTTTATTTTCGTAAATGTATTAGAAAACATATAATTAATGGAAATTCATTCACAAATAAATTTCTTTGTACCTATATAAATTTAAGAGAAGCAAGCAAGCGAATAGAAATTGTTACATTGCATGCAATGTAACTTAGATCTTTGAATAAAGTAATTTTCTGTGTTGTGGCTCTTCGTGATCCAACTTATACTTGATTATATTTCACAATTACATGTAATATTAGGGGAAAAAATGACTTTTATTCAACATCTTCTTCTTTTTGCTTATCCCTCTGATCTGAATTAGAACACATCTATGAAATTATCTGCATTAAGTACATTTAATTCAAAACTAAGTCTCCTCAAAACATCCCCGCGTACGAAGTTAATGCTGCTGATTAGGTGTTGTGCAGTACATCTTCAGTATTACACTAGTGCATAAAGAAAAGTTCCTAATACTACTGGAAAAACCCGAGGGCTTTAAATACTTTGAAATCAGTCGCCCTCATAAATAATTAAAGCACGAGAACCATCAGTAGATTGCCATGTATGTTTATTGTGGTAGCTTCTAAGATGTTTATAGAAAATTCTACTTCTTGAATATAGCTCTGTGTACACCAGAAGATCACTAATGACCTTACTTATGGTAGAGATCTCCTTTACCAGTTCGACCACAATATCATTATATTCTAAATTCACATGGGATGGAATAGACTGTAGATGGATGATACTACAATTGTACAGGTTGTTATACTTTCTATATTCTTAATTCCCATTCAATCCTTAACTATTCTCCAATGTGGTTGGTATTGTTTTTAGAATATTGTTAGTAACACGAAATTTTATCAATTATTCGAAAAAATATCACTATCATGTGAACTCTTTCATATATATTTCAGTAATGGATGAAGAAAAGTTAACAAGAACTTAACAAGAATATGAAGTTAAAGTGGTAAGTTTTATGCGTTTTATAGAGAAGGACAAATGAGTGCAAATGTAAGTTGGGAGAACAACAAAAATTTCAGGAGCTTATAAATATTTAATATTTATAATACTATTAATAGTTTAATGTACTATATACTTTATTTAATGTATGTGTAAAATTAATAGTAACGTTTATATTATTATAAATATTAATTTTACTGAAAATCCAAGTCAGTTAAACTAGTATTCAACCATTTCTATTTAGATGTGGTTTCTTACTGGTTTGCGATTCAATTCCATTGTGTTTGGTAGTCAAAACTACAAATGAATTTATTTAAATTATGAATTCGTGTTTTGTAAACATAGCCAGTAATGTCGCCAAGGTGTACCCTGTTCTTAAGTAACACAGTAGTTATTTTATAGTAAGATACTTAGATCGCCTGACTGCGTAAATATACCTTATAGTGACTGTGAGAGTGTGTAGTTACAGGATATTTATGAAAACTGGGGAAAAATATTAAAAAATGGGCGTAAGAAAGAATTTCTATCTTATGGAAAAAAAATTTCAGGAAATAAATTTACAACGTAAGTAATGTTAAATGAATATTTATTAATAAATTCCCGTATGAAATACTTTTTTTTTCAAGGAATCTGAGTAAAAAAAAGTACTTTATTTTTACTTTTTCAACTGAAATAAAAAAAAAACTTTGTTTTCATGCATACATATATGTACAACCCATACATAACTATATTGATAAAATTTAATTATTTCACTCAATTATTAGGATATATATGTGATTGCATGCATAACAATTGAATATTATTAGAACAATGGAGACAAAAACAATTTACCATACTCTCACAACAAACAATTCACTAAAGAATAATACAACAATGTAAACTTTAATAGCTTCTCAGCGCCATCATGAAAAGCTTTAATTCATACGTTTCTTACTGCTGAATTGCGTGGTTTGAAAAAGGATTTAATCAAAAGTTTTATTAATTGAAAAAACTGCTCCAAAAGCTTATTTTTGCTATCTCGATCATTCTTATAATTCATGGCCTTAATTATGTAATTATACAATGTTTTAGCATAAAACCTGTTCCACTGATTTCGCTTTATAAACTCCGCTGGAAAGCCATAAAGTATTAAATATTAATTTCTCTGTCATCTGTCACAATGGCGCCGAAACTTCTACGCTTTAAAAATAAAATGTAAGCAAAAAAATATTTTATATTTTGATTTACATTCATGTTAAGTTTACTATATTTTTTTTCTATAACTTACGAATATATCTTATTATTTTTAGTATATAATTTGTTGAAAATTAGCAGTTTTACTAGAGAACTGGTTACAACCATAAATCTGTCGATAATAAGGTACACATGTATTACGCATGTATTAAATGGTTAGTGCACTTTTCGGGTTTGGCACAGTATTTGCTAATTTGGCGAGATGTTTGCTTCTCAGTGGCTAAATTTCCGGTCAATCAAAAATAAATAAAATTAAAAAATGTATAATACAACATTAAAGTAGCGTTCAAAATGACAGTTTATCTAACTATAATACTAAAGGGGGCTTTTCATATTGTATTTAAAGTGATATAAAAATTTTTAAATATACCTTTATTTTCTGTATAAATTTGTAGAAAATTATTCAGTATACCTCCCTTAGCTTCCTGCGAAATAAAATCTCTGCTAACAGATTTCTAATACTACATCTTTTCCCAGGTTAATTATAGTTATCTGCACATTAAAAACTCTTGGTTTATTCCCCATATTCAAATATCGCTTTATGAAAACCATTAATTTTATTTTCTTGATGTGGTTTTAAATTATATTCAACTATATCATCTGAATAATATTAAAAATTGGTAATCAAAATAAGTTTATTTATTTAGGTTATTTTGTTATTATTTTACAATGAAACATAATGATTAACTTCGATCGTTCACCTAGATCATATTACGGTAGAACCGTCCTTGATTCGACTTCCCGTTAGTGCATTGCATCCAAAGACTAGAATTTTAATTTAAATTAATGTTGATTATTTTTTGTACCAAATATAGAACTAGGATTCTAGAACTTTCTTTACTATTCGTGGTAGGTGATTTTAGAATGTTCTGACTGTATATAAAAGGTATGTCCCACTAGTTGGAAACAGTTCTCCATTTTTTCTCATGGGAGTTGCTTCGGATCTAATAAGTCCAATTGCTCGTTTAATCTAATTGTGTCATACTTTTAATCTTCGCTACAATATCATCTACATTCGTAATTAATAAAACAATAATTTCCATGTAAGGAATTTTATGTAAAATAATATCATTAACATAATTTAAGTGGTTATAAGTTTTAAAAATATTAATATAATTTTTACACCTTGATAACAGAAATTTCAAAATGACCAATCAATGTTTAACAGTCTTTTTAAATAACTATATTTAACAATATTTAAAAACAAATTCGGGACATTTTACCTTTATTAACATGTTACCATACAAGCCGCTGATTTGTTACCTTTTAACATGGGAGCACCATATATGTAGAGCAACAACGCTTGCTATGAGGGTACTGTTGTGTAGTCCTCCTTTATATTTGATTATCAACCTGTGATCAAATGTATAGTGGTGATTTATTTTTAATTGCTTTGTGTTGAGTATTTTTGTACTAAATATAACCACAGGTTTTGAGAAACTACAGACATAAATATAAAAATAAACTAACAGCTAAATTGACAGCAATCCGAGACTAGCTTAATATTAAAAAAATAAATTTATTAACATATATATACATCTATGTACAACAATGCTAATGCTAATTTAATGATGCTAATTTTCATAAGTAAGCTTTGTCAACAAAATAATTTTGTAAATAGATAGAGGACCTAATCTCGATTTCAAAAATGTATGCAAAATGGGGGTACCTTTGTGGGTCTAAAATGTTGGGCCCGGAACACTTCTGGTTGAAGGGTATCTATGGCTGATCAGGAGAGGGAATCTATATATCATCCGTTGGTCTCGTCAGGGGCTTCCTCCTGAGTCTTTGGGGTGCGGCCGTACTATTTGGTGCAGGAACACTTCCTGTCGGACTTGGCTGGACTCTCCTAGTCTGGACTATCGAGCACCTTCTCCTCTGGACTCACGAACAACTTCCGTCGGACCCGACTGGACTCCCGACTTTTGAACACCTTCTTTTGGGACCCCGAACCTCTTCTCTGGGACCTCCGAACCATCTCTCATCTTTTTAGATTTTTGATATTTTATTATTTCAACCTTGTCCCCTCCTCCTTCTTGTCTTCCAATCGGGATAGTTGTAAGGATTTCATTGGCCTGCTTCAACCCCGCCTTGAGACCGCCAACGTGCCAAACCTTATCCCTTCTAATTGGGCACTGTCCCTTAGGGACTCATAAATACTCCACAAAGGTACATTCTTATTTAATGTCAAGTACGGAGACGGGATTCTAATCTGGGACTGGGATCAGATAAACATATCCGTTGAATAGAAATTTATGGTCCTCCATCTCTCTACAAAGATGTGATGAGGTCAGATTTAGATCCCGAACATTTTACTACTTGTATGAATGAATCAATTATATAACATATCTAAATCGCCTCATCACAGGTACAACACATAATTATAACATAGCCATACTTGGGAATCAAACCAAAATCACTCGAGTGGGTGCAAAAAGCATCCATATTCTTATATAATAAAAACAAAGTTTTTTTTTAAATCTTACGGTTTGGCTATTTTTTATATAAAACAATCAAAATACTCTTTTTCTTTCATGATTCAGTATTTGTCAACCAGCAAAAAAAAGTTCTCAAGAACTGCCAAAATCTCTTTTGAATTAATAGCAAATTAGTCTTCATGAATAATAGAATGAATACTTGAATGTCATTACTTTCAATATTCGTTATTCCAATTAATGTAAAGCCCGTTAAAAATTAGTGTACTGCACTTGAAACCTAATAGAGAGTTTTAACAATTAGATATAAAAATTAAATGATATTGAGATAACGTTATCTAAACTACGAGCATATAAAAGATTTTAGTTAACTAATCAATACTAAGTGATTAAATAATTTTAATTATTTTCTTAAGTTAATCTTTACATATTTTATTTACAGACGAAAGTTTTTTTCAATGAAGTATAATGAATTAGCGGAAGAAAATTATGATAATAATGAAACGGTTCGTGTTGAATCTCCTGAAGAACTGAATTTAACTCTAGCTACAGCTAATGATGTTATGTTTGAGGCTGATTTTAGCTTTTTTGATAAATATGAAAATGGGTGCTGGGATAATAATTCTGAAATTTCTGTTACTAAAGGTGAAGTAGATAATGTACCTGTGGTGTCAACTTCTTTTGTACCTACTGCATCATGTTCTTTTGCATCTCCAGCTTCAAGTTCTTTTGTACCTTCTGCTGAAGTGTCAGAGAAACGTGCTAAAAAATGGTTCAAACTTCGAACAAAGTTCAACGTTTTGATGACTCTATGATGACTACAAGGTTTATGTAGTATTTACTGAACAGAAAAATAAGTTATTCGTTTGTAAAATCTTTAATGACTAGAAAAATGTTTTGCTGAATAGAAAAGGAAAACAGCGATATGGAACAAACTGACTGCTCTGCATAAAAAACAGTGACATAAGTAATGTTTATTTTTATAAATAAAAACAGGAATGTAAATCGAACTGACGTTTTGCTTTGTACAAGACAGGGACATGAAACGATTTGTTGTTTCTCCTTCTAACAGCAATATGAAACAAATTGACGTTTTTTATAAAAATACAGTAAAATGAAACGAACTTGTCGTTTGTATATATAACAATTAACGACATGAAACCAAGTGACGCTTCTCATAGAATAGGGACAAGAAACGAACTGACGTTTCTCATAAAAAATGTGATAAGAAACGAACTGACGTTTCTAATAAAAAACAGCGACAAGAAATGAACTGACTTTATGTAACAGCAATATGAAACAAATTTACGTTTCTCATAAAAATACAGGGAAATGAAATGAACTGACGTTTCTAATAAAAATACAGTGAAAGGAAACGAACTGACGTTTCTCATAAAAATACAGTGACATGAAACGAACTTGACGTTTTTATTTATAACAATCATCGACATGAAACGAAGTGACGATTCTCATAGAAAAGTGACATGAAACGACAGGACGTTTCTCACAAAAAATGTGACAAGAAACGCACTCTCGTTTTTCATAAAATTACAGTGAAAGGAAACGAACTGACGTTTCTCATAAAATACAGTAAAATGAAACGAACTGACGTTTCGCATGAAAATACAGTGACATTAAACGAATTCGACATTTATATTTATAACAATCAACGCTATGAAACGAACTGACGTTTCTCATGGAAAAGTGATAAGAAACGCACTGACGTTTTTCATAATATTACAGTGAAATGAAACGAACTGACGTTTCGTATAAAAATACAGTGACATAAAACGAACTGACGTTTCGTATAAAAATACAGTGACATGAAACGAACTTGACGTTTTTATTTACTACAATCATCGACATGAAACGAACTGACGTTTCTCATGGAAATGTGGCAAGAAATGACCTGACATTTCTCATAAAAAATGTGACAATAAATGCCCTCTCGTTTTTTCATAAAATTACAGTGAAAGGAAACGAACTGACGTTTATCATAAAATACAGTAAAATGAAACGAACTGACGTTTTGTATAAAAATATAGTGACATGAAACAAATTTGACGTTTTTATTTATAACAATCATCGACATGAAACGAATTGACGTTTCTCGTTAAAAATGTGACAAGAGACGCACTGACGTTTTTTATAAAATTACAGTGAAAGGAAACGAATTGACGTTCTCATAAAATACAGTGAAATGAAACGAACTGACGTTCCCGATAAAAATACAGTGAAATGAAACGAACTGTAGTTTTTATTTACAACAATCATCGACATGAAACGAACTGACGTTTCTCATGGAAAAGTGACAAGAAACGACCTGACGTTTTTCTGTATGTTTTAAACATATCAATGATTTCGATAGTTTTTTTTTAAATTTACAATGACTATTTTAAAACTTATTATGCATATTATCTGTGTTGGCATCTGTATTTGGCTAATTTATGTTTGGCAATTTATGTATTTGAGAATATTAATATTTGGTAACTTTTGTATTTTGCACCTATTTATTTGGCAATAAAACATTTTTTTAACGAATTATCGTTTATCTTCACTCACTCTTGCGTCCTATTGTTTGTGTAATAGCTATATATATATACACATACATACGCAAACATATAGACACACACACACACACACACACATATATATATATATATATATATATATACATATATATATATATATATTATATATATATATATATATATATATATATATGTATATATATATATATATATATATATATATATATATATATATATATATATATATATATATATATATATATATATATATATATATATATATATATATATGTATATATATATATATATATGCTTATATCAGTGGCAAACAGTGACTATTATGAAGAAAATTTTAAATAAATGTAATATTCATTTTATATGATAACAAGCTGTTTAATTTTTTGAAATTGCTTTTTCGTTATTGTAATAAAATCCGTAAAGTTAGTTGAAATTTTAAATAAATGTTATGTGTTACTAGGAATTTTTTTTACCCAGAGCAAAGGATGAGCGCTAACTGACTACGTCACTGTAAAATAAAAATTAAACTATTTCGAATGACCATGACATTAACGTATGTAGGTATTATTAAAAAGGCATAATGTTTATTGCTTTAAAAAATTATGCCTTTTTTATATACTCTGTGTTAGGATGCAAAATGTCTTAAAAATCTAGAGCGCAAGATATTTTACACTGATGAGAAAAAATTACTTTGCAAATGTACTCAATAACACACTGTATCTTTAATGTAAATATCATTTGAAAATCAAGCATAATTGTTTTTAGGGAAATAATATTAGAAAATATTTAAAATATGACAGACATTAATTTTTTGTTGATAAAAATTTATAATTTAAAAAGTATAATGACTGTGACTCAATTTATAATTTATATGTTTTTATATCAGTTTACAAAATTCCATAAGGTAATTCGAAATATTAGAAGATATCGAACGGACAAGTTAAATTACATAAAAGCTGAGAAAAATGCTATAATTATATTAGAATGGAGCAAATAATACAAAAGATATAATTAACTATAACATTACTTTCATTTGAGATATAGAGAACGTAATGATTTGATAAATGTTTGCGGTTATATATATAAAAATTGTATGTGTGTGTGACTAAAATCGAATATTTGGTATGTTTTATATATATGAGACCCCTTTTATAGGGGCCGACCAAATATAAATATGCTTTTAAATTTTGATAGTAATAATTATTATAAAGTTAAATTTTACTATGAGAAACTAAAAAAACAAGCATAAGAATTCTTTATTTTAGGAATATAAGAAAAAATTATATAAAAATTATCAATATTTTTTCTTGTGTGAAACATTATTAATACAATGTTTAGATTAATTTTAAATAAGAAAGATTAGTTTTCAATATTATATAATATTTTTTATTAATATATAATATTCATTAATAATTTTCATGCTAAATAATTTTCACTTTTATATACATCTGTTGTTAATACACTTCTAAATAAAACGGATAATTATTTAAACACTCACTGAAGTTTAAAGTTATGTATGATTTAAATGTTTAACTTTAAAGGCAAAAAATTAATTTTTTCATAAAAAATTATTTTGCTAATCTGTTGTATCTGAAAATAAAAGGAAATAGGAGAAATTTCATGTAATAATTGATGACATACTGTAAATAACTGTTAAACTCTAAACAACTTTTAAAATACCAGTATTGTAAAATAGCATATTAGATTCCGTATTTTTCCGTTTTTTTTATACAATGAGATTTATATATTTAAACATTATTTTGCATTAACTTTTATATATTTATGTAAAAGTTAATGCAAAGAAAACATCTCACTACTTTGAGAGCTTTTTTTTTTCTAAAATTGAAGGTCCCATTTTCTGCGTTTGGATTATTGTAATATTATTGAGAGTATTGTATCTGCGATTTTCCCAAGAAAGATAGATAAAATCCCCCTTTGATTAATGTTGAGGCTGCTCTCTTCTGAATGGTTTCCCTTATTAGTGGGTAAAATTCTCCCAACATATGCAACAATCACGTAGTCATAAACCCATCTAGGATAACTGAAATTATGGATATATACTACCTATAATGTTCACAGTGTTAACCCGAATCATGATACAAAGTATCTTCAATATGATTCGAGCCAATCAGGAATTCATTGCGAACATACGTACATAAATACATATATACAGAGAGAAGTATATAAATAAATATATATATATATATATATATATATATATATATATATATATATATATATATATATATATATATATGTATATATATATATATATATATATATATATATATATATGTATATATATATATATGCATATATATATATGTATATATATATGTAATATATATATGCATATATATATATATGTATATATGCATATATATACATATATATATATATATATATATATATATATATATATATTATATATATATATATATATATATATATATATATATATATATATATATATATACATATATATATATATATATATATATATATATATATATATATATATATATATATATGTATATATATATATATATATATATATATATATATATATATATATATATACATATGCGTATATATATATATATATATATATATATATATATGTTTGTATGTATATATATGCATATGTATATATATATGTATATATATATGTATATATATATATGCATATATATATGTATATATGTATATATATGTGTATATATATATGTATATGTATATATATGTATATGTGTATATATATATGTATATGTATATATATGTATATGTATATATATATATATGCATGCATGTATGTATGTATGTATGTATGTATGTATGTAAAGAAATGTAATCTAGATTGGGATATATATATATATATATATATTATATATATATATATATATATATATATATATATATATGTATATATATATATGCATATATATATGTAGAGATTTTCCCACAGATTTTTACAGATGTTGACAAAGGTGTTAAGAGCCTTTTACTTATAACTTCATGCAAGCTGACCCCTTAGTTTGTCCTGTCACTATAATTAAGTGGGAACCCGTCCTCTGACGTTCTGCTAATAAAGGTCTTTAACTAAAACGGTGTGATTTTTATGGGCCATGACTGCAGCCACCCATTGTGAAGTCCACCTTACTACATGTATATGTATGTAAATATATATATATGCATATATATATATATATATATATATATATATATACATACATGAATGTATGTACATACAAGTTTTATAGCTATATGTATATATACATACATACATATATATATATATATATATAATATATATATATATATATATATATATATTATATATATATATATATATATATATATATGTAATACATCAAAATTTTTACTGTAGATAATTTTAGAACAATTTACAAGATTAAAAGATTTTAAAACTCACAAGTATAAAAGAAATGGTGTTATAAACTTATACTGATGTGTATGGAAGTATACGATATAGGGTTATGGTACATTAAAATGAAAACCTTAAATAGTATGCAATTTTGATTTACCTCAAAGAGTATGAAATTTTGATTTACATTCTTAGTAATTCAGAAAATTTTAGCTTCAATGTTAAAGAAAGAAACCATTGTAAATAATAATAGAACATTTTTAAAGATTTAAATATCTTAAAAGATTTTAAAAATTACAAATATTAAAGGAATGGTATTATAAAATATTTTAACATTGATGTGTATGGAAGTATATATTATATGGTTATGGTATATGTTATTAGGCATATGTTATACTAGTAAATATATAATTATTAAGTACAAGGAGGAAAAATGATGCATGTTTTTGTTTCTATCAACAGTTCTGTAAAGTATAAAGAAAATCTGTTTAAAATTATTCCATGTAAAATAAAAATTTATGACAAATTGTTATATTTTTTAATTATCATAGAAAATAACAATTTAGAAGTGAAGTCTCAGAGGAGACCGGATTTTAATTAAAAACAAACTAAAATATGTACAGTTCCAGATGTTTCCAATTGGTGACACCAATATGAAATACATATGTTAATCAGAATTATATTTAACCATAGTGAGAAGACGGTTTGCATTTAATAATTTTTCTAAGCAATAAGCATTCAACATAACGCCCACGACGTGCTATTTCTCTCGAAGAAACTCTTTCTGTTTGAATATAAAATTTTAAATTTTTTGTTCTACAAAATTCCTAAATAGATCATTTTAACATGATTGCCTGTAAATAAAATACTAGTAGATAAAAATATGTTTTCAGAACTATGAAACACAGGTGTTTATAAAAACTACCCGGCGTTCTAAATATTAATAACATTTATTATAATAGTGAATTATTGTAGATAATAACAGTTTGCATGAATAGAGTCAGATGAGATCAGATTTTTAAATTAAAATAAATAATTTAAATTAAAATAAAAGATAAGTAAAAATTGCAGTTATAAGCACTCAAATGATGAAGCCAAAAACAATATATATATCTTAAACAGGTTTTCATTCAGCATAGTAAAAAGACAGTACTGAATTTAATAATTTATTTAAACAATAAGTATTCAGCATGACATCCACGACATCGTATTGAAGAACTAAGGAAAGTCAAAACACATATGACACTGTATGAAGAATCACGTGCATCCAGTTGTAATTAATAAAAATTTGTGCTAATTTTAATAAGTTTAAACATAATTTACAGTGCTGCAAATTTAAGTATATAGTTGGTTTCCCTCTTTTCCTATTATCCCACTTTCAACAAAGTAAGCTAAAATAGTGAATAAAAAAAATTGCTATACAAATATGTATTATTTATTTTACAGTGTATATAATTTAACACCAGGAAGTCAAATGTTATGATATTTTGAAACTTGGCTGTAGTTTTGGCGACATTATTTCAGGTCATGTGACATTCACGTTGTTTATTTTCTTGATTCGTAATGCAGGAGGATGTAAAACTTATATAGCTTTTATATATCTATGTAATATTGTATTGTATGTTCAATCAAACTATTATCTCATAAATAGAAAACTATAGAAATGTTGCTTTATTTTCATAGATGTATTTGAAAACTTATAAATAATGGAAATTTATTCACAAGTAAATTTCTTGATAACAATATCTACTTTAGAGAAGCAAGAAACGTAATAAAAATTGTTACGTTGCATGCAATGTAACTTAGATCTTAAACTAATTTTCTGTGCTGCGGATCTTCCTGAATCCACTTGATTACTTGATTATATTTCATAATTACAAGTAATAGAAAAAATGACTTTTTGCAACATCTTCTTCTACTTGTTTATAATTCTGATCTGGATTAGATCAGATCTATGAAATTATCTGCTTTAAGTACATTTAATTAAAAACTAAGTCTCCTCAAAGGATCCCAGCGTACCAAGTTAATGCTGTTGATTAGGTGTTGTGTAGGGCGTCTTCAGTATTACACTAGTGCATAAAGAAAAGTTCCTTGTACCAATGGAAAAAGCCGAGGGTTTAAATACTTTGAAATCAGTCGACCAACACTGTTTGATCACTCCTTTCGCCCTCATAAATGATTAAAGCACGAGGATCATCAGTAGATTACCATGTATGTTTATTTTGGTTTCTTCTAAGAGATGTTTATAGAAAATCATACCTTTTGAATATAGCTCTAGGTAAGTTAGAAGATCACTAATGACCTGAGTTATATAGAGGCCTCTTTTGACAGTCCAAACGCAATATTATTATAGTTTAAATTCACGTTGAACGGAATAGATTGTAGATGGAATATATTAGAACTGTACAATTTCTTGAATTTTCTATAAGCTTAATCCCCATTCAGTCCTTAACAAATCTCCAATTTGGTGGGTATTGTGTTTTGAATATTGTTATTAACACGACGTTTTATCAATTATTCGAAAAAATATCACTGTCATGTAAACTCTTATGTATATATTTCAGTAATGGATGAAGAAAAGTTAAGAAGAATTTAACAAGAATATGAAGTTTAATTTAAGTGGTAAGTTTTATGCTTTTTTTAGGAAAGGATGAATGAGTGCAAATGTAAATAGGGAGAACAAGAAAATTTTCAGCAGCTTATAGATATTTAATATTTATATTACCATTAATAGTGTAATTAATTTACGATATAAGTTATATAAAGTAAGTGTAACATTAATAGTAACGTTTATATTAATAAAAATATTTATTTTACTGAAAATCCAAGTTAGTTAAACTAGTACTCAACAATATCCATTTAAATGTGGTTTTCTTCTGGTTTGTGGTTCAATTTAATTGTGTTTCATAGTCAAAATTACAAATGAATTTTATTTATAAAGTCGTATTTTGAACACATAGCCAGTAATTTCGCCAAATTCACCGAGGGTTACGCTGTAGTCATTTTACATTAAGATACTGAGATCGACTGATTGCACAAATATGACTTATGGTGACTGTGAGAGGGCTTAGTTACATGATATTTATGAAAACTGGGGCATACTATTAAAGAAATAGGCGTAAGAAAGAATTTCTATTTTATGCAAAAAAAAATTTTTCAGATAATAAATTTACAACGTAGTAATGTTAAATATACATTAATTTTATTTTAAGGAATCTAAATAAAAATAAAGCACTTTATTTTTATTTCATGAATTGAAATAAAAAACAGGTTTGTTTAATACATTTAATGCATAAAAGTATGCACAGCTAATACGTAACCATGTTTATCAAAATCTATTGTTTTACATCATTATTGTGATATATATATATATATGTTTACATGTATAACAATTGAATACTATTAGAACAATGGAGACAAAAAGAATTTACTATACTCCCGCAACAAACAATTTGCTAAAGAATAGTACAACAATATAAACTTTAATAGCTTCTCAGCGCCATCTTGAAAAGTTTTAATTCGTACGTTTCTTACTGCTGAATTGTGTGGTTTGAAAAAAAATCTAATCAAAACCTTTTAATTATTGAAAAAACTGCTTCAAAAGCTTATTTTTGCAATTTTGATCATTTTTATAATTTTTTTGCATAATTATGTAATCATATCAGAGTTTTAGCATAAAATCTGTTCGAACTCATTTCTCTTTATAAACTTTGCTGAAGAACAATCAAGTATTGAATATTGATTACTCTGTCATCTGTCATAATGGCACCGAAACTTCTACGCTTTAAAAATAAAATGTAAGCAAGAAAATATTTTATGGATTGATTTATCTTCATGTATATCCGTACATGTATATGTTTGAAAAATGCTTAAAATTATAGAACTAAAATAAAAAAACTTAATTTTCTATATTTTAGTTCTATAATTTACGCATGTATCTTAATATTTTGAGCATGATATTGTTTAAATGAGTTGTTTTACTAGAGAACTGGTTGCAACCACGAATTTGTAGATAAACACCATGTTAATGTACACATGTATTAGACTCAAATGCTTAGTGCACTTTTCTAGTTTGGCATAATATTCGGTAACTTGGCGAAACTTTTTGTTCTGAGTGGCTAAATGCTTGGTAAAGCAAAAATAAATAACATTAAAATAGTATTTAACACAACATTAAAGTAGCATTTTAAAGGACAATTTATCTAACTATAATGCTAAATTGGCTTTTTCATGCTGTGTTTAAAGTGATATAAAAATGTTTAGTATGCCGGAATTTGTTGATTAAAGTTGTATAAAATTATTTAGTATACCTCCATTCGCTTCCTGCAAAAAAAAAGTCTCTGCTAACAGGTTACATATACTATATCTATTCCCAAATTAATTATAGCTAACTTCCCATTAAAATTCTTGAATTTTTCCCCATATTCAAATATCACTTTATGGAAACCACTAATATTTCTTCACATAAAACTTGACAGGGTATTAATTTATATCATCAACTATATCATTAGGCTAATTTTAAAAGTTGGTAATTAAAATAAGTTTATTTCTTTATGTTATTTTATTATTCTTTCATATTGCTGCATAATGAAGACCTCCGAACACCCATAGTGGCTCGGTTGTTAGAACCCACGACTGCAGAACCGTCAGTCCTTGGTTCGACTCACTGTCGGTGCATTGTATCCAAAGACTGGAATTTTAATTTAAATTAACGTAATTTACTTTTTTTTTTACCAAATTCATAGGAATCTAGAACTTTCTTTACTATTCGAGGTAGACGTTTCTTGAATGTTCTGACAGTATAGAAAAATCTATGTCCTAACATTTGGGGCAGTTTTCCTTTTTGTTCTCTAGGGAGTTGCTTCGGATCTAATAAGTTCAATTGCTCGTTTCACCTAATTGATTCATTATTTCAGTCTTCGATACAGTATCATCTACATTCTCTAAATCTAAAAAAATAATTTCCATGTGAGCAATATTATGAAAAATAATATTATTAATATACTTCAAGTGCTTATAAATATTATAAATGATTATTTAATATTTATACCTTTACAAGAAAAATTTCAAAATAACTCCATATTTAACAGTCATTTTGCACAACTCTTAGACGCCTCACTAAAGTTATGTTATACCTACAACTGGGATTTCACTGAATTTTAAAATAAACTCATTTTGATGTGTTTAGAGAATCCTTATATTTATTATATTTTTATCATATAACAATACTTAAAAAAATTCGGAACATTTTACCATACAAACCGTGGATTTGTTGCCTTTTTAACTATAGAAGCACCATATAGGTAGAGCTTCGTATGTGGGTACAAAACACAGCTACAACCTAGCCATACTTGGGAATCAAACCTAAATTCCTCGAGTAGGTGCACAAAATGTCCTATACTTATATAATAAAAATGATGCTTTTGTTTAAGTTTTGGATATTTATTATTTAATGCAATCAAAATACTATTTTTATTTTATGATTCAGTATTTTGCAAACAGCGAAGAAAAGTTCTGAAGAACTGCCAAAATCTCTTTTGAAGGAGTAGCAAATTAACTTTCATGAATACTAGAATGAATATTTGAATATCATTAGTTTCAATATTCGTTGATCCAATTAATAGAAAGCCAGTTAAAAGTTAGTGTACTGTACTTCTTTGTATTTCCTAAATGCTGCAAA
>CM063498.1:70297543-70322543 GCA_032207245.1 Pardosa pseudoannulata | reverse complement strand
TTTATTTTCAGAAAAACAGGTTATAAAAATTAATTTTTATGAAAAAAATTAAGTGTTTGCCCTTGAAGTTCCCCCTTATACTTCACACAACTTTAAACTTCAGTGAGTGTTTAAATAATTATTCCGTTTTATGTAGAAGTGAATTACCAACAGATATCGTATGTAAAATTAAAAATTATTCTGTATTAAATTTATTAATGAATATTATATATTAATGAAAATTATTATATAATATTGAACACTAAAGTGTATTATTTAAAACTAATCTATCTATACAATTGTAGTAATAATGTTTTTCACAAGTAAAAATATTGATAGATTTTATATATTTTTATATGTGTAACATTAATAGTAACGTTTATATTATTATAAATATTAATATTACCGAAAATCCAACCCTGTAAAACTAGTATTCAACTATTTCCGTTTAAATGTGGTTTCTTACTGGTTTACGGTTCAATTCCATTGTGTTTGGTAGATAAAACTACAAATGAATTTAATTTATGGATTCGTCTTTTGTAATATCGCCAGTAATATCGCCAATGGGTATCCTGTTCTAAAGTAACACAGGAGTAATTTTATATTAAGATACTTAGATCTCCTGACTGCGCAAATATGCCTTTTGGTGACTGTGAGAGTGCGTAGTTACATGATATTTATGAAAACTGGGGCATGATATTAAAGAAATGGGCGTAAGAAAGAATTTCTATCTTATGAAAAAAAATTTCAGGAAATAAATTTACAACGTAAATAATGTTAAAAATACATTTATTAAATAATTCCCGTTTTAAGTAATTTTTTTCAAGGAATCTGAGTAAAAAAAAGTACTTTATTTTTCCTTTTTCATCTGAAATAAAAAAAAACTTTGTTTTCATGCATACATGTATGTACAACCCATACCTAACTATATTGATAAAATTTAATTATTTCACTCCATTATTAAGATACATATGTTTGCATGTATAACAATAGAATATTATCATAACAATGGAGACAAAAGTAATTACTATACTCCCACAAAAAACAATTTGCTAAAGAATGATGCAACAATGTAAGCTTTAATAGCTTCTCAGCGCCATCTTGAAAAGTTTTAATTCATACGTTTCTTACTGCTGAATTGCGTGGTTTGAAAAAAGATCTAATCAAAACGTTTTATTAATTGAAAAAACTGCTTCAAAAGCTTATTTTTGCTATCTCGATCCTTTTTATAATTCATGGCCTTAATTATGTAATTATAGCAATGTTTTAGCATAAAACCTGTTCCAACTGATTTCGCTTTATAAACTTCGCTGGAAAGCCATAAAGTATTAAATATTAATTTCTCTGTCATCTGTCACAATGGCGCCGAAACTTCTACGCTTTAAAAACAAAATGTAAGCAAAAACATATTTTATATTTTGATTTACATTCATGTTAAATTTTCTATATTTTATTTCTATAACTTACGAATATATCTTATTATTATAAGCATATAATTTGTTGAAAATTAGCAGTTTTACTAGAGAACTGGTTACAACCATAAATCTGTCGATAATAAGGTACACATGCATTAGACATGTATTAAGTGGTTAGTGCACTTTTCAGGTTTGGCATAGTATTTGCTAATTTGGCGAGATGTTTGCTTCTCAGTGGCTAAATTTCCGGTCAATCAAAAATAAATAAAATTAAAAAATGTATAATACAACATTAAAGTAGCGTTCAAAATGACAGTTTATCTAACTATAATACTAAAGGGGGCTTTTCATATTGTATTTAAAGTGATATAAAAATTTTTAAATATACCTTTATTTTCTGTATAAATTTGTAGAAAATTATTCAGTATACCTCCCTTAGCTTCCTGCGAAAAAAAAAGTCTCGGCTAATAGGTTCCTCATACTACATGTGTTCATAGGTTAATTATAGTTAACTGCACATTAAAAACTCTTGGATTGTTCCCCATATTCAAATATCGCTTTATGAAAACCATTAATTTTATTTTTTTATCATGATTTTAATTTACATTCAACTTTATTATTTGAATAATATTAAAAATTAGTAATTATAATAAGTTTATTCCTTTATGTTATTTTGTTATTATTTTACAATGAAACATAATGATTAACTTCGATCGTTCACCTAGATCATATTACGGTAGAACCGTCCGTCCTTGATTCGACTTCCCGTTAGTGCATTGCATCCAAAGACTAGAATTTTAATTTAAATTAATGTCGATTACTTTTTGTATCAAATCTAGAACTAAGATTCTAGAACTTTCTTTACTATTTGAGGTAGATGATTTTAGATTGTTCTGACTACTTAGAATATACTTAGAATGTATATAAAAGCTATGTCCCACCAGTTGGAGGCAGTTCTCCGATTATTCTCATGGGAGTTGCTTCGGATCTAATAAGTCCAATTGCTCGTTTAATCTAATTGTGTCATACTTTTAATCTTCGCTACAATATCATCTACATTCGTAATTAATAAAACAATAATTTACATGTAAGGAATTTTATGTAAAATAATATCATTAACATAATTTAAGTGGTTATAAGTTTTAAAAATATTAATATAATTTTTACACCTTGATAACAGAAATTTCAAAATGACCAATCAATGTTTAAAAGTCTTTTTAAATAACTATATTTAACAATATTTAAAAACAAATTCGGGACATTTTACCTTTATTAACATGTTACCATACAAGCCGCTGATTTGTTACCTTTTAACATGGGAGCACCATATATGTAGAGCAACAACGCTTGCTATGAGGGTACTGTTGTGTAGTCCTCCTTTATATTTGATTAACAACCTGTGATCAAATGTATAGTGGTGATTTATTTTTAATTGCTTTGTGTTGAGTATTTTTGTACTAAATATAACCACAGGTTTGAGAAACTACAGACATAAATATAAAAATAAACTAACAGCTAAATTGACAGCAACCGAGACTAGCTTAATATTAAAAAAATAAATTTATTAACATATATATACATCTATGTACAAACAATGCTAATGCTAATTTAATGATGCTAATTTTCATAAGTAAGCTTTGTCAACATCTTCTAAATTCGTTCTGACAAATTTTATATATTTAAGAAATTTTGTAAATAGATAGAGGACCTAATCTCGATTTCAAAAATGTATGCAAAATGGGGGTACCTTTGTGGGTCTAAAATGTTGGGCCCGGAACACTTCTGGTTGAAGGGTATCTATGGCTGATCAGGAGAGGGAATCTATATATCATCCGTTGGTCTCGTCAGGGGCTTCCTCCTGAGTCTTTGGGGTGCGGTCGTACTATTTGGTGCAGGAACACTTCCTGTCGGACTTGGCTGGACTCTCCTAGTCTGGACTATCGAGCACCTTCTCCTCTGGACTCACGAACAACTTCCGTCAGACCCGACTGGACTCTCGACACTTGAACACTTTCTTTTGGGACCCCGAACCTCTTCTCTGGGACCTCCGAACCATCTCTCATCTTTTTAGATTTTTGATATTTTATTATTTCAACCTTGTCCCCTCCTCCTTCTTGTCTTCCAATCGGGATAGTTGTAAGGATTTCATTGGCCTGCTTCAACCCCGCCTTGAGACCGCCAACGTGCCAAACCTTATCCCTTCTAATTGGGCACTGTCCCTTAGGGACTCATAAATACTCCACAAAGGTACATTCTTATTTAATGTCAAGTACGGAGACGGGATTCTAATCTGGGACTGGAATCAGAACCCCTCCCGAGACCACCATACAAGACAAACATATCCGTTGAATAGAAATTTATGGCCCTCCATCTCTTTACAAAGATGTGATGAGGTCAGATTTAGATCCCGAACATTTTACTTCATGTATGAATGAATCAATTATATAACATATCTAAATCGCCTCATCACAGGTACAACACATAATTATAACATAGCCATACTTGGGAATCAAACCAAAATCACTCGAGTGGGTGCAAAAAGCATCCATATTCTTATATACTAAAAACAAAGTTTTTTTAAATCTTAATTTTGGATATTTTTTATGTAGTGCAATCAAAATACTTATCTTATTTGATGATTAAGTATATTGCAAACAGCGAAAAAAGTTCTCAAGAACTGCCAAAATCTCTTTTGAAGGAATAGGAAATTGGCCTAAATGAATAATAGAATGAATACTTGAATACAATTAATTTCAATATTCATTGATCCAATAAATGTAAAGCCCCTTAAAATTAGTGTACTGTACTTCTTTGAATTTACTAAATGCTTCAAACCTAATAGAAAGTTTTAATAACTAGATACAAAAATTAAACGATATTGAGATAACTTTAACTAAACTCCGAGCATATAAAAGATTTTAGTTAACTAATCAATACTAAGTGATTAAATAATTTTAATTATTTTCTTAAGTTAATCTTTACATATTTTATTTACAGACGGAAGTTTTTTTCAATGAAGTATAATGAATTAGCAGAAGAAAATTGTGATTATAATGAAACAGTTCGTGTTGAATCTCCTGAAGAATTGAATTTAACTCTAGCTACAGCTAATGAAGTTACGTTTGAGGCTGACTTTAGCTTTTTTGATAAATATGAAAATGGATGCTGGGATAATAACTCTGAAATTTCTAGTACTGAAAACGAAGTAGATAATGTACCTGCGGCCTCAACTTCTTTTGTACCTACTGCATCATGTTCTTTTGCATCTCCAGCTTCAAGTTCTTTTGTACCTTCTACTGAAGTGTCAGAGAAACGTGCTAAAAAATGGTTCAAACTTCGAACAAAGTTCAATGTTTTGATGACTCTATGATGACTACAAGGTTTATGGAGTATTTACTACACAGAAAAATAAGTTATTCGTTTGAAAAATCTCTAATGACTAGAAAAATGTTTTGCTGAATAGAAAAGGAAAATAGCGATATGGAACAAACTGACTGTTCAGCATAAAAACAGTGACATTAACTGTCGTTTATTTTTATAAAAATACATTGATGTAAAACGAACTCACGTTTTGCTTTGTACAAGACAGGGACATGAAAACGATTTGTTGTTTCTCTTTCTAACAGCAATATGAAACAAATTGACGTTTTTTTATAAAAATACAGTGATATTAAACGAATTTGACGTTTTTATTTATAACAATTAACGCTATGAAACGAACTGACGTTTCTAATGGAAAAGGGACAAGAAACGAACTGACGTTTCTCATAAAAAATGTGATAAGAAACGAACTGACGTTTCTCCTTGTAACAGCAATATGAAACAAATTTACGTTTCTCATAAAAATACAGGGAAATGAAATGAACTGACGTTTCTAATAAAAATACAGTGAAAGGAAACGAACTGACGTTTCTCATAAAAATACAGTGACATGAAACGAACTTGACGTTTTTATTTACAACAATCATCCACATGAAACGAACTGATGTTTCTCATGGAAAAGTGACATGAAATGATATGTCGTTTCTCATAACAAATGTGACAAGAAACGCACTGACGTTTTTCATAATATTACAGTGAAATGAAACGAACTGACGTTTCGTATAAAAATACAGTGACATGAAACGACCTGACGTTTTGTATAAAAATACAGTGACATGAAACGAAATTGACGTTTTTATTTATAACAATCATCGACATGAAACGAACTGACGTTTCTCATGAAAAAGTGACAAGAAACGCACTGACGTTTTTTATAAAATCACAGTGAAATGAAACGAACTGACGTTTCTGATAAAAATACAGTGAAATGAAACGAACTGACGTTTCGTATAAAAATACAGTGACATGAAACGAACTTGACGTTTTTATTTACTACAATCATCGGCATGAAACGAACTGACGTTTCTCATGGAAAAGTGACATGAAACGACAGGACATTTCTCATAAAAAAAATGTGACAAGAAATGCACTCACGTTTTTCATAAAATTACAGTGAAATGAAACGAACTGACGTTTCTCATAAAATACAGTAAAATGAAACGACCTGACGTTTTGTATAAAAATACAGTGACATGAAACGAAATTGACGTTTTTATTTATAACAATCATCGACATGAAACGAACTGACGTTTCTCATAAAAAATGTGACAAGAAACGCACTGACGTTTTTTATAAAATTACAGTAAAAGGACACGAACTGACGTTTCTCATAAAATACAGTGAAATGAAACGAATTGACGTTTTTATTTATAACAATCATCGACCTGAGACGAACTGAGGTTTCTCATGGAAAAGTGATAAGAAACGATCTGACGTTTTTCTGTATGTTTTAAACATATCAATGATTTCGATAGTTTTTTTTAAATTCACAAGAACTATTTTAAAATTTATTATGCATATTATCTGTGCTGGCATCTGTATTTGGCTAATTTATGTTTGGCAATTTATGTATTTGAGCATATTAATATTTGGTAGCTTTTGTATTTTGCACCTTTTTATTTGACAATAAAACATTTTTTAACGAATTATCGTTTATCTTCACTCAATCTTGCGTCCTATTTTTTGTGTAATAGATATATATATATATATATATATATATATATATATATATACGCATATATATATATATACTAATATATATATATATATATATATATATATATATATATATACATATATATATATATATATATATATATATATATACATATATAGACACACATATATATATATATATATATACATATATACATATATATATATACATATATATATATATATATATATGTATATATATGCTTATATCAGTGGCAAACAGGGATTATTTTGATAAAAATTTTAAATAAATATATTATTCATTTTATAGGATAACAAGTTGTTTAATTTTTTTAAATTGCTTTTTCGTTATTGTAATGAAATCCATAAAGCTAGTTAAAATTTTAAATAAATATTATGTTTAACTAGGAGTTTTGACTACCCAGAACAAAGGATGAGCATTAAGATACTACGTCATTGTAAAATAAAAATTAAACTCTTTTGAATGGCCAATATATGTAGATATTGATAAAAAGGTATAATGTTTATTGCTTTAAAAAATTATGCCTTTTTTATATACTCTGTGTTATGATGCAAAATTACTTTACAAATGTACTCAATAACACTGTATCTTTAATGTAAACATCATTTGAAAATCAAGCATAAATTTTTTAGGGAAATCAATTTAGAAAATATTTAAAGTATGGATGACATTAATTTTTTGTTGCGAAAAATTTTAAATTTAAAAAGTATAATGACAGTGACTAAATTTATAATTTATATGATTTTACATCAGTGTACAAAATACCATAAGTTTATTCGAAATATTAGAAGATATCGAACGGACAAGTTAAATTACATGAAGATGAGAAAAAGGCTATAATTATATTAGAATGGAGCAAATAAGACAAATGATATAATTAACTATAACATTACTTTCATTTGAGATATAGAGAACGGAATGATTTGATAAATGTTTGCGGTTATATATATAAAAATTGTATGTGTGTGTGACTAAAATCGAATATTTGGTATGTTTTATATATATGAGACCCCTTTTATAGGGGCCGACCAAATATAAATATGCTTTTAAATTTTGATAGTAATAATTATTATAAAGTTAAATTTTACTATGAGAAACTAAAAAAACAAGCATAAGAATTCTTTATTTTAGGAATATAAGAAAAAATTATATAAAAATTATCAATATTTTTTCTTGTGTGAAACATTATTAATACAATGTTCAGATTAATTTTAAATAAGAAAGATTAGTTTTCAATATTATATAAAATTTCCATTAATATAATATTAATTAATAATTTTCATTCAGAATAATTTTCAATTTTATATACATCTGTTGTTAATAAACTTCTACACAAAACGGATTAATTATTTAAACACTCACTGAAGTTTAAAGTTATGTGTGGTTTAAATGTTAAACTTCAAGGCAAAAATTTAATTTTTACATGAAAAAAAAAAAAAAAAAAAAAAAAAAAAAAAAAAAAAAAAAAAAAAATCATTGCTAATCTGTTGTAACTGAAAATAAAAGGAAATAGAAATTTCATGTAATAATTGATATCATACTGTAAATATCTGTTAAACTCTAAACAACTTTTAAAATACCAGTATTGTAAAATAGCATATTAGATTCCGTATTTTTCCGTTTTATTTATACAATGAGATTTATATATTTAAAACATTTTTTTGGCATTATACTTTTATATATTTATGTAAAAGTTAATTGCAAAGGAATACATCTCCACTACTTTGAAGAGCTTTTTTTTTTTCTAATAATTGAAGGTTCCCATTTTCTGCGTAGCCGAACCGATGGCCGATTGGTTAGGGTGCTGGCCCATCGGAACCGGATACGTGCGTGGCGTTCGAATCCCACTGAGGCAATGGATGTTTCTTAGCCGTTTCGGAAACTGCGCGTTAAACTGTAGGTTCCCGGTCTCACTGTAGCCCTCGTGTTGCGCAAAAAGTAGACCTCGTAGTAGCACTCCAAACCAAAAACCGAAACCAAAACCCATTTCTGCGTGTTGGATTATTGTAATTTTGATTGAGAGTATTGTATCCCAGAGAAAGATTGTTCCCAAGAAAGATAGATAAAAGCCCCCTTTGATTAATGTTGAGGCTGCTCACTTCTGAATGGTTTCTCTTATTAGTGGGTAAAATTCACCCAACGTATGCAACAATCACGTAGTCATAAACCCATCTAGGATAACTGAAAGTATGGATATTTCCTGCCTATAATGTTCATAGTGTTAACCTGAATTATCATACAAAGTGTCTTCAATACGATTTGGGCCAATCAGGAATTCATTCATACATACATAAATACATATATATATATATATATATATATATATATATATATATATATATATATATATATATATATATATATATATATATATATGTATATATATATATATATATTATATATATATGTATATATATATATATGCATATATATATATGTATATATATATGTATATATATATATATATATATATATATATATATATGCATATATATATACATATACATATATATATATATATATATATATATATATATATATATATTATATATATATATATATATATATATGTATATATATATATATATATATGTATATACATGCATATGTATATATATATATATATATATATATATATATATATATATATATATGTATATATATATATACATATATATATATATATATATATATATATATATATACATATGCGTATATATATATATATATATATATATATATATATATATATATATGTGTATATATATGCATATGTATGTATATGTGTATATATGTATATATATATATGTATATATATATGTATATATGTATATATATGCATATATATATGTATATATATGTATATATATGTATATATATATATATATATATATATATATATATATATATATGCATGTATGTATGTATGTATGTATGTATGTAAAGAAATGTAATCTAGATTGGGAAACAAATTAGGTATTTTATATAAAGCACAATAACGGCCCGAGAAAGTTCTGAGGTGTTTTCAAGTCTTAAACCGTCCCTATATTTTCCTCTTTATAACCACTAACCTAAATTGACCACTGGGGCTACAGTTCTCACTATCAGAGAAGAGGTATAACCGATTGTACCTCTACATTGCCCTAGCAGGACACTTTAGGAAATTCCCGAAGAAAAATTAGATGTACATTATTGGAGGCAGACTTTCCTAGAGATTTTCCCACAGATTTTGACAGATGTTGACCCAGGTGTTAAGAGTCTTTTACTTATGACTTCATGCAAGGAAATACATGGAAATAATCAATCGTAAAAATAAATATCACGTTTGTTTGCTTCGTACTGACCTAAAGTCACCTGGAAGTAAATGAAACTCTATAAAGTACTTAAAAATAGACGTTTAATAGCATAGTTCAGCAGGAAAACAATTTATAAAGGTGTATCGGTTGACAGTATTTTGTTCATTACAAATTTATCCAACGTTTATTGGAAGATTTATTTAAACAATTATTGTCGTTGGTATAGTAAATACTATAAAATAGTCAGCAAATGAAAAATAAAATGAAAACCTTAAAGAGTATAAAATTTCGATTTACATTCTAAGTAATTCAAAAAATTTTTTCTTTAATGCAAAAGATGAAAAATACTGTAGATAATTTTAGAACAATTTACAAGATTAAAAGATTTTAAAACTCACAAGTATAAAAGAAATGGTGTTATAAACTTATACTGATGTGTATGGAAGTATACGATATAGGGTTATGGTACATTAAAATGAAAACCTTAAATAGTATGCAATTTTGATTTACCTCAAAGAGTATGAAATTTGATTTACATTATTAGTAATTCAGAAAATTTTAGCTTCAATGTTAAAGAAAGAAACTACTGTAAATAATAATAGAACAATTTTAAAGATTTAAATATCTTAAAAGATTTTAAAATTTACAAATGTTAAAGGAATGGTATTATAAAGTTTTTTAACATTGATATGTATGGAAGTATATGTTATATGGTTATGGTATATGTTATTAGGGATATGTTATACTAGTAAATATATAATCATTAAGTGCAAAGCGGAAAAATGACGCATGTTTTTGTTTCTATCAACAGTTCTGTAAAGTATAAAGAAAATCTGTTTAAAATTATTCCATGTAAAATCAAAATTTATGACAAATTGTTATATTTTTGAATTATCATAGAAAATAACAATTTAGAAGTGAAGTCTCAGAGGAGATCGGATTTTTATTTAAAAACAAACTAAAATATGTACAGTTCTAGATGTTTCCAATTGACACCAATATGAAATACATATGTTAATCAGAATTACATTTAACCATAGTGAGAAGACGGTTTGCATTTAATAATTTTTCTAAGCAATAAGCATTCAACATAACGCCCACGACGTGCTATTTCTCTCGAAGAAACTCTTTCTGTTTGAATATAAAATTTTAAATTTTTTGTTCTAGAAAATTTCTAAACAGATCATTTTAACAAGATTGCATGTAAATAAAATACTAGTAGATAAAAATATATGTTTTCAGAACTATGAAACACAGGTGTTTATAAAAACTACCCGGCTTTTTAAATATTAATAACATTTATTATAATAGTGAATTATGATAGATAATAACAGTTTGCATGAATAGAGTCAGATGAGAACAGATTTTTTCCAAAAAGAAAGTAAAAATTGCAGTTATAAGCACTCAAATGATGAAGCCAAAAACAATATATATATCTTAAACAGGTTTTCATTCAGCATAGTAAAAAGACAGTACTGAATTTAATAATTTATTTAAACAATAAGTATTCAGCATGACATCCACGACATCGTATTGAAGAACTAAGGAAAGTCAAAACACATATGACACTGTATGAAGGACCACGTGCATCGAGTTGTAAGTAATAAAATTATGTTCTAATTTTAATAAGTTTAAACATAATTTACAGTGCTGCAAATTTAAGTATATTTTTGGTTTCCCTCTTTTCCAATTATCCTACTTTCAACAAAGTAAACCAAAAAATTAACTAAGAAAATCGCTATACAACTATGTATTATTTATTTTACAGTGTATATAAATAATTACATAATTTAACACCAGGAAGTCAAATGTTATGATATTTTGAGACTTGGCTGTAGTTTTGGCGACATTATTTCAGGTCATGTGACATTCACGTTGTTTATTTTCTTGATACAAATTTCGTAATGCAGGAGGATGTAAAACTTATATAGCTTTTGTATATCTATGTAATATTCTATTGTATGTTCAATCAAACTATTATCTCATAAATAGAAATCTACAGAAATGTTGCTTTATTTTCGTAGATGTACTAGAAAAAGTATAAATAATGGAAATTTATTCACAAGTAAATTTCTTGATAACTATATCCACTTTAGAGAAGCAAGAAAGGTAATAAAAATTGTTACATTGCATGCAATGTAACTTAGATCTTGAAATAATTTTCTGTGCTGCGGATCTGAATCCACTTGATTACTTGATTATATTTCACAATTACAAGTAATATTAGAAAAAAATGACTTTTTTCAACATCTTCTTCTATTTGTTTATCCTTCTGATCTGAATTAGATCAGATCTATGAAATTATCTGCTTTAAGTACATCCAATACAAAACTAAGTCTCCTCAAAATATCCCCGCCTACCAAGTTAATGCAATTGATTAGGTGTTGTGCAGTGCCTCTTCATTATGACACTAGTGTATAAAGAAAAGTTCCTTGTAGCACTGGAAAAACCTGAGGGCTTTAAATACTTTGAAATCAGCCAACCAACACTGTTTGATCTCTTCTGTCACCCTCATAAAAGATTAAAGCACCTGGATCATCAGTAGATTACTATGTATGTTTATTGTGGTTGCTTCTAAGAGATGTTTATAGAAAATCATACCTTTTGAATATAGCTCTAGGTAAGTTAGAAGATCACTAATGACCTAAGTTATATAGAGGTCTCTTTTTACAGTCCAACCGCAATATTATTATATTTTAAATTCACATTGGACGGAATAGAGTGTAGATGGAGTATATTAGAACTGTACAGTTTCTTGAATTTTCTATAATCTTAATCCCCATTCAATCCTTAACAAATCTCCAATTTGGTGGGTATTGTGTTTTGAATATTGTTATTAACACGACGTTTTATCAATTATTCGAAAAAATATCACTGTCATGTAAACTCTTATGTATATATTTCTGTAATGGATGATGAAAAGTTAACAAAAATTTAACAAGAACATGAATTTTAATTTAAGTGGTAAGTTTTATGTTTTTTTTAGGAAAGGATGAATGAGTGCAAATGTAATTTGGGAGAACAAGGAAAATTTCAGCAGCTTATAGATATTTAATATTTATGTTATCATTAATAGTGTAATTAATGTACGATATAAGTTATATAAAGTAAGTGTAACATTAATAGTAACGTTTATATTAATAAAAATATTAATTTTACTGAAAATCCAAGTTAGTTAAACTAGTACTCTACAATCCATTTAAATGTGGTTTTCTTCTGGTTTGCGGCTCAATTCCATTGTGTATGGTGGTCAAAATTACAAATAAATTTAATTTATGAATTCGTGTTTTGTAAACATCGCCAGTAATTTCGCTCAATTCACTGAGGGTTACCCTGTTTTTAAAGTAACGCAGTAGTCATTTTACATTAAGATACTGAAATCGACTGATTGCACAAATATGACTTATGGTGAATGTAAGAGTGCTTAGTTACATGATATTTATGAAAACTGGGGCATACTATTAAAGAAATGGGCGTAAGAAAGAATTTCTATTTTATGCAAGAAAATTTTTTTTCAGATAATAAATTTACAACGTAGTAATGTTAAATATACATTTATTTTATTTTACGGAATCTAAATAAAAATAAAGTACTTTATTTTTATTTCATGAATTGAAATAAAAAAACAGGTTTATTTAAAACATTTAATGCATAAAAGTATGCACAACCAATACCTAACCATGTTTATCAAAATCTATTGTTTTACATCATTATTGTGATATATATATGTTTACATGTATAACAATTGAATATTATTAGAACAATGGAAACAAAAATAATTTACCATACTCCCGCAACAAACAGTTTGCTAAAGAATAGTACAACAATATAAATTTTAATAGCTTCTCGGCGCCATCTTGAAAAGTTTTAATTCATACGTTTCTTACTGCTGAATTGTGTGGTTTGAAAAAAGATCTAATCAAAACCTTTTATTAATTGAAAAAACTGCTTCAAAAGCTTATTTTTGCAATTTTGATCATTTTTATAATTTTTTAGCATAATTATGTAATCATATCATAGTTTTAGCATAAAATCTGTTCCAACTAATTTCTCTTTATAAACTTTGCTGCAGAACCATCAAGTATTGAATATTGATTACTCTGTCATCTGTCATAATGGCACCGAAACATCTACGCTTTAAAAATAAAATGTAAGCAAGAAAATATTTTACGTATTGATTTATCTTCATGTATATCCGTATATGTATATGTTTGACATATGCTTAAAATTATAGAACTAAAATTAAAAAAAAAACTTAATTTTCTATATTTTAGTTCTATAATTTACTCATGTATCTTAGTATTTTGAGCATGATATTTGTTTAAATGAGTAGTTTTACTAGAGAACTGGTTGAAACCACGAATTTGTAGATAAACACCATGTTAATGTACACATGTATTAGGTTTTGCTTTGGAGTGCTACGGTCTACTCTTTTGCAACACGAGGGCTAATGAGACCGGGACCTACAGTTTAAAGCCGATCCCGATCGGCTCCGAACATCCACGCCCCAGTAGGATTCGAACCCACGAACTCCAGTACCGAAGGCCACCACCCTAATTAATCTGCCATAGTTCGGCCACATGTATTAGACTCAACTGCTTAGTGCACTTTTCGAGTTTGGCATAGCATTCGCTAACTTGGCGAAACTTTTGGTTCTGAGTGGCTAAATCTTGGTCAAGCAAAAATAAATAACATTAAAATAGTATTTAACACAACATTAAAGTAGCATTTTAAAGGACAATTTATCTAACTATAATGCTAAATGGGCTTTTTCATACTGTGTTTAAAGTGATATAAAAATGTTTAGCATGCCAGAATTTGTTGATTAAAGTTGTATAAAATTATTCAGTATACCTCCATTCGCTTCCTGCAAGAAAAAAAAGTTTCTGCTAACAGGTTACTCATACTACATCTATTCCCACATTAATTATAATTAACTTCCCATTACAACTCTTGGATTTTTCCCCATATTCAAATATCACTTTATGGAAACCACTAATTTTATTTTCTTCACATAAAACTTGACAGGGTATTAATTTATATCATCAACTATACCATCTGGCTAATTTTAAAAGTTGGTAATTAAAATAAGTTTATTTCTTTATGTTATTTTATTATTCTTTCATATTGCTTCATAATGAAGACCTCCGAACACCCATAGTAGCTCGGTTGTTAGAACCCAGGACTGCAGAACCGTCAGTCCTTAGTTCGACTCACTGTCGGTGCATTGTATCCAAAGACGAATTTTAATTTAAATTAACATTATTTACTTTTTTTTACCAAATTCATAGGAATCTAGAACTTTCTTTACTATTCGAGGTAGACGTTTCTTGAATGTTCTGACTGTATAGAAAAACATATGTCCTAACATTTGGGGCAGTTTTCCTTTTTGTTCTCTTGGGAGTTGCTTCGGATCTAATAAGTTCAATTGCTCGTTTCACCTAATTGATTCATTATTTCAGTCTTCGATACAGTATCATCTACATTATCTAAAACTAAAAAAATAATTTTCGTGTGAGCAATATTATGAAAAATAATATTATTAACATACTTCAAGTGTTTTAAACATTATAAATGATTATTTAATATTTATACCTTGACAAGAGAAATTTCAAAATAACTCCATATTTAACAGTCATTTTCTACAACTCTTAGACGCCTCACTAAAGTTATACTATACCTACAAGTGGGATTTCACTGAATTTTAAAATAAACTGTTTTTGATATGTTTAGAGAATCCTTATATTTATTATATTTTTATCATATACCAATACTTAAAAAAATTCGGGACATTTTACCATACAAACCGTTGATTGGTTGCCTTTTTAACTATAGAAGCACCATATAGGTAGAGCTTCTTATGTGGGTACAAAACACAGCTACAACCTAGCCATACTTGGGAATCAAACCTAAATTCCTCGAATAAGTGCACAAAATGACCTATACTTATATAATAAAATCGATGCTTTTGTTTAAGTTTTGGATATTTATTATGTACTACAATCAAAATACTCTTTTTATTATGATTCAGTATTTTGCAAACCGCGAAGAAAAGTTCTGGAGAACTGCCAAAATCTTTTTTGAAGGAGTAGTAAATTAACTTTCATGAATACTAGAATGAATATTTGAATATCATTAGTTTCAATATTCGTTGATCCAATTAATAGAAAGGCGGTTAAAAATTAGTGTACTGTACTTCTTTGTATTTCCTAAATGCTGCAAACCTAAAAGAGAGTTTTAATAACTAGATTCAAAAATTGAATGATATTGTGATAATGTTATCTAAGCTCCGGTTGCATAAAATGTTTTAGTTAACTAATCAACAATAGTGATTAAATAATTTTAATTATTTTCTTAAGTTAACATTTACATATTTTATTTACAGACGAAAGTTTTTTTCAATGAAGTATAATGAATTAGCGGAAGAAAATCATGATTATAATGAAACTGTTCGTGTTGAATCTCCTGAAGAACTGAATTTAACTCTAGCTACAGCTAATGATGTTACGTTTGAGGCTGACTTTAGCTTTTTTGATAAATATGAAAATGGGTGCTGGGATAATAATTCTGAAATTTCTGCTATTAAAGGCGAACTAGATAATGAACCTGAGGCCTCAACTTCTTTTGTACCTGCTGCATCATGTTCTTTTGCACCTGCAGCCTCAAGTTCCTTTGTACCTTCTGCTGAAGTTTTAGAGAAACGTGCTAAAAAATGGTTCAAACTTCGAACAAGGTTCAACGTTTTGATGACTCTATAATAACAACAAGTTTTATGGTGTTTTTCTGGACATGAACTGAACATGATTTAAAACGAACTGACAATTTGCTTTGTACAACACAACTACATGAAACGAACTGTTGTTTCTCCTTATAAAATAACAGCAACATGAAACGAATTGACGTTTCACATTATAAAAACTACATGAAACGGACTTATGTTTCTTATAAAATTACAATGACATGAAACTAACTTGACCTTTTTTATTTATAACATTCATCAAAATGAATCGAACTGAATTTTCGCATAAAAATACAGTGGCATGAAACGAACTTGACGTTTTACGTACAACAATCATCAACATCAACTGACATTTCTTATAAAAAAGTTCCAAGAAACGAACTGACGTTTCCCATAAAAAACAGTGTCAAGAAACGAACTGACGTTTCTCATAAAAATACAGTGACATGAAACGAAATTGACGTTTTTACTTATAGCAATTATCAAAATTAAATGAACTGACGTTTCGCATAAAAATACAGTGACATAAAACGATATTTACGTTTTTACTTATAACAATCATTGATATGAAACGAACGGACGTTTCTCATAAAATCAGTGACAGGAAACTATCTGACATGAAATGAAGTTGACGTTTTTCTTTATAAAAATTATCAACATGAAACAAACTGACGTTTCTCTTGTTAAAAAAAGTGAATTAGAACGGACTGGAGTTCTCTTTCTTTTCAAAAAATTGTGTCTTCTGTGTTCTGAAGAAGTTACTAGAAATTATGGAGCAGTATAAATTTCAAGTACATTTTAAAAACTTTCAAGTAGAACTCATTTTGTATGGCTTAAAATAAGTTTGGAACACAATCGCAATTCCGTCAAAATATAAACTCTGACTTTGAGAGTATGATTTAAACATATCTATCAATGAATTCGATGTTGTTCTTTTCTGTTTCCCAATGAATATTTTAAAACTTATAATGTATACTATTTGTTTTGGAAACTGTATTTGGCTAATTTATCTTTGGCAATTTAATTTTTTGGGCATGTTAATATTTGCAATTTTTGTTTTTGGCATTTTTTATTTGGCATTAAAACTTTTTTTTATTAATTATCGTTTATTTTCTTTCACTCTTGCGTCCTTTTTATCTTTTGACATGTATAATACACACACATACATAAATATATATCAGTGGTAAACAGCGACTTTTATGATGAAAAATTTAAATAAATATATTATTCATTTTATAATAACTAGTTGTTTCATTTCTTCAAAATGCTTATATTTTTAATGTAATATAACTTTTAAATCTAGTTGAAATTTTAAATGAGTATTATCTTTAATTAGCAAATTCAATTACGCAGAACAAAGGCTGAGAGCTACTTTTAAAACTGATTACATTTAAAAGCTAAAGTGAGTTTTAGTAGCTAATAAGTTATTTAGTAGACATTAAGATATTTAGATATTACTAAAAATATATAAAGTTTATTACTTGGAAATAATTGTACATTTTTTTATATCCTCTGTGTTATGAAGCAAAATGTTTTAAAATGTCTAGGGAAAGATATTTTATACTTAGATCCTAGGTTCGATCCCCGGGCTGGACAATATTAACTCACTTCATCACTTCAGTGGATAGATAAACTGAATACCAATCATGCTTGGGAATTAACCATAGGGGAATCCTAGTGAAGCTGACCACCTAACCGGAACATATGCTTCGTATCCTAGGATTTCGGAAACGGAGATTGGCACTGAAGTCCCTAGCCCAATAGGGGTTGTTGCGCCGAGGTGTTTAGTTTAGTCACACACACACAAAAAAATATATATATAAATGTATATTTATATATAATAAATTACATATATATAATAACATATTTATAATATATATAACATATATATATATATATCTATATATATATATATATTTAATATACATATATATATAAATATATTTACATATATATATATATATATATATATATTTTATAAATATATAATATAATATATACATATTTATAATATATATATATATATATATATATATATATATATATATAAACATATTTATATTTATATAATATATACATATATATATTATATATATAGACATATATATATATATATATATATATATATATATATATATATATATATATTTATATAATATATATATATATATATATATATATATATATATATAAATATATAATATATATACATATATATATATATATATATATAAATATATATATATAATTATATATTATTATATATACATATATATATATATATATATATATAAATATATATATACATATATATATTTATATTATATATATACATATAGATATATATATATAGTATATATATATATATATATATATATTTATATTTTATTTAATATATTATATAATATACATATATATATATATATATATATATATATATATATATATATATATATATATATATACATATATATATATTATATATATATATATATATATTATATATATATATATATATAACATATATAAAATATATACATATATATATATATATATATATATATATATATATATATATATATATATATATATATATATATAATATATAATATACGCATATGTACATGTCTGGTCTTTCACTGATACTATTCGCGTAAACTGCAATTTTTATGATCAGTTGTAGTATTTTAATAAATTTTTCAGCAGATGTTTTGCGTGCCTGGTATGTTTGTTCATATTTTTTATGTTAGTATTCACCATATTTATTTCTACTAATACATTTAGGGTAAAAATATTTTTATCATAATTTTTAGCATAAATATTTAAATTATAAATAATAGTTTACTAGCAGGTGTACATGATAGAACTGATCGAAATAAAAAGTAAATTATTTTCTCAGACTGCTTTGTTTAAGATATGAATTAATATCTCAGATTTTTTTTATTTTGTTTTGCTTAAATAAAATACATCTCAATACCTAAGATTTTTATACAGACATGAGAATTTTTGCTACTTCATTGAAAACGAAAAATTGCAAAAATTTCAAATTTTTAAAAGCAATATTGTAGCAAAACAGTAAGTGAACATACACAGTTATTTTTTCCTTATTTCAACGCTGGATTTTTTTTTAAAAAAAGAGAAAATCAAATATTGAATTATTATAGTAAAACAGTAAGTGAACATATACAGCCATTTTTCGTTTTTTCAATGCTTGATTTTTTTAAAAAAGGAGGAAATCAAATATTGAATATTTATTGTAGGAAATATTAAATATTTGATTAGGAAAGAATATATTTTGACATTGAACTTGAAGAAAATATTCCTGTTTAAAAATAAAAAATTTAATTTTTTGCTAGATTATTTCTCAATAGGTTCTTTAAACGAGATTGCCTGTAAATATTTTTATCATATTGCAATAAAAATATCTTTAGTCAAATAATCAATATTGTATTTTAATAAGTTTTAGCAACTTTTAAAAAACAAAATAGTGAAGAATAAGCATAAATATGGGGGTGATTTTTTTTCTGTAAGAGTAAAATAATATTTAGTTGTAGCAATCGGAATACTTTTTAATAAAATACTAGTAAGTAAAAACATATGTATTCCCAACTATGAAACACGGTAGTTTATAAATAGTACAAGCAGCTTTAAAAATTAATAACAACTTATTATACTAGTGAATTATCATAGATAATAACAATTTGTATAAATAGAGTCAGATGAGGTCAGATTTTTTAAAAACAAAGTAGAAAATACATTTATAAGAACTCAAATGATGACTCCAACACGAAATATATATAGCCTAGTTAGGTTTTGATTAAACATAGTAAGAAGACAATAATGCATTTAATAATTTTATTTAAACAATAAATATTATATAAATAAAATTTTTAATTTTCAATTGTAAAATAATACAGATAAAAAAAAAAATATTTTTTCTATTATACATTATATTTGTTTATTCATTTCCTCTAAATCATATATAATATAGTTAATATTGTTATGAGAAACTATATGTATGAAAAAAAAAAAAATTTCTTTTTTTCAGATGTTAATAAATAGATATTTATTAGGTGAATAGCTCCTAGACTTTTATTAAACGTATTTTTGTTATATGAAAATTTTATAAAAAATAATATTATTTAAAATTAAACATATGTATAATCATTTTTAAATAAAAATTATAATAGGAAAATTATTTTGATATTAATTTGTATAAAAATATTATACTGTAGATTTTAAAATAATTTAAAATGTATTAAAATTTAGGAATCTCATAATGAAAAACATATTTAATCTACTTATAATTATAAAAATGATAAATTTAATTGCTCATAAAAAATATTAATAATAATTAAAGTAAAAATAATTTTTACACAGTTATTATAAATATTTATACAATTTGTTTTAGAATAATATTTAAAAATAAATTGATTTTTGTAATAACTATAAGAACAATATATCTGTTATTACATTATAATTTATAAATAAAAAAATAATTTATATTATTATATAATAATATTTTTACATAAACACATATTGAATACTAAATGAGTCAGAACACATACGACACTGGATGTAGGACCACGTGCATTCAATTGTTTAATTAATAATAATTTGAGCTAATTTCAATAAGTTTAAACATATTATACGGTTTTGCAACTTTATCATAGATAATAACAGTTTGCTGGAATAGAGTCTGATGAGATCAGATTGTTATTTAAAAACAAAGTTGAAAGACTAAAAATACTTCTAGATAAAAACATGTTTTCCAAACCTTCTAAGAAATGCTAATAACAATAATAAACATACCTAAAAATTTAAAAACAGACCTTGAAACTTAAGAAACATTCTACAATAGTACTAATGAGTTATTTTCTGTAAATTTGTGTTAATTCTTAACTGCATATATATATATATTATATATATATATTTCATATCTTATACAATAAATCCAACTCATATATAACATAATATTGAATATTGTTATGGTATCTTATTTAACCAAGAATTGGTATATATGTAGGTATTAACCTATAACTAATCATTCTGTACTTTAGATAAATTATTTAATAAAAATTCTAAAAATAATATCCATGTTAAACAGACACATTTTTGCTTTTTAGACAACAATAGGCATACATACATATAAAATAACAATTTAAAATGTCATATAATTAGAAAAGACATGAAGTTTCTTAAAAGTTAAAATTCAACTTGTCTTCCTCCATCAATGGGGTAATATGAACATTTACTAAGAATTGTATTCGTATTTATTTCGAAACCTAACCTCTACCTCCAAGGTTCTCAAACTTAATGCGATGTGTGCAGCTACAATATGCGAAAGGTGCCTCTGCGAAAAAATTGAGAACCTGTGATATAAGGAAACCAAAATACTCGTATATAACTTTACTTGTAAGTTCATCTTAGTGTTCATGCTTGTCATTTTCAAAGGGCGTAGAACCATGCTCTAATTTATTTTAGTTCTCCTATGCACCCTGCCTTTAACTGCATACATTTACTTTGCACCATGTATTTTTTAAAAATTCTTTTTCAGAAGTGAAATACATGGGAACTTGAAAACACATGTAGAATATGCTTTACTGTCGAATAGTCCCAGTATGACGTGCAGAAAAGAACATTTTATTCGATAAAAAGTGTCCTTTCACTTGACTAAAACTGCCCTTTTAGATAAATATATCTTCGCTTAAAAATATGAACAATAGTTTATACCATAATACAATTATGTATGTATAGAGCCATATATAGTTATACTATATATTTGCTTATTAAATACTTTTATATAACTTTTCATAACTATAATTAAGTATATTTTGTTTTCCTATTATATAACGGTTTATTCACATAATAATATCCAAACGATTAGAATAAATTTTAAAATTATCATGGAGCCTTAATCGAAACAAAATATTCTCGTCTCATATCTTATTAAAATTCATACTTTTAATATATATAAAAAATACTTAAATTAATCATTTATGAAATACTAATAGTCCTAATATTAAACTAATTTATCCCTATTAAACAAATTAAATAAGTCTTGCTTATTAAAATACATTTATGCTTTGATAACTTTTCTATAACTATAATTAAGTATAATTTTTTTTCCTATTACTCATCGGTATTACTCATTTCCTATTATTCAACGGTTTATTTACATCTGAATGCATATCCAAAACGATTAGAATAAATTTTAAAATTATCATGGAGCCTTAATCGAAACAAATATTCTCGAAAACTCATATCTTATTAAATTCATACTTTTAATGTGCATTTAAAAAATAACTTCATTTAACTGCTCCATGAAATACTAATATATGAGTGGGTTAAACTAATTTCATCTATTAAACAAATTAAATAAGTCTTGCTTATTAAAATACATTTATGCTTTGATAACTTTTCTATAACTATAATTAAGTATAATTTTTTTTCCTATTATTCAACGGTTTATTTACATCTGAATGCATATCCAAAACGATTAGAATAAATTTTAAAATTATCATGGAGCCTTAATCGAAACAAATATTCTCGAAAACTCATATCTTATTAAATTCATACTTTTAATGTGCATTTAAAAATAACTTCATTTAACTGCTCCTATGAAATACTAATAGTCCTAAGTGGGTTAAACTAATTTCATCCCTATTAAACAAATTAAATAAGTCTTGCTTATTAAAATACATTTATGCTTTGATAACTTTTCTATAACTATAATTAAGTATAATTTTGTTTTCCTATTACTGTTTCAACGGTTTATTCACATGTGAATGCATATCCAAAACGATTAGAAGAAATTTTAAAATTATCATGGAGCCTTAATCGAAACAAATATTCTCGAAAACTCATATCTTATTAAATTCATACTTTTAATGGGCATTAAAAAAAAACTTCATTTAACTGCTCCTATGAAATACTAATAATCCTGAGTGGGTTAAACTAATTTCATCCCTATTAAACAAATTAAATAAGTCTTGCTTATTAAAATACATTTATGCTTTGATAACTTTTCTATAACTATAATTAAGTATAATTTTGTTTTCCTATTACTTTTTCAACGGTTTATTCACATGTGAATGCATATCCTAACGATTAGAAGAAATTTTAAAATTATAATGGAGCCTTAATCGAAACAAATATTCTCGAAAACTCATATCTTATGAAATTCATACTTTTAATATGGATTTAAAAAATAACTTCATTTAACTGCTCCTATGAAATACTAATAGTCCTAAGTGGGTTAAACTAATTTCATCCCTATTAAACAAATTAAATAAGTCTTGCTTATTAAAATACATTTATGCTTTGATAACTTTTCTATAACTATAATTAAGTATAATTTTTTTTCCTATTACTCATCGGTATTACTCATTTCCTATTATTCAACGGTTTATTTACATCTGAATGCATATCCAAAACGATTAGAATAAATTTTAAAATTATCATGGAGCCTTAATCGAAACAAATATTCTCGAAAACTCATATCTTATGAAATTCATACTTTTAATATGGATTTAAAAAATAACTTCATTTAACTGCTCCTATGAAATACTAATAGTCCTAAGTGGGTTAAACTAATTTCATCCCTATTAAACAAATTAAATAAGTCTTGCTTATTAAAATACATTTATGCTTTGATAACTTTTCTATAACTATATTTAAGTATAATTTTGTTTTCCTATTACTTTTTCAATGGTTTATTCACATGTGAAGGCATATCTAAACGATTAGAAGAAATTTTAAAATTATCATGGAGCCTTAATCGAAACAATTATTCTCGAAAACTCATGTCTTATTAAATTTAGACTTTTAATATGCATTTAAAAAATAACTTCATTTAATTCCTCCTATGAAATACTAATAGTTCTAAGTGGGTTAAACTAATTTCATCCCTATTAAACAAATTAAATAAGTACACCATAAAATTTTAATCAACCATTTCTACGTCTTTCTTGCAAGTATCAAATTTTTATGGAAGAGACAGAACGAAAATTATCTCATTAAAGGAATTTGATACTAAATGAATTATTTTCCTCTTCTCGTTTTGGTAGTTTCATGTTGCTAATTGCGAAGCACGCTCAAATTTGTGACTCTCAAAGGAACGGGGAGAAACTTCAACATAAATCTGAACACCGGATTATTAATTATCATTGATCTATTTTCAAACATGAGCTGCAAAAGTTTTATAAAGAAAGTATTAAGTAATTAGATTAAGCTGCTTCAAGAAATTTCAAAAATTTTCTTCAAGCGTACCTCTCCACTCAATCACGCCCACATAAATTCCAAACCTGAAAATTTTAAGATTCTTTTGACATGTACATAAAATTTTTTTGTTTGGATTTAATTGAAATTAACGCTAAATATTATTTTTGTGTTAAAGAACTTATTTTAAGAGCATGAAGCGTTCTAGTGTAGTGCTTCTCAAACATTCTATATTTGTGTGTCCTTTCTATAGTTTTTGTAATAGAGTACT
>CM063498.1:70277543-70287543 GCA_032207245.1 Pardosa pseudoannulata | reverse complement strand
TCCAACTTGATGGCTTTGACCAATCTCGTACTTTTGAAGAAAACGGCGTACATCACCTTTTTTCAGTGCACGTTGTCTTTTCACCATTGTCGGCGTGGGATTATCTTCAAAGACCCATACTTTGCTTTCTTGACGTGTTGGAACGTCAAAAAACGGTATGTCCGTTTCATCACCCGTTACAATTTTAAAAAGGAGGCGGTGGTCAACATCATTTAGCAATTTAAGAGTTTCTTTACTTATTCAGACACACTTCCCTTTCTGGTGCTCAGTTAGATTATGGGGAACCCTACGGAAAACTACTTTCTTCGTATGTAATTCTTTATTAACAATTTTGTGTATGGCTGAGGATCCAATGTTAAGTTCCTTCTGTATAATTTGATAGATACAGCGATTATTATTCATTAATATTTTTCGTATGGCAGGCACATTATCCGGGATGACTGCCGACGGCGGCCTTCCTGTGTTTCTTCATCCTGAAGAAAATTGCAACCTCTGCTAAATTCTTTAAACCATCAGAATACAGTAGCACGAGCTGCAAATTCATCACCAAATGCCAATTTCAACCGTTGAAAGCCTTCTTGATTTAATCTGGCTTTAAAATCGTAGAAAATCATAGCGTGAAAATGCTCTCGAGTCAACTCTATTTTTTCTTCTGTTTAGAATTTATTCTACGCTAAACAAGTTAAAGCAAGTCAGTACAAAATTGTCTGTTGTGTAAAAATACTTTGTATTTTAAAATTAAACAGTTATTTTTATTTTGTAAATTCCAGTCTGCGCGTATCTAAAAAATTTCAGAGTAACTCTCGTATTACGGATTCTTAGTCATTTCTCGAACAAGGCAAGCCACGGTTTTAGTCCCGTCTGTTTACCATTATTCATTTTTATGTCTAATTTTATAAATACTTCCACTGCATAATAATTGATTTCGTAGAGTAAATCAAACTTAAAGAATATTTTAAAGTATTTTGTCAGTTCGTAAGCAGCTGTAGAGTGAAAAAAAATCAGATTTTCAGCACGAGGAATCTATTTAGTAATGGGTTTGAGTCTGGCTTTATTAAAACTCAAGCAGGGAAATATTACTCAAATGGTCAAATAAAAAATAAAGGATTTATATTTATATTCAAGTTCAAGAACATTAAAAACCTGTTGAACTTTACTATGTTCATAAATATTTATACAAAAAAACATCCAGCAATAATCAATAAAGAAGCAAAATCCTTCATATATTACATTTTCTGCTCAAGAAGCAAGCAAAAATAAATTAGTTCATTAAGTAACGGGCTTGATTCTGACTTTATTTTCCCCTGAGTAGCAAATTCTTAGTCAAAAGGCCAAATAAGAAAATAAAAAAAAATAAAAATCTCATTCCCAAATCACTTTATTTAGTAATGGATTTGTATTTGGTAAGATTAGCGCTCGGGTAGAAAAATATTAGCCAAAAGCTCAAAGATAAAAATAAGTGATTTAAATTTGCATTCTTTGTAATGATCATTAAAAAGCTCTAGAGTTTTACAATATTCGCAAACTGTTAAAACATAATTTACTATCATGTAATAACAATTAAAACAAAGTCAGAATTCTTTATACAAGTAGGGTCAAAAAGTTCCCAAAATAGATCAATTATAAATTATTAAAAAATATGACATTAATTTTACCTATTTGACCTTCAAAGTACTGTTTTCCTGCATCCACACATTGTTTCAGCGCTCGTATAACTGTTCAAAACACTCCTGGAATCCATTTTTGGAGAGGCCCATCAATTTCTCCATCACATTTTCCACTAAGTCCTCTGAATCCACAAAATGTTGTCCCTTAATTTCATTTTCAACCGTGGAAACAGTTAAAAATGAAACAATTAATGTGAGGGTCGTAAAGAAACACCATGCCACCATTTCATTACCTTTCTTTATTTTCTTCATGAAGCTGTCATCTTCACCAGCCATGTTAATCAAATCACTGGACATGTTCATCCTCACTTCTTTTGTTTAAGTGATAACATCTTTGGAACCCTGTTCAAACAAACAGGATGCATGTTCAAATCATCATGAAGAATGCTATGAATACTCTCATGGGAAATTTGGAGGTGAGAGATAATAGCATCACTGATTACTCTTCTGTCCGTAAGCACAATTTTTTCGAATTCACTCGACATTCTCATCTGGGGTGTTTTTCACGAAAACCTTTATACCACTCGTTCACAGCTATTTTTTTCAGGGAAATTTTTGCCGTTTGCTTTCTTCAGCATCTCGGGCGTCTCAGAAGGTGATTTCTATAGCAAAACGCAGAATTTGATGTTTGAACAATGCTCTGAAGAAGACATTTCAAAATCCGAAGAATGAAAACTCGCTTTGTCAGAAATGATCTACAGCTAACACCTAAAGTACAGGAAATGAATTTCAGATGACTGTGTGTTTCCCTTATTAGTGTTGCCAACCTCAAAAAGAGATATATCTCTTCCAACGAACAATTTTCGTGAATGTAGGCCACGATTTCGAGAAATTATTGACTCTACCTAGTACATTAAACTTTGAGAAGCAGGCGAAATTAAATAAGTTTATTAAGTAATGGGTGTGAGTCTGGCTTAGTTTGCTCAAGTAAAAAATCTTAGTTAACGGGGAAGTAAAAAATTTAGTTTTAATTTTCATTCACGGTAAAAATCAATGTCTCTAAAACTTTCCTATATTCCTAAAAAGTTTAAACAAATGAAAAACAACAGCAAACTGTTAAAATTTTATATATATTAAATTTTCTGCTAAAACAACAAGCGAATATAAACAAGAAATATGTTATATAATATACTCAAACGATGTCATTTCATTAGACCTTATTTATGGGAACTTTATCATGCATTATTACTTCTTTAACATCTGTCAACATTCATCATACTTTCCAACACATTTCATGCAGTAATGTGTATAAGTGCATATACATCTTTTAGTGTGAAGTAACAAAACAATAGGTGTATTATTTACTGAAATCTCCTTTAAAATGTATCCAAAATTATTCAGTTTCTCAATCGGAATATAACACACATATGGACCAATTGACGGATATTTATTGAAATCAAATTCTAGCTTGTGGCTAGTTTGAATATTAACCTTTTTAAAGACCACAAAATATTCCAAACCTGTCTAAAACATTAAAATTTTCTATCTACTTTATTTAAATAAATATGATAAATATTTGCCAACTTCCTATTTGTGACTGAAATTTTAAATAACAGTAACATATTTTACAAATATAAATATTTAATAACACTAGGTATATTGAATTTAGGTAACAGAAGTTTCAAGCAAATTTTATTTGAAGAATTTAATAGACAAGTGTAAATTATTTAAATTCTATTATATCACTTGTATTATTAAATACGGAATACCGATTCATAATTGAATTAGAATCACTGGAAAATATTCGATATAAATATTATTATTCACATTCGTATCCATTTCCAGGTAAAGGTTTCATCAAATTTGATTAGAGTAAATTAGTTTTCGTGATGTTCCTAGGTAAAAAATTTTTCTCTGTAGATATGTGGATTTTAGTTACTAAAAATAAATATTAGCTATGTGTTTTGATAACTAAATATCACAATGAAACTGAACAGAAAAGTTTTTAACCCCTTCCGATATGATTTAAAAATGAAAAATTGTGCATGAAATAACCATTTAATTTTTATTTAAAAAACTTGTTTCATGTTACAATTCTTATATATTCTTAATTAAAATCCACTTTTTACATAGTGTTAAATAATATCAGAAACAGTAAAATTAAGAAAATATCAAAGCAAAACATTAATAAGGTATACAGATAATAGTCTTCAAGCTAGTGGTACTTTTCAAAACAAAGTGCAAAGGAATTCTTAATTGTTTACACCGCCAAGTAGTCTCACTTTTAATTTGATTCTTGTAACACACACGACATTTCTTAGGTTTTCTTTTATTCTGACTCATTAATTTGGCAATGACTTGTACCAAGAAATTCTAAGTAAAAAATATGCAATAGTGACTTGTGATTTTCACAAGTGATAAAAGTGTTGCCAAATTCAGTACACTAGAAATTTTAAACTAAATTAATTATCATATTTAACAGTAACTTTAATCGCATGACGAGTGTAGCTCGTCATTGTGCGGTATGGAATAAAAACTAATGACGAGCTAGACTCGTCATTTTACCGGAAGGGGTTAATGGTAAAATTAAGATCTTTTCTAAAGTAAAATTAAAATATACATAAAATTTAATCCTATTTATAAACGTTTATTCTAGTATTTAATATTAACTGATAATTAAAAACTTTTGTCTTATATAGAGATACCTTTACTATGTACTGACACTATATTGACATTTTAATTTAAATTCATAAGTTGCTATCCCTTTTTAATATATAAATTCACATAGAAATACTTATTATTCTGAAACACTAACAGTATTTACGTATTTCTATTATTAAATTACATAAAGCAAATTCTAATTTACCATAGAAGAAAATTTTATGGAAACTACATTTATTTCCGTAGGTATAGAAAATGTATCAGGTAAAAATGTTTTGTACGGGGTAGAGTATAAATTTCCTATTTAATTGTGCGTTTAACCATGTTATTCCCATAGACACACATTGTTCCTTACAGCCGGCCGTGCAACTTTTTGCGAGACTTAAAGTCAAAAATGATATAAAATCTGTGTTTCATTTAATATTAACTGTACTGCATACTGTCACTATTCCGATACTTTTAAGTTCGTAATTTGCTATGACTTAACATAAAAATTCCTGCAGAAGAACTTATTAATTTCAAACAATGACGATTGGAACGTATATCTATTAACAAAATTTATAATGAATATGCTGATCTATTGTAGTAGAAAACTTTATCAAACATCACTCTATTTCCTGAGTGCTTAGCACTTTTCTAGAAGAGACATATTCATTACAAAACTATATTTTCAACTGGCAATAAAATGAAAAGTCCCACTTTGAATAGAATAAAGTTGTTCTATATTATTAATAAGAATCTAACTTTATAACAAAACTATTTAGTTTTAACGTATGCAGCAATACATTTTTAGAAAACATAAAATATATACACTAAGCAAAAAACAGAAATTCACTTACCCGTAAAATAATTTTCGAAATATATAAATTAAAAAATTAATTTTTAATGTCAAATATAATCTAATTTTCTTATTTTTTCTGTGAATCTCTATTATGTTAAAATGAACGATATATTTTTTGCAGCGTGATAAAAACTAATGTTTTTTAATTTTCCCTTTCCAGCCGTTTTTAACTATTTTTTATTTTAAAATGTCAGAAACCGCTATAATTTTGGTTTTTACAGTAAAAATGGTAATTACCTTCAATTGGATGGAAAAATTTAGTTTTTTATATGCATAATTCAAATATTATCTTGTGGCTAAGTGAATTTACTTTTTATTGATTTGGTGTACATTTTTTAGTTAAAAAAAGAACCTGAAAAGAAAAAGTAAATAAATTCTTAAAGATAAAATGTTAAAACACTTGTAATAAATAATTCTAAATAAAGCAGAATATTTTATTTTATTATAATTCGAAAAAAAAAGATGTTATAAGAAAAATTTAAATCTCGACATCTACTATGTTTCCCTTAAATAAAATACATCATTTAAGATGGATTTTTATGAGGTAGAGTCTAACTTTTCAGTTTGCAGTGCGTTAAACCAAGCATTTCTCGTAGATACACATAATTATGTAGTTTCCTATAGCCTGCAGCGCAGTCTCCTTTTATGAGAAACGTGCCATCAAAAATCGTTCGCAAATAACATATACAGATTGTTAGAACTCAAGAAGGGGATGTCGGAAAGAAGTATGTACTCTTACGTAATTGATTAAGGCGTTGCAGCAGCCTCGGGAAATGTGATAAATAGTTAAATGAATGAAAGGAAACGGAATTTTCTAAAGGCTTCCTTTATTGGAATATAAGAAAAGATTGGATTGTATTTGAGAACTAGGAGAATATCTATCAATTATAAATGCTAAACTTACATGCACCACACTTACGTAACAAAGATTTTTGATTCAATTTGTGCGATAAATAGTGTTATATTTTGGTCCTTTTATCTCTTTTAATCCGAGGTGGGTTTTATTTGGAAAATTTCATCAATTGCATCAGGTGTTTGTTATACACTGATGAACACATGCTTGTACACATCGTTAGTTACAGGGTTCCAAAAAGAATCTTCAATAAAAATCTTCTAGAGTCTTAGTGTAAGCTAAAAGTGTGACTTTAATGATAAATGCTTCAATTTGCACGATAAATAGTGTCATATTTTGGTCTTTTTATTCTCTTTTAATCCAAAGTGTGTTTTATTAGAAAAATTTCATAAATTGCTTCAGGTGTTTGTTATAAACTGATTAGCACATGCTAGTACATATCGTTAGTTAAAGAGTTCATATGTTTTAGAGTCTAAATGTATGACTTTAACGATAAATGCTTCAATTTACTTGATATTATTAGCCATATTTTGGTCTTTTATTATCTTTTAATCCAGTGTCTATTTTATTAGGAAAATTTCCTCAACTCATAAGTTTCTCATATGTTGATCAACATATGCTAGTACAAATCGTTAGTTAAAGGGTTTCATATCTTCTAGACCCTAAGTGTAAGCTAAATGTGTAACTTTAATAATAAATGTTTCAATTTGCTTGATATTGATTGTCATATTTTGGTCTTTTATTACCTTTTAATCCAGTCTGTATTTTATTAGGAAAATTTCATCAACTTCCTCAGATATTTCTCATATATTGATCCACATATGCTAGTACAGATAGGTAGTTAAAGGGTTTCATATCTTTTAGAGTCTTAGTGTAAGATAAAAGTGTGACTTTAATGATAAATGCCTCAATTTGCTAGATAAATATTTTCATACTTTGGTCTTTTATTACCTATATCCAGTGTGTGTTTTATTAGGATAATTTCATCAACTGCTTGAGGTGTTTGTCATATATTGATTCGTATATGCTAGTACACATCTATAGTTAAATGGTATTTGATTATAATTAATATTAAAATTTCTTAATGAAATTAATTATTAATAAAGCAAAAAATCTTTAAAATGGGACTTTTACAAATACCTCGCTGGGTTTTAATAGGGACTACACGAACTTTGTCATATGTACCCATAATCCTGTAATTCAACAAGGTGGCCAAACGCCCACAGCAATATTATCCAAATCTCCTATGACCAAATCTCCTATTTTTACATTATCCTTGTTCAAATACCATATAGTTCTTTGTTCTAAAGTATTTAAGTAGCTATTAGTCCTTTATTCCAAATTTGTTGAGTCAATTAAAGAATTTTGAAAATTGATTATTGTCATTACATTTGGATATAAATTTGATATTTTGTCTGTAAATAATGTATATAACTGTTGTACACAATTTAAATGTCAACTGTGTAGTTTCTGTAAATATGTATTTTTTTTACATTTCTTTTTTCATTTTCTACATTTTTCAGAGTCTTAGTGTATGCTAAATTTGTGCCTAAATGATGGTTATGATGTTTTGATGGTATTGTTTTTAAGAATACAAGACGCGTTGATCTCAGTTTTTAAAATATTTAAACTTTAAAGCATACTTTTTATAATGATACTATATAATGTTACATAAAATATATGACAAAAATCTATTAGAAAATAAATTTGATTAAAATCTAAGCTTGTTTGAAAAAAATTGAACCGTCCAAAAATATTTAATAAAAATGCTCCTACTCCTCAGCATACAAAGCAATTGTTTTTATTTTTTGTTTTTATCTAAGATTTGTATAGAAATAAAATCGAGTATTGATTTTCGATAGTGTTAAATAGTATTTATACAATGCAATTATATTAAGTTACACAACGTTTTAGCAACCGTTATTTGCCGTATCACGTCATTACATACTGTATAACTCGAGAATGTACTTTGCGAATTTAAAAAAGAATACTGAATTTTATGATGAACAGATTTTTAGACAGTCTCCAATATTTTGAATAAGAAATACATAAAAGTAATGCACCTCACACCTTTCGAAAATATTAATTCAATACAAAAATCATCTAACTAGAAAATATTTTTTGAGGTTTAAATAAGGGTGTATGACAAAAAAAATTTTATTATCGAAAAATAATCATGTTATTACAAAAATGTCTTTTGAAAATGAAATATATATACCTAATCGATTTTTGCAGAATTAAAAACCCTTCTACATTGTTGGTCGAATGTCACTTCGGAGATCTCTTATCCCTTTTGAACGCTTAAGAAAATTGTAAACATTGCAAAGTGTTTTTTTATAAAAAGTGATTTTATATAAAGTGTTATTATACAAAGTGTTTATATATTTATTTGGACCTCGGAATTTTCGCACGCATATAAAATGAAGTATAAAGAAAATTACCACTTTAAAATATATATTCTTGACATTATTAATATTTCTGAAAATTGATTTTTTATTAAATATTTTCCGTTCATTTCTCAAATGCTATTTGCATCTTAATTTTTTGTTGATTCGTAGAAAATATTTATTAAATTCTCCTTACACACATTAAAACAAACCTGGGTATACTTTATAAGTTCCTACAATATTTAGATTAATAAATACTAACTCCATTTAAAAAGTCTGAATTTTTCGGGAAAATTCTACGTATAGACTTTAAAATATTTTCTAAGAATTAACTATCATATATATTAACAAAATAAAATCCAAATTTGTTCAGAATGTAAGGCAAAAACAAAATATAACAAATTATTTTCTGTGATCTAATTTTATTTTCTCCCTCTCCTGAAAATATTTCTGGACATTTTAAACTTATTACTTTTTTTAACATATTGTATGAAGAGCAAAAACTTCGAGTTTGTCATTAAAATTATTTAGTTTTGATATAAATGTTTTTAAAATTGAGAATAAAGCATATTTCTTGACTATGTTTTACTTTATTTTTGTTCTCTTCGTGATTTCTACTAAATGAGTAAAATAAATAAAATGAAAGCAATTAATTTTATATATTAACGAAATCATGCTTAATTTATTTTTATTTATTAAAGTTTTTCAGGTTTTGAAAAGCATTTATCTTTTATGTTTTAAAAATATGTTTATGTTCTTTAAAATATGAATCTCTAATGGATTTTCCATGCAAAAAATATTTTCTGGGAATTCATGATTTCGTTAAATAAAGAGTTCGACTTTTTAAAATATGCCTGTGAGACTCTGAAGACATGTTTCAGTTTTTACAAAATCATAAAACAATTTGTCTGAACTATTTTAATAAATAAAAAAGATCAACTAATACAGGAAATTTTTGAAAAGAAATCATGTTATATAGACAGCAAAATTACTTTATTTAGAGTATAAGTAGTAACCTCCAACTTAAATTAATGTGATTTTAAAACTACATTTTATAAACTGAATTAAAAATAGAAATCTAAATTAGACATAAAAAGTTAAAAACGTCAAGCAAATTTGATGAAAAATGGAAGTAGAATTAAATAATTAGTATCATTAGAAAAAACTTAAATGTTAAAATATCTAAATGATATCAATTCAGTCTCTAGGTTATACATCTACATACACACAGAACAAAATTAATAAAACAATTTGAACAACATTATGTATTAATTAGAATTCTTGAAATATTACAGATAGTTGTTATAACATATAATTTTAAAATCTTTTATACAGATTATTCTATATTTTTGATGCAAAATGAAAAGATGTATATTTCATAATTTTATAACATGTGTTTAAATGTCTTACAAATTTTTGTAAAGTTGTATTAAGTATTTTTTTAAAATTTTATAATTGGTCGATACAGTCATATACACAGCATGTACTAAGACTCCTATTGAAGGTATGATATATTTATGATACATGTTATTAAATTATTAATTAATATTTAATAACATCTTCAATAGCTCACAAATTTTTGCACAATTGTATTAAGAATTTTTAAAAATTTAGTATCGGTCGAAATAAATAAACTTTAAGCATGCACTTG
>CM063498.1:70265043-70270043 GCA_032207245.1 Pardosa pseudoannulata | reverse complement strand
AAGGTCGACTTTCTAGCAACAGAGACGCTGGCGGTCTCTAAAAAAAAAAAAAACTCCAGACACGGAGATACGAGCGGTCCTTGAGGGACCAGGCTCTATCCGGTAGAAGCCTCGAGAAGAACAAAAAGCCTCCGTTCTAGTCCTGTCCCTCCTTTTATAGCGGCACTCGCTCCCTTTTTCTCGGTCCTTCGAGAAACTTCCAGAACCAGGGTGACGTAATCTTGTGGTCACTCCCAAGCTTTGGATCAGCTGTTCTGTTCCCAGATGTGTCGAAAGGCATTTCCTCAGATCCATCGACTTAATCAACTTAATGACCTTTTTTGTAACCGCTAATGGGCGGCCAGGTGCACTCTAATTATGTACACACTTTCCACAGCGTCGTTCCATTCAGCAGGTTGACAATTCCCAGACCATGAGGAGCCGGCAACGAACAGTTTTTAATTAAGGTGCTTAGACCACCTGGTTCTATTCGAAGCTAATCGTGAGTCCACGGCGAAAGGTCACCTTCTGCCTCCTCGTTCTTTTGGGGTCATGTAACGGATCGTTACAGTAGGCCTTTCCAGAGTGCAATCCAAACCCAATCTATCCCTCATTCAATTTCCGAGACCCTGCTGTTCCTTATGTGAGGGGACTTTACGAGTCTCCCGAACGTAATCACCAAAAAGCTGGCTAAGGTCAAAAGTCGCGGAAGCCTCCACGAGGTCAAAGCACCTACGTAAAAAATGTCGAAAACCCCGAGTCGTAAAATTGTAGGCTTTTTATACCTGGGGATCAGTTACGGTCCTGGCAACCATTTTTTGTTCAGTTGCGATTCCAGTTACCTGAAAACTCCAGCTAAGGCTACAGCAAGTTTTTTTAGTTGAATTCTCATTCGCTCGCTATCCCGATTCGAGACTTCTCCAGGCAATGCTCCAGGATCATTACCGCAACCGATCAGGGGCATGACACCTATTCAACAGAACTGTCAACATCCCAGACACTGCGTCGCTGCTCTATTGTAGATTAATTGAAAGAGGAGGAATTCAGATCAGCTGATTTCGGTCTTTTGTGTTCTGAACAAAAATATTGGAGTCTTCCCAATACCCATTCGAAACGGATTTTTAAATGTAGACTTAAGTCTTATATAACCTCTTGTAGAAAAAAAAGGTAGATCGTAGTATTTAAAAAAAACCAGATGATGATGAATTGTTGATTGCTTTATGATTGAAGAATTGTGGACATATAATATGTCCTACATTGTAAGACCAGAATAAAACTTTTATTAACCATACCATTTATTAATAATTATGATTTTGCTCTCAAATATACGAATAAAAGTAAGTGTTTTGCTTCATTCCTTTAGAATTCTTATTTACTATCGTACATTTGAAAAATCGGTTATTTGTTGTAGTATATTGAGCGGAAATGAAACGCATACTAATTCTAATTCCCTGTTTTTCAAGTTTACTAAAAATATTCTAATCCAAAAATTCTAAACATTCAAAAATTCAATTTACTGATCTTCTACGTGCATTACTTTAGTTGAGAAAAAAGAATCAGAAATCAATAAAAAATCAATAAACTTATCAATATTACACCAATGTCTGTGTAAGATGATACAAATTATATTAATGTATAAGTACATCTGTTATTATTGAATGCAGATGGTGTAAATCGATATTTCCCTTTCCATAACGTTTAGAACTCACGTTATTAATGCATGTAATTACGTTATCATTTCAGGTAATTTTCGAAGTTCAGGTACAAGGAGTCATAGATCTAAATTTGTTTGCCAAATTTGCTCCAACTATAGAGGTCCAAATCTAGTGTTGATAATATTAATCAGAATGGTTGCAAATGTAATTTTCGAAACACTGAAACCTTGCAAAGGATTACTATCTTCTGAATATTTAAAATCACATTTTTAAAAAGACATTTATATAAGTTAATCTTGTGCACTAGTTTTGAAAATATTATTTACGTTTATAGCAATTATAGTTAAATTGAAATGGTACAAATCGATATTTCCCTTCCTCCAACTTTTAGCATTCACGTTATTAGTGCATGTAATTACGTTATCATTGCAGGTAAATTTCGAAGTTCAGGTACATGTAGTCATCGATCTGAATTTGTTTACCAAATTCGCTCCAACTGTAGAGTTTAAAATCTACTATTGATAACATTAATCCCAATGATTGCAAATGTAATTTTGAAACACTGATGTTATGTTTATAACCCTTGTAAAGTATTACTGTCTTCTGAATATTTAACTCATATTTTTGGAAAGACATTTATATAAGTTAATCTCTTGCACTGGTTTTGAAAATATTATTTACGGCATGTACATCCCATGTACATGTATGTACATGGCATGCCATGTACGCCATGTACATATATGTGCCATTTCAATTTAATTATAATTGCTATAATAGCAATTATAATTAAATTGAAATGGCACAAATCGATATTTCACTTCCTCCAACTTTTAGCATTCATGTTATTAGTGCATGTAATTCGTTATCATTGCAGGTAAATTTCGAAGTTAAGGTACATGTAGTCATCGATCTGAATTTGTGGCCGATCTTTAAGGGACATACCTAGCGATCTGAATTACCCAAAATCTACAGTAGCCTATGTGATTAAAAAGTGGAAGGTGAGCGGTGATTGTTGGAATGGGCCCCGAGTCGGCAGAACAACGAAACTGGGAGACAGAGACCGACGAGTGCTGTCCAGAGAAATTCGGAAGAACCGCACCCAACCGATGGCCTTCATCCGCGAGGAGTTTCAACAGATATCCGGGAGTTTTAATGAATACCATCCGTAAGGAAGTACATCTGCTTGGTTTTCATGGTCATCAACTATTTTAAATTATTATTTTCTTAACGTCTTCGTTATTTTTGGGAAGGCATATAAATAATTCTAACCTATTTATTAGGTTTATGTAAGGTATTTATTCTTATGCATTATTAATAAATTCAGATAGTGTAAACCTATATTTCACGTTTCTCAAACATTTAGCATTCCCATTAATAACGCCGAAACGTTATCATTGCAGTTAAATTTCGAAATTCGCACGACAGTTATCATCATTCAACAAATATTTATCCCAACTATAGAGTTTAAAACGTAGATTTGATAACGTTAATCAATATGGTCGCGAAAGTTAATTTCAAACATAAATGTTATATTCATCAACTATTTTAGAATTCTTCTGTAGGTTCAACTTATATATATTCGTGAAGGCGCCTACAAATTATCCAACTACGCGTTAGTTTTGAGTAAGGTATGTATGTTATCTTTGACTGCAGAGGATGCAAATCAATATTTCACTTTTATCTAACGCTTACACTCACATTATTAACGCTACAATGTCGTATTGCGGATAAATTTAGAAAATAACATCGGTTAAAATTTGTTTACCAAATTTTCCCCAACTGCAGAGATTTAAATAGGGTGTTGATAATGTTAATTAAAGAGGTTGTAAGAACAGTTTTATAACAGTTTTATATTCCTCAATCATTTAAAAAAATATTATTTACTAAACATTTAATTTATATTATTAGAAAGGCGTTTACTGATTTCCAACCCATACCTTAGCTTTGTTCAGTAATATTTCAGCACAACAGTAGCCAATTTGAGATTATTTATATTTTTAATTATTTATATTTTTAATTATTTTTTTTAATTATTTATATCTTTAATTGTTTATATTTTTATTATTTAATAAATGATTTTCATCTTAAATGCGGCAATAAAATGAGGAATCTGTGATTTTCCAATAATTCTCCTACTAAATCTTTTTTAAAGAAATTGTATTACCAATAAATCCTTCTATAGAATACATCGTTGTTAGGCAAAATTTAGTTTTTTATATCTTTAATTTTTTTAGAGAATATAATCCGAGAAATGTGTTTTATAGCCAATTTAATCATTATTTGGTCAGCTTTAAATATTTAAATTAAACATTCTTTTAAAATTTTATTAATTTTAAAAACCGTATTAACAATAAAAAATTAATAAAATAATAGTTGAATTTAAATGAAACAACAAAGTTTTAAACAAAGAATCTGTGATCTTCAAATATTGGTTCTACTAAATCTCTTTTCAATGAACTGCATTATAAACAAATTCTACACTGGAAAACATCGTGGTCAAGAAAATATATGTTATATCCATCTTTTATTTTTTATTTTCTTTCAAAAAATATTATCCGAGAAATGTGTTTTATAGCCAATTTAATCATTATTTGGTCACCTTTAAATATTTAAATTACACATTTGTTTTACTTTATTAATTTTAAAAATCGTATTAACAATAAAACATTAATATAAGAATAGTTAAATTTAAATGAAACAACAAAGTTTTAAACAAGGAATCTGTGATCTTTAAATATTGGTTCTACTAAATCTCTTTTCAATGAACTGCATTATAAACAAATTCTACACTGGGAAATATTGTGATCAAGCAAATATATGTATCCATTTTTTACTTTTTATTTTTTTCAGAGAATATTATCCGAGAAATGTGTTTTAACGATAATTTAGTCATCACTTTTAACCTAAATTTTTAAATTACACATTTTTTACTTGATTAATTTGTAAAAATTGTATTAACAATAAAATATGAATAAACCAATAGTTATATTTTAACTTAACAATAAAATTTTTAAACAAGCAATCTGTCATATTTAACTATTGGTTCTACTAAATATCTTTTAAAGCAACATTATTATAAATACATTTTGAAATAAAAACATCGCGGCCAGGAAAAAAAATATTTTTTTCTGAGAATATCATCCGAGAAATGTGTTTTATAGCAAATTTAATTATTACTGGTCACCTCTAAATTGTTAAATTACAGATTTTTTACTTTATTAGTTTTAAGAATTGCGTTAACAATAAAGTATGATTAAACTAATAATTAAATTTAATCTAATGCACTCAGAAGTTATTCATCAGCAATTACACAATTCTATAGATTAAAAATCGATAAATTATCTTTTGTTCCCCTATTGTCCAGTT
>CM063498.1:70260043-70262543 GCA_032207245.1 Pardosa pseudoannulata | reverse complement strand
AGTTTTTCCCTTGAAATAACAGTCACATAATTTAACTGTTAGATCAAGGGAAAAACTGATCCATTCACCGGAAAGTATGTTGGAATAAACAGAAAATTGACATCTATTTTTTTTATAAAATTGACTGAGGTTCCTATTCCATGGGAAAATTCTACGTGTCTCTCTCTGGGTTACATCTCTGTGCCAGAAAAATGTTTTTAGTATCGTTCTTTTGTGTGCCGTTGATTGGTAAAGATGTGTTTTTTGCAGCTCCGCAATAAAAATGTAAGTGGTTCTCAAAATTGTGATTCTCTTCGATGCCGAATGATGGCCGAATGGTTAGGGTGCTGGCCTTCGGAACCGGAGTTCATGGGTTCGAATCTCACTAGGTCATGGATGTTCGTAGCCGTTCGGAATCGGCTTTAAGCAGTAGGTCCCGGTCTCATTAGCCGTCGTGTGCAAAACAGTAGACTGTAGCTCTCCAAACCAAACCAAACCAACATCAATGTCGCCGACTGCAATATTATTCATTAGTCTAGCTGCATGGACAAATAAAATAGGGAATACAATATTTTATAATGATTTATGTAAAGTTTCCCTCCTCTTATTTACTGTTAAAAGCAAAGTTTTTATGAACAATTATTATTTCCTACAGAAGAATAGGAAACATATTTTCAATTCAATTATTACTTTTTACATAAGAATAGAAAATTTTTTTCTATAAGTATAAGGAAGGAGGATTTAGTTTCTTCATAGGTTATTCTACTATTGCTATTACCTGATAAATGCTAAACCTTTATAATCAATTATTAAAATATCCTGTTGAAAAATCAAAAACATTTTCAATACAGTTATTGTTATTTATTCATAAAAAGTATATATGATTAATGTATAAACGAAAGAGATGATTAAGTTTTTATGAATACATCTCTATTATTCAAGATTTAGTATTACTATCTTAAATTTTTTTCCAATTATTTTCTACGTAAAAAAAGAGAAAACTATTAGTTATTCATCATTATATAAAATTAGAATAAAAAAATACCTTTATTTAAGTCTTGTACCGGTGAAGAAAAAAATAGCACATTTTTTCTCTGTTAACAGACGTAAGAATCATGTTTTTTATTGATAATTAAATAAATGCTATTAACATTTAAGGGCAATAATAATTATTTTACGAAAAGTTTAAGGAATAAATTAAGAACAAATTTATAAGACAGATATATAAGATGCTACAAAATTATTTTCTTGTGATCAATTATATATCTAGAGAAAAAAAATGGTAGAAACTTCTTATAAAATGCAGCAAATAAATTTGATTTTACGGTAATCTTTCAGCCACGTTAACGTTAAAAGAAAAACGAGAATTATTTTTGATGCCACATTTAACGATAATGACATTACTAACGTAGAAAGTAAGACAATTGCTTTTAAAAACGAATACAATGGCATTCACTCTTTACAAAACAAAATATTCAAAAGTATCTCTTACTGATATTTTTGCTATTTTATTTCTTTTGATAAAGTACGTAGAAAGCTTTAGCTGTTTTTAAATTGTCTGGTAAACGACGTTTGCAGTTAATATCTCTTTGTGATTTAATGAAAGTTTATTCTGAGAGTCTCAACCTTTATAATCAATTATTAAAATATCCTGTTGAAAAATCAAAAACATTTTCAATACAGTTATTGTTATTTATTCATAAAAAGTATATATGATTAATGTATAAACGAAAGAGATGATTAAGTTTTTATGAATACATCTCTATTATTCAAGATTTAGTATTACTATCTTAAATTTTTTTCCAATTATTTTCTACGTAAAAAAGAGAAAACTATTAGTTATTCATCATTATATAAAATTAGAATAAAAAAATACCTTTATTTAAGTCTTGTACCGGTGAAGAAAAAAATAGCACATTTATTTCTCTGTTAACAGACGTAAGAATCATGTTTCTATGTTAATAATCAAATAATTGCTATTAACATTTAAGAGCAATAATAATTGTTTTACGAAAAGTTTAAGGAATAAATTAAGAACAAATTTCTAAGACAGATATATAAGATGCTACAAAATTATTTTCTTGTGATCAATTATATATCTAGAGAAAAAAAATGGTAGAAACTTCTTATAAAATGCAGCAAATAAATTTGATTTTACGGTAATCTTTCAGCCACGTTAACGTTAAAAGAAAAACGAGAATTATTTTTGATGCCACATTTAACGATAATGACATTACTAACGTAGAAAGTAAGACAATTGCTTTTAAAAACGAATACAATGGCATTCACTCTTTACAAAACAAAATATTCAAAAGTATCTCTTACTGATGTTTTTGCTATTTTATTTCTTTTGATAAAGTACGTAGAAAGCTTTAGCTGTTTTTAAATTGTCTGGTAAATGACGTTTGCAGTTAATATCTCTTTGTGATTTAATGAAAGTTTATTCTGAGAGTCTCAATTGTGAATTTCTTCTTATTCTATTAAATCTGATACGTTTATAGATTTAATTTCACAATTATAT
>CM063498.1:70220043-70255043 GCA_032207245.1 Pardosa pseudoannulata | reverse complement strand
TAGCGGGATCAATTAAAATGAATCTGTTAATTTCATCTCGATATGTTAATAGATTTTACCTAAACATAGTAATATTTTCTTCATACTTTCATGGCCAATTGTTTTTGAAATAAACACATTAAATATTCTCACCTGCCAGATTCTTTTCCATCTAGTTATACAAAATATGACAACCTTATTAATAAGTATCTACCGCAATGGTACTTTATAAGCAGAAATTATAAAGCCTATCAGTTTTACTATCTGACATATCTCCTATCGGAAATCAAGTCCGCTGCACCTGTTCAATCTATTTTACCAATGGAGAATATCATTTACCTTTTATTCTGGAGTTACGACTCCCGAGTGAGGTACATGTCAGAAAGATAAAAAGAAGAGAAAAAGATTATGAAAATAATCGATAAAGCGGAAGAAATATCGATTTTGATACGATTTCTCCTGAACTGGCGACATGGCACGGAAACAACGAAATTTAATTACTGCAGTTTCACGTTTAATGTTGACACTGTCTGTCAATATAACTTCGATAAAGTAAATAAACTTAGAATAAATGTTCTATCAGAGCAAGAAAACTATATAGTCTAACAAATTATGTTTTAACTTTAATAAAATACATCTTTCGAGTTTTTTTTAATCAAGTTTTTCTTGAATTTTCAGTTTTTGTTGTGTAATAAGTTTCTATAAAGGAAAGAGTAACAGGGAAATAATAACTTGAGTGTCTTATTTAAATTGTGAAGAAGCCAAATGATAGGCAAATATCCAAACAGCTAGTGCTTAATCTGGATTCTAGTTTCGTTGCTAGGGGATGCCAGTTCTTATTTTACTAATAATCGACAATAACTTATAAGCTTTTATAAACTTTTATGCATGCTGATACCTTAATTTTCCAATAAGATCTCAAAAAACATAAAAATAAGTTTTGTTACAGTATAGTTGTATATTTTTATTTTCTGAATTTACATTGAAAATATAAAATACAAACAGACCAATGATTTTATTGGCTTATGTTTTTATTTCCTGCTAAATTACTCATAATGATGGCAACAGTCTCAATATAGCTTTTTTGTTGGCTTATGTATTTATTTCCTGCTAAATTTACTCATAATACATGGCAACAACAGTCAATATAGCTTTTTTGGTGGCTTATGTTTTTTTATTTCCTGCTAAATTAACTCATAATATGGTAACAACAGTAATATAGCTTTTATATTGGCTTATGTTTTATATTTCCTGATAAATTTACTCATAATACATGACAAAAATAGTTACAATATTGCTATTTTATTGTCTTATGTTTTTTATTTCCTGCTAAATTCACTCATAATACATGGCAGCAACAGTCCCAATATAGCTTTTTTGTTGGCTTATGTTTTTTATTTCCTGATAAATTTACTCATAATACATGGCAAAAATAGTTACAATATAGCTTTTATATTGGCTTATGTTTTATATTTCCTGATAAATTTACTCATAATACATGACAAAAATAGTTACACTATAGCTTTTTTGTTGGCTTATGTTTTTTATTTCCTGATAAATTCACTCATAATACATGGCAACAACAGTCTCAATATAGCTTTTTTGTTGGCTTATGTTTTTTATTTCCTGCTAAATTCACTCATAATACATGGCAGCAACAGTCCCAATATAGCTTTGTTGTTGCCTTATGTTTTTTATTTCCTGATAAATTTACTCATAATACATGGCAAAAATAGTTACAATATTGCTATTTTATTGTCTTATGTTTTTTATTTCCTAATAAATTCACTCATAATACATGGCAACAACAGTCCCAATATAGCTTTTTTGTTGGTTTATGTTTCTTATTTCCTGATAAATTCACTCATAATACATGGCAACAACAGTCCCAATATAGCTTTTTTGTTGGTTTATGTTTCTTATTTCCTGCTAAATTAACTCATAATACATGGCAACAATAGTCACAATATATCTTTTTGTTGGCTTTTTTTTATATCCTGATAAATTTACTCATAATACATGGCAAAAATAGTTACAATATAACTTTTTTTGTTGGTTTATTATTTTTTTAAATTTCTGATAAATTCACTCATAATATATGGCAACAATAATCACAATATATCTTTCTGTTGACATGTTTTTTATTTCTTATGTTGTTAATATTTAAGTAGAATATTTATATCAACTAGAATTTATTTATAAAATATGTTTCGTGTTTTGTCTGTTGATTTTGAAATATGAAAAAACAAATTCACCATTTGAGAATAATTCATCTAAGATTTTTTTATTCCACGTCAACCTGTACGCGTTGAAAAAGCGACACATTTAGTTTATAATTATTTTCGTCGGAATTTCAATGATAGTGAAAAATTCTAAACTTTTTAAAAGGCTTTACCACACTTAAACCTAAACCAAAATTTATATACTGAAGATATTTACACTATTACACAAGAAATCTGCTCTTTGATCTTAGGGAAAATGAATCGTAATGTAAACCCGTTGATTTTCAAATGCACATAGGTTGACATGTGAAAACTTTATATGTTTATGGAAATAATAAATTAATATCTTTATTCCAAAGGTATTTTATAAATATATTTTCTACTAAATGAATTTACATCTTAAATTCATTTAGTAGAAGAAGAATATAGTTTAATTCAAGTCCTCGAATGTGGTCGTAACTACTTATCAGAAAATATATTTCTAGTCATGGTTGAAAAATTTTGAGTTCAGATATTAATCTATGATAAAGAAAACTGACAATAGATAGCTGAGAATAGATATCTAAAAAATATGCGCTACGTCTAGAAGCGTAAAATTGCAAAATACAAATGTCTAAATTTAGTTTATGGGAAAATAAATTATCTTTTAATATTAATGTATTTTTAGATGTATATAAAATAAAAAAATCTTTATTTCATGTTGAAGTCTACTAAATGCTTTCTCCTTATTTTCATTTTTAAAAGAATATAACACTATTTTTATGAATATGTAAAAGAAGAATGACTTTATAATACAATGTAATGAACAACTTGCAGACTATTTTCAATGCAACAATATTTTTGGGAACAATGCCTTTTATTAATGCCATTCTATTTGAATTTTGTGAGGAAGATATCGACTTGAACTATTCAAAATCAAATACTATCTGTAGATAAAGTCTGAACTGTGCTATTTGACATATCTAAAAATCAAATCCTTTTAACAATAGATTATAAGATACATCTTTGGAAACATTAATTTAAAACAAGTATGTAAGTTAAGGCTCTATTCAAATGAAGTATAAATTGAATTTAAACGAAACACTTGTATTAATTCATATAAAGTAAAATTGAGAATTTTGGGCATCTTATAATGAACATATTCCTTAATAATAAGGATTTATTTTCCTTAGATGAATGCGTCTGCCTTAATAAACTTACATGATGAATTATGGACAGTTTATTAAATGGAGTTAATGCTGAAATTTTGAGATGAAAGCTCTCTATACTTAGAAGATACTAATGGACATAACTAGTTTTCATTCCAATTACAAATTTTAAATAGGGTAAACACCAGTTGAAACCATGGAATACCTTATTCTAATTATAAATACGCACAATTTTGCAGCACACAACAGAAGCCAGATGAACCTTATTTCATTCAGAGTTTTATTTTGATTTTCAAAGAGAGAAAAATAAAGAGTAAAAATTTCATTAACTTTTAACTTTAATTGTGTATGGATTGATTTTTGAAATGATGCTATAGGAGATGATGAGCTAAATGTTTACAAAAAATTTCAAATGAGATAAATGTTTCTAAGAAAATTATTCTATTAACCATTTTTTTCATGATAAAATTAATACATACTTTTAAAGTTCAAAATCACACTTTTGAGGTGTTATATTAGAGTTGAACATTAAAATTAGGGAAATGATCATTGCGAACCCTTATGGAAACATTTATTGGTGTAACGCTTGTACATTTACTTTCTTGTACGAAGAAAAGGAATTATTGTAATCGCTTACACTTTCAGTCTTCAGATGTCAACGGATGTCAATATTCATTTTGACCAGGTCTTAAAAGGCTTTGTCCTAGCATGATTATACATCCATACCCGAAAACGTCAACTTTGAAACCTTAAATATCTACTTTGGTCATGACTGAATTCATCTTGAATAATTTCTTGTAACGCCTTTACGTACGCATGTATGCTTTTATGTATCTGAAAAACGATTGGACAAAGAAAGTAGAAGTTTTATATTTACGTTTGTTCTATCATCCAGTCTTGAGTCTCTATTTTCAGTTGTAGTCTACATTATATATAATGGAAAATCCCAATATAAAAAAATATTAAAGAACTACCTGTATCCAGCAAATATCAATTCTTGATCTCTAGTCATTATTCAATAAAATAATACTCCCTGTTGAATTAATAATGCATAATTTTTTTTATGTTATAATATAATATTTTAGAAATTCTGTAACTCTCCACTTTATTTAAGAATCAGAGATCATTTCCCACAATCAAATAAAATAAATTTAAATGAAGTGCAGAAAAAGGAAATGTGTATAATTTAATAGGCATAGAAGTTAGTCACGTGATGTCCATGTCAGATTTTAAAACCATTCTTCCTAATAACTTTTGTTAGTTGGTTTGTTTAATAACGCCCTAAATTGTATGAAAGAGTTACACAGCTGAAATGATCGTTTTACTTGGTCTCCTCTAGAAAATATTAAACGTAAATTGTTATAAGAAACCTATTTCTGCTCAATGACAGGTTTATAAGAGTCCTTTGCACTCTTTAGAAGTTAAAATGTATGTGTTTATTTATTGCACTATTATTAACAATATCTACCAAATTTGCTGTAGTGTACAAATTTATGCTCATAATTTCTTAAGTTCAATTTTGCTATAAGTTCACTACATTTTTAATAAAATCAGGATAAAATTATGATACATGTTTAACTGATTTTGCTATATATAAATCCTAATGCTGCAGATATTGTGCCATACTATGCAATAATGTACAAATTTTGAAGTTTAAATTCTACACCTTTTATGTTAATAAACTTATTTTATTAATACACCAAAATATATCGTTACACACATTTCAAACGATCCTGATTTATAATCATAGCTGTACCAGGAATACCATAATTTTAGTGTTGAGCTCCCGTATTAGACGTTTGTAGCAGTTATACAAATAGTTCAGCTCAATAAAGAAACAGAAGAATTACAATGCTGTCTTACAAAATTTCGGTAAACTTATTCACGTTTTTAGAACATAGTTTTAGGTGTAACAGAAAAGGGTAATTAAGTCTGAAAAGAAGATTAAATGAAATCAAATTAAAACTTTGGTGAATAGATTCAAGATATGAACAAAAACTTTCGTTTCAACAATATTACTGTAAATACATTTATGTTTTCTCGTTTACAGATTCATCTATAAATTCTGATTCCAAATTAGTACTCACCAGCTGATCACGAGTTAGGATGAAATCTTCATCATCCGATTTATTGCATGAACCATAAGTTTCCCGGCTCCTGTCAGCTGGATTAAGTTCATATTTCTCGCCCCGGCTCTTCCCAAAGTGTGGCATCTTTCCAGATTCACTCTTTGAGGCTTACCACAAACGCAGATCTACAAACAAAAAACAGTAAGTTATTTCATTAAAATTTATTAAGTGTGGTTTGAAGTTATAAGGAGTGGAAAATAATGTAATGTAAGAATAAAATAAAAAAACTAATGAACTTTTCTTTCCTTATTTTTCAAATTCTTTCACATTGATTCTCAATCATGACATACATTCTTAGACACGAGAAACGATGCACCAAGAAGGAGCTATCCGAATGGGACGAAAACAGGTAGATATTAGGTACATGTACAGAAAAACAAATGATTACAGTTTAAGAAAAAAATAGATGATTTATTTAAGTGATAAATTTCACAAGGTGAAAAACTCAATAACACGTCTGTACACCTCTGGCCCTTATGCAAGTAGTTATTCGGCTTGGCATTGATCATTAAATGTGACTGATGTCCTCCTGCCAAATTCTGTCCATCTGGCACACTGGATCGTCAAAATCCCGAGCTCGTTGGCTGGACCTGCCCATAATGCTCCAAACGTACTGAATAGGAGAGAGATCTAGCTACCTTACTGGCTAAAGTAGCGCTCGGCAAGCACGAAGACAAGCATTCGAAACTCATGCAGCATTTAATTAACTCGTGCAGACTGGTTACATTTGAGGTAGCCGTGCATTATCTACCCCAAATGTAAGCCCATGATGACGACACAACGAGGCGAAGCACTTCGTCGATGTACCAGTGTGCTGCAATAGCTACACCCCAAAACCAACCAATGAAATAACATATTGGTGTTAACTCTTGTTGTTAGCCTATTTTTACTTCCTCCATGTATTCATCAAGCTCTCTCTCTCTCCATATATTAGCTTAATAATTTGTTTACTGTAATTGTAGCGATTTACATGCAAAAATAAAGGCTGAGAGCAATATATTTTGCATTCGAGTGTCGAGAAAAAAGTTCTATATAAAGTAACAAAATATTAAGATAGAATTTTTAAGTATTGTTAATATCTGACATCTTATTGTGAATATAATAATTATTATCATACCATTATTTGAAACACTCTAAGTATACCTTCTATATTCTTTTGATTTTTTCTGATTTGTAGAGAATATAAGAAATGTCAGTTCACATTAATAAGGTTTTAAAAGCAAAATCTTTCAATTATGCACTTACAAAGAACTATTATAGACACTTTGTACGGGAAAACAAATTTTTTTAATTTTTATAATTTTAAATACTTACACTTGTTTCTTTTATAACATTTAAATTTTGTTTAAAAGATATCTTATGAATAAAAAACACTCTATTAGGTGTAAAACGAGTGTGCATAGAGAATTTTGTATGAAGATACTTTTGAAAAAATTAATAAATATTCCATAATATGGAATTATTTTATTTTAAAATTTAAATCCTGACTTCATAAATATATTACATGCAATATATTAAATACAATCAGATGAATTAAAAACAAAATTAATTTTATTTCAAAGTCTACTATCAAAGTTCTATATTTCTTTATGCTTCAATAAATAAACTTGAGAAGTTCTTATTACCGAATCAAAAAATAAATTAATGTATAAGACTGTATTAAAATCTAAACATGTTCCGAGAAATTCGGGATACGTTTTTTTCCTGTGGAAATTTCAGTATAAAAATATCAATCAAAAATTACACAGAATAACCATCGTAGCTTGTCCCGGTATCTTTTCGGTGGAAATAGACAGAAACCATAAAAGATTCGATTAATATTTTCTTTATTTCTTCTAAGAATCTTTTTGTGGTAATGGATAAATGGAAAAATTTTAAGAGCATCAATCCAATATAGTTAAAAATGATTAAAAGATAAAAAATAAATTTTTGGATGTCGTTTGAAAAACATGATCATATTTTGAATCACAGTTTTTGATTACACATGATCGAGAAATCTTAAGCACGGATTTAGAAACTTGTAAATCAATTTTGCAAATTTTGCTCTCATTCTGCATTGGAAGGTTCTCAAACGGTCAGCTTTCTATTATATATGGTTTGTTTCTGTATTGAAACAAAGATTCATAAAGTGTCAAACAACAAGTCAGACGAAACCGTAAGGTCCGTATCATACCAGACGGAGATACATTCTGACAAATTTATCGTAAATCAATCGGGAGAACATCTACGCGCTATAGAGTATTTACACCTGATTTTTTCTCTCTATACAGGTGGTCTGCCCTAACGAACGTATGGTTATTAAATAAGTTAATGAGTATTTTAATAAAAAAAAGCTAGATATCTAACAACATTATACACAAGAATATTCTCACACTGGTACGCACACAACAATAGCATGTCATCGTGGTACGACAATAGTATGCCCAAGAATAATCTTGATGGCCTTACTCGCGTAGATCTGGCAAAGTGATAAACTTATTTCCAAGCGCAAGGTCGCCAGAGGAAATAGTTTACCCTTTTAGGCACTTGGAGAGATATTTACGTGTTGAATGCGAGAAGTTTGTATGTTTGTATTGGACAAACATATATGAGGTGAAGATGTTCGTTTTGGACGATGCAATTTTTATTTTTCAGTGCAACATAATGAGGAATTTTTAACTTAAGCGAAATATCTCGATTGTAAGAAGGTCACCAGAGGAATTAGTTTACCCCTTTAGTCACTTAGCGTGATGTTTGATTCCTGTTAAATGCGAGAAATTTTCTATGTGTTCATGTTGGACAAGCATACATGACGAGAAGATGTTCGTTTTGGACGATGCAATTGTTATTTTTCAATACAACTTAACGAGAATTTTTATCTTAAGCGAAATATCTCGATTGTAAAAAGGTCACAGAGGAATTAGTTTACCCCTTTAGTCACTTAGCGTGATGTTTGATTCCTGTTAAATGCGAGAAATTTTCTATGTGTTCATGTTGGACAAGCATACATGACGAGAAGATGTTCGTTTTGGACGATGCAATTGTTATTTTTCAATACAACTTAACGGGGTACTTTTTTTCCATCTTAAGAGAAATTTTTTGTTTGCAAGAAGGTCGCCAGAAGAAGTAGTTTACCCTTTTAGTCACTTGGAGAGATATTTACTTCTTGTTAAATGCGAGAAGTTTGTCTGTACGTTCGTATGGGGCAAACATACATGACGAGGAGATGTTCGTTTTGGACGATGCAATTGTTATTTTTCAATACAACTTAACGGGGTAATTTTATTTTCAACTTAAGCGAAATTTCACATTTATAGTTTTGTATAAGGAATTCCGCGAGAACAAAGAAAATAAATTTACTGAGAAATTTATGGTTACAAAAAATATTTTCAAACACAGATTTTACTTCATTATATAAAACAGAAAATTAATAAATTAATAAACTACTGTAAATAGAGAGAAAATATAACATAAGAATCATTTGAAAATTGAGACTAAAATTCTTAAAATATTAATAGATTGTGTTGAATGTTTGTCGCAAACTTTTGAAAACAAACTTTCGAAACTTTCGAAAACAGTCGTAAACTTTCTTAATTTCTCTTTCATAGAGATCCCGTATTTTTCCTCAATTTTTTGGGATAAAAACACAATTCTATGACTGTATAAAGAAGATGAATGCAACAATAACACTCTTATAAAAACCGATAATAAGCTAAATACAGCTAATTTTTATTGATTTATATAAAACAGAAAATTAATAAATTCCTACACTACCGTAAATAGATAGAAAATATAACATAAGCATCATCTGAAAATTTAGGCTAAAAAAATTCAGAAAATATTAATAGGTTGTGTTGCATGTTTGTGGCAAACTCATAATAATCCGTACTTCGAAAACAGTCATAAACTTTCTTAATTTCTCTTTAGTAAAGATCTCTTATTTTTCCTCAAGTATTTTGGGGAAAAATAATTCTATGGCTGTTTAAAGAAGTCTAAGGAAACAATAACACTATTTTATAAAATTCCATGATAAACTAAATAAAGATATTTATTATTGATTTATATAAAACAGAAAATTAATAAATTCCTACACTACCGTAAATAGATAGAAAATATAACATAAGCATCATCTGAAAATTTAGGCTAAAAAAATTCAGAAAATATTAATAGGTTGTGTTGATTGTTTGTAGCAAACTCACTCATAATAATCCGTACTTCGAAAGCAGTAGTAAACCATTTTTAATTTCTCTGAAGTAGAGATCCCGTATTTTTGCTCAATTTTTTGGGATAAAAACACAATTCTATGACTGTATAAAGAAGATGAATGCAACAATAACACTCTTATAAAAACCGATAATAAGCTAAATACAGCTAATTTTTATTGATTTATATAAAACAGAAAATTAATAAATTCCTACACTACTGTAAAAAGAGAGAAAATATAATATAAGAATCATTTGAAAATTTAGGTAAAATATATCTCAAAAAATATTAATAGTTTGTGTTGCATGTTTGTGGCAAACTCATAATAATCCGTACTTCGAAAACAGTCGTAAACTTTCTTAATTTCTCTGTAGTAGAGATCCCGTATTTTTCCTCAATTTTTTGGGATAAAAACACAATTCTATGACTGTATAAAGAAGATGAATGCAACAATAACACTCTTATAAAAATCAATGATAAGCTAAATAAAGCTATTTATTAATTATTTATATAAAACAAAAAACCAATACATTACTAAACTACTGTAAATAGAAGGAAAATATTACATAAGCATAATTTCAAAATTTAGACAAAAAATATCTCAGAAAATATTAAGAGATTGTGTTGAATGTTTGTCGCAAACTCATAATAATCCGTACTTCGAAAACAGTCGTAAGCATTTTTAATTTCTCTGTAGTAGAGATCCCGTATTTTTGCTCACTTTTTTGGGGGGTAAAAAGCAATTCTATGATTGATTAGAGAAGACGAATGAAACAATAACACTAACTTATAAAAATCAATGATAAGCTAAATAAAGCTATTTATTAATTATTTATATAAAACAAAAAACCAATACATTACTAAACTACTGTAAATAGAAGGAAAATATTACATAAACATATTTCAAAATTTAGACAAAAAAATATCTCAGAAAATATTAATAGATTGTGTTGAATGTTTGTCGCAAACTCATAATGATCTATACTTTGAAAACAACCATAAACTTTCTTAATTTCTCTGTAATAGAGATCTCGTATTTTTCCCAATTGTTTGGGTAAAAAGACAATTCTATGACTGTTTAAAGAAGACGAAGGAAACAATCAAACTATCTTACAAAAATAAATGCTAAGCTAAATATATTTATCATTCATTTATAAAAAACAGAAAATTAATAAATTACTAAACTACTGTAGATGGAGAGAAAATATTACATAAGCATCTTTTACAAGTTTAGGCAAAAAATATTAATAGTTTGTGTTGAATGTTTGCCTCAAACTCATAATAATCCATAATTTGAAAACAATCATAAACTTTCTTAATTTCTCTGTAATAGAGATCCGGTTTTATTCCTCAATTATTTTGGGAAAATAAAATTCTATGACTGTTGAAAGAAGATATCTAAAACAATAACACTGTCTTATAAAAATTCATGATAAGCTAAATAAAGCTATTTATTATTTATTTATAAAAAACAGAAAATTAATAAATTACTAAACTACTGTAGATGGAGAGAAAATATTACATAAGCATCTTTTACAAGTTTAGGCAAAAAATATTAAAAATTTGTATTCAATGTTTGTCTCAAACTAATAATAATCCATGCTTTGAAAACGATCATAAACTTTCTTAATTTCTCTGTAATAGAGATCCCGAATTATTCCTCAAGTATTTTGGAAAATAAAATTCTATGACTGTTTAAAGAAGATATCTAAAACAATAACACTGTCTTATAAAAAATCATGATAAGCTAAATAAAGCTATTTAATATTTATTTATACAAAACAGAAAATTAATAAATTACTAAACTACTCTAAATAGAGAGAAAATGTAACATAAGAATCATTTTGAATCTCAAAAAATACTAATAGTTTGTGTTGAATGTTTATCTTAAACTCATAATAATCCATATTTTTAAAACAATCATAAACTTTCTTACGTTCTACGTAATAGAGATCCGGTTTTATTCGTCAAGTATTTTGGAAAAATAAAATTCTATGACTGTTTAAAGAAGATATCTAAAACAATAACACTGTCTTATAAAAATTCATGATAAGCTAAATAAAGCTATTTATTATTTATTTATACAAAACAGAAAATTAATAAATTACTAAATTAATCTAAATAGAAAGAAAATGTAACATAAGCATCATTTGAAATTTAGCAAAAAATATCTCAAAAAATATTAATAGTTTGTGTTAAATGTTTGCCTCAAAATCATAATGATTTGTACTTTGAAAACAATCATAAACTTTCTTAATTTCTCTGTAATAGAGATCCCGTTTTATTCCTCAATATTTTGGGAAAATAAAATTCTATGACAGTTTAAAGAAGATATCTAAAACAATAACACTGTCTTATAAAAATCCATGATAAGCTAAATAAAGCTATTTATTATTTATTTATACAAAACAGAAAATTAATAAATTACTAAACTTCTCTAAATAGAGAGAAAATGTAACATAAGCATCATTTGAAATTTTAGACAAAAAATATCTCAGAAAATATTAATAGTTTGTGTTGAATGTTTGTCTCAAACGCATAATAATCCATACTTTGAAAACAATCATAAACTTTCTTAATTTCTCTATAATAGAGATCCGGTTTTATTCCTCAATATTTTGGAAAAATAAATTTCTATGACAGTTTAAAGAAGATATCTAAAACAATAACACTGTCTTATAAAAATCCATGATAAGCTAAATAAAGCTATTTATTATTTATTTATACAAAACAGAAAATTAATAAATTACTAAACTACTCTAAATAGAGAGAAAATGTAACATAAGCATCATTTTGATTCTCAAAAAATATTAATAGTTTATGTTGAATGTTTGTCTGAAACTCATAATGATCTATACTTTGAAAACAATCATAAACTTTCTTAATTTCTCTGTAATAGAGATCCCGTTTTATTCCTCAATTATTTTGGGAAAATAAAATTCTATGACTGTTGAAAGAAGATATCTAAAACAATAACACTGTCTTATAAAAATCCATGATAAGCTAAATAAAGCTATTTATTTTTTAATAATTTATAAAAAATAGAAAATCATTAAATTACTAAACTACTCTAAATAGAGAGAAAATGTAACATAAGCATCATTTGGAAGTTTAGACAAAAAATATCTCAGAAAATATTAATAGTTTGTGTTGAATGTTTGTCTCAAACTCATAATAATCCATACTTTGAAAACAATCATAAACTTTCTTAATTTCTCTGTAATAGAGATCCCGTTTTATTCCTCAATATTTTGGGAAAATAAAATTCTATGACAGTTTAAAGAAGATATCTAAAACAATAACACTGTCTTATAAAAATCCATGATAAGCTAAATAAAGCTATTTATTATTTATTTATACAAAACAGAAAATTAATAAATTACTAAACTACTCTAAATAGAGAGAAAATGTAACATAAGCATGATTTTGAAATTTAGTCAAAAAATATCTCAAAAAATATTAATAGTTTGTGTTAAATGTTTGCCTCAAAATCATAATGATTTGTACTTTGAAAACAATCTGAAACATTCTTAATTTCTCTGTAATAGAGATCCCGTTTTATTCCTCAATTATTTTGGGAAAATAAAATTCTATCACTGTTGAAAGAAGATATCTAAAACAATGACACTGTCTTATAAAAATCCATGATAAGCTAAAAAAAGCTATTTATTATTTATTTAAACAAAACAGAAAATTAATAAATTACTAAACTTCTCTAAATAGAGAGAAAATGTAACATAAGCATCGTTTGAAACTTTAGACAAAAATATCTCAGAAAATATTAATAGTTTGCGTTGAATGTTTGTCTCATAATAATCCATACATTGAAAACAGTCATAATCTTTCTAAATTTCTCTGTAGTAGAGATCCGGTTTTATTCCTCAAGTATTTTGGGGAAATAAAATTCTATGACTGTTTAAAGAAGTCTAAGGAAACAATAACACTATTTTATAAAATTCCATGATAAACTAAATAAAGATATTTATTATTTATTTATACAAAACAGAAAATTTATAAATTACTAAACTACTTTAAATAGAAGGAAAATATTACAGAAGCATCATTTCAAAATTTAGACAAAAAATATGTCAGAAAATATTGATAGTTTGTATTGAATGTTTGTCGCAAACTCATAATAATCCATACTTTGAAAACAATCATAAACTTTCTTAATTTCTCTATATTAGAGATCCCGTATTTTCCCTCAAGTATTTTGGGAAAAAACAATTCTATTACTGTTTGAAGAAAACATCTGAAACAATAACACTGTCTTATAAAAATCAATGATAAGCTAAATAAAGCTATTTATTCCTTTGATGCTTTTATATTTTACATTGAAAAAGATCAATTCAAAATTTTTTATAAAAATACTTAAATTTTGTAGCACGTAGTGAGGAAAATCGTAAAATCAGCATAACAAGTTTGCCTTCAACATCATTCTTTTAACAAAGCAATGAAAATTTATTCAGAAACATCAAACTGATTTTGGAAAAACATATACTTTTAACATTTTAAACTAGTTTAAGATTCGATACTTTAGATAAACTTGATAAACAACAACGAACGCCTTAAGTCTTCTAAACATTTTACTTTGTTGTTCATTTCTTATTCATACATTTATTCTACTTTAAATTTTCTTGATTTTAAAACGTTGTACTTCTGTTTCGTATTATTTCTTTTATGTCTGTTAAAAAGAAATTTTTATGTTTTATTTTTTTTAATGTCGATAACAATCAGATCTTGAATAAACTGAAAGCAAACTTAAAGTGTAGATTTGTTTTCTTTCTTAAGAATAATATAAAATGCCAAATTAAAAATTATTTTTTTACTTAAAATGACTGTTCGTAATATTTTCATAGTGAAAAAGAAAATAATGAATCATTAAATAATAATTGGGTCATTACAGGATATATTTACTGTTGAAGTGTTTAATTCATTGTATACTGAAGAGAACTGCAAATAGCACATTTAAAAATGAGATATTTTCAGCAAAAGGAAATTATTTTTTTGACAAAATACTAGACACAGAGTTAAGCGAAGTAAAATCTTAGTTCATTTATAGATTGGAACATGATGTTATGCAACTATTAACACTTTGACTGCCAAACCAAAATTGCAAATGTTCACAACGGGGCCAAACTTTTTTTTGTGTAATTTGTATTTTTTCAACATAAAACTATATATAAAAACAATATTTCAAAACAAACAATATTTTAAAACAAACTCTCTCTATTTATATAAATACCCTTTTTTGTTGCATGTTCCAAATATTTAATTTTTCATAAAACTTAGCTCAAAAAATCGGCCTGAAGTGTTAAAACACCATGGCTATCATATCGGATAGCCAGTGTCTCAACGGAAATATCACTGGATATCACATATGATAGCCATGGCAGTCAAAGTGTTAACAGTAAGATATTTGTTGAACTCATTATACACAGTCTTTAATAGTGAAATTTATTTTACTGTGACATCGGGAAAAAATATTTCATTTTAAATTGTTTGTGAGAAATTCTGGAATACTCTTTTTCAGGAGCAAATTATAACATTCTACAAGCACAAACTTAAAAAAAATGAAAATATAGCCTTTTCGAGAATTTGTTGTTATATTTTATGATATAATATTTTTATAGAATTCTTAAAAGGCTAGCCGGGAGTTTTATTTATTCCATAGGTAAATAGTAAGCGTCAGAAATCCGATATGACAGGTACAGTCCCTCCTTACATTTTTCTTAAATTTTAATATTTATTTAAAAGTTTCTGCTCGAAATAGAAATGTATTCAACATGCAGCAAGACTCCTCTAGATGGTATCCTTTTAGTAAGGAGAAGTGTTGAAAATTTGGAACGAAAGTTTAGTCTAATAATGATTGAAGCAGCTTCGTACATACTTTAACCCTTTAAAAGTCACCAAAATAAATTCATTGGAATTTAATGTAATTAGTTTATAAATGTTATCTATGAACTTCGTAAATGTAAAATATATGATACGTTTTCTTTACATTTCTTAGAAGGGTTTGCCTTAGAGGATACATAAGGAGAGTTTAAGAAGTGGTTTAACTGACTAGCCCCTCCCCTTGTACAGCTTCAACATTAGGCTTTCTTAAAAGTTTAACTATACAGGAAGAACAATAAATAAGAATCTTTAAAATGGTATAATAAATAAATAGCTTAACAATTTATAAGTGTTGTTTGTATAGATACTATTAATTGGGGTCATAAGTAAGATAAATTGAATTACTGAGTTCTCGGGTACAGCAAGTTTAAATACATATATTTCAAAAGAAAATATAAATTAAATGTAGAGCTGTCATCTGTTGTAAATTTAAAATGTCAAAAACATCAAACAAAAATCAAAAATTCATCCATGTCTCCAAAAAGTTTTTTTTTAATTGCAGAAGCTCTTAATTCTACATCATTGGCTTCCATACATCACAGATGTATAAGATTGGAGACGTAACTAAGTAAAAAAAGTACTTCAAAAAGTAAAGTTTAAAAGAAAGATGTTTAATAGGTGGTTTTCCTGTGAAACCACTGTCCGCTAAAGTATTAATGCACTTATGCTAAATATGGCTTTCTTATCACCTTGGAGAGTAATTAAGTAATGTTCCTCCGGCAGTAGAGTTAATTTATTCAAAATGAAGTCTTTCCAGCTCAGACACGAAATTTTGTTTACTATTGCTCCAGTCTCAGTGAACGTGACAGTTACAAAATTGAAACTTTTTCGAAACTAAGACATGGTAAAGTGAAAGGAAACAAAAAAAATTATCTTTGGCCTGCTCACGCTTCAATAATTTTTTAAATATATGATACCACGTGATAGAACAGCCAATTCTTTAAGATGATATCTTTTGCTTTTTTAAAATTCATTATGTCTGTTAAATGTACTTATTTGCATTCGAAAAGAATATACCGAAATTTCTTACAAATAATTTAAAATTTAATATGATTTTCTCGGTGTTTTTCTAAAGAAAATGATAGCATTTTTGGTAACTTGTGTTCTATCCCGTGGTATAGATAAAAAAAACTTTTAAAGTGCTAACTGGTAAAAGGGAATTTTTTATCTTCCCTTCTTGAATATATTTATCTCCAATGCAGCAAGCGATAAAGACATTATCCTAACCACTTAGCAAAGCTGAGAACCTGTTACTCATTTAGAACCTTTAATGGAGCAAATGTAGCTTAAGATATGCTATGGAAGCGGATAACGTAACCCCAGCTCGGTCTTCGTAGTTTAAAAGCAGGGATTAAGCAGAAAACCCCAAGGCTTGGCCTGCCACCCCTAGAGGTATCTATTGAAAACTTAGAGGACTTTGTGACCAAGAACGTATTTTACTTGCCCCAATCACCTTTAGCGAACACGGCAGGTCTTAAGCCGGCTCTAGCTCCGACCCCGCAACCTTTCAGTTACGAAATCGCTTCCTTTGCCAACTGAGCTACCGCTGCTCCCATACCTGAATATTGCGCGAGAGAAACCCAATATGACAGACACAAACCCCCTATTTTGTCTCATACATTTTATTATGTTAAAGGTTAAGGCCTTTCAAAAAGATATGCATTCAAAATGCACCAAGATCCTTTAGAAAGTATGAGTTGGTTTAGGAATGGGAAATCCTGAAATTTAGGAAAGAGTATAGCAGTCTAATGACGATTGCAAAAACGTCGTACATACTTTATTGCACTTATGCTAAATATGGATTTCTTATCACCTTGGAGAATAATTAAGTAATGTTTCTCCGGCAGTAGGGTTTATTTATTCAAAAGGAAATTTTCTGGCGGTGCCACGGATTTTCTTTTCGATTCATTTTTTTTCTTTGTCAATGTTCCATTCCCACCTTGTGAACGTGACATTTACAAAAATGAAACTTTTTCGAAACTAAGAGAAGGTAGAGTGGAACAGGTGTCACGCAATGTTCACTCTGCAAGTTATACATTGTAGAACGTGACTTGCATAATGTGTGCAATCTCGATTTTCTCGTTCTTTATTCACCTCTTTCTTTAAGGAGAAATAACCTTTAAAATCATGCAAAATCTGTTTAAATACTATAGGCAATGTGTGTACAGAAGAATCTCTGATTAACGGCACTGACTAGACCTACAAACCTGTGCATAATGATAACTGCTTTGATCCTAAGATTTTTTTTTTAATTTTCTTAATCAGTGTTAATACTCACTTGGAAGAAGAGAAAAAACACTATGGTTAAATATATACATAGTGGCATGACATCATATTCTAGATTTAATTATTGAATTCGATATTGTTTATATTCTATATCATTTTTATGCAAGGCACTACTTCAGCAAATTTTTGAAGAACACTTATTGTAATTTGAAATTTTACTGTCTATATATATTGTAATGCAAACCCACGTGATAAAAAAGCAAAAACCTAAAACACTTATTCTATTAACAGAAATCATACTCAATTGGTAGGGTGAAAAACAAGCACCAAATGACATATAGAAATTCAGATTTAGTTATAACATTCGATATTGTTTTTCTTCTACATCATTTTTTACAAGCCACTATTTTATCAAACTTTTGGAGATTTTGTTAATACATTCGATATTGTTTTTATTCTACACAATTTTGTGCAAGGCACTATTTTATCAAACATTTGGAAAACAGTAATTGCAATTTGAAATTTTACTGTCTATTTATATTATTATGCAAACCTGCGTCATGAAAAAGCAAAAAAGTAAAACATTTATTCTATTAACAGAATTCATACACAATTGGTAAGGTGAAAAACAAGCACCAAATGACATATCATAGAAATTCAGATTTAGTTATTACAATTCTGTTGAGGTTTTACCATAAACAATTTTTGAGTAATGCATCAACTAATACATTGTTACCAAAGTAAATTTTCTAAATGCGCTTATTTCAAATTTTTTTGCTTATTTATATTATATTGTAAACTGGCAATGTAAAATTAAAAAAAAGATTAAAGTTTTGTACTATGAATTTGGTTATCATTAATATTACATAAAATTAAAACTTATATGAAAAAGGCACACTATATTTACAATAAATAGTTACTATAATATATATATTGTAATTTATTATCAAATGCATTTGATATTAATAATATAAATGTGCAATAATAATTATGAGTGAGGAATGAAATAGAAAGAAAAAAAGCGCTTTCGTACAATCTCATATTAAAAAAGTATTTAGTATAATTCAGTACATACTATATTAAAAACTTTTTTCCATAATAAAAAAGTTTTAAAGCACTTTCAAACACCACACAAAACCTGTTGATGTATCCCTTATTAACGCAATGCAAATTTACCTAGATGATTTGTAATGGGGTTACAAATATCTACGTTTTTATTATTTAAGTAACAATAAATTAAATCTGTCAATATAATCCAAAGTAATATATGCACAAGTACAAAAATATTAGATGTGCAAAGTATCAAACTGTTTAACGATAATCCTCCTTAATCTCACTGATTTTTTTCTATTTTTTCAATGTATTACATATTTACGCAATGCAAATTCACAAAGATGACTATTAATGGTGTCATAAATACTTTCATTTTAAATTATTCAAACAATAAATTAGATTTATTAAAATCATCCAAAATAATGTAACCTCACTAGGTAGATAAACATTGGATAGGCAGAATACCAAATTGTCTTTAACGATATCTGTGATGAGGCGATTTAGATCAGTAATATAATTGATTAATTCATACGAGAAGTAAAATGCTTGGGATCTAAATCTGACCTCATCACTTCTTTTGTAAAGGACAGCGAACCATAAAGTCTATTCAACGGCTTTTTCGTCTTGTGCGGTAGTCTCGAGCGGGGTTCTGATCCCAGTCCCAAATTAGAATCCCGTCTCCGTAGATGACACTAAATAAGAATGTACTTTTGTGGAGTTATTTATGAGTCCCTAAGGGTCAGTGCCCAATTTGAAGGGGCAAGGTATTTTCACGTTGTCGGTTTCAAGGCGGGGTTAAGAAGACCAATAAAATTTTTACAATTATCCCGATTGGACGAACAGGAGGAAGAGGGGACAAAGATGAAACTGATATAAAAGAAGAAAAGTTTAGAAAGAGAGGGAGAAGTTCGAGAGTGGAGTCGAATCGAAGGGAGCAGAGCAGTCTAGTCGAGGAGAGACAAGGCCGACTGTCAGTGTTCGCGGAGTCGAGTAGAGTTGAAGTCGGAGTTCGGAGGTCGAGAGTTCGACGGCAAGTGATCAGGACTCGAGGACAAAGTATGGGGATCAAAGGAGTTGGGCCCAAGGAACACCTCGACATCTGTCAGCGACTAGAAATTTCCAGCTCATCCACTTTTCAGTATCATCCCGAGTTATATTAGAAGGTCCCATACCAGCGGTGATACGGAGTCCACATTATCATCACTTCAATCGAAAGTTATCTACAAGAGCTCCCAAGAGTACCGCCTTTTCATACCCAAAATATCCACAAAGGTACGCATTATTATACATATTTGAAATTGATATTGGGTCCTCTCTCCTATATACATAGAGTTAGTTAATTGATAGGAAATTATTATTATCATATCTTAAATGGTCTGGCATCTATTTTGATTATATTAAAAAGTAAATCGTATGAAACTTAATCTAAATCTTGTATATTAATAAGGTATATATAAATGTAATAAATTGACTTATTTTTACTTTAAATCTGTTTTCAGTCGTTCTTAATTTAGCGTATTAGTTTATTTTTATTTTATGTCTGTAGTCTCTCAGAACCTGTGGTTGAATTTAAACTTAAAATATCTACACAACGCAACCCGAATAATATTTAGTCTTTGTGACTAAAAGAAATAAACAACCACTATAACTTTGATCATAGGTGAATACCTAATTTTAAACGAGAGCTAAACGACAATAACCTGTTTAGAACAATATTTTTTCTAAACCCCCTACACTATCGTTACAGTCAGGTTAACTGTACCATTCTTTTGTTTTGTTTTAAATATATAAATTCTATTCGAAACTTTAGTATGAAGATATAAGGTGAATACAATAATTTTTTCTACATAGTAAGTTTTTAAGGTTTATAAGTAAAATAACATGTTAATACAAGAATATAAACAATTTACTTAAACTCACTCCATGATAGTTTTTGATAAAAATTGTTTCATTAATTTATTTTTTAGGTAAAGTAAAAATACAAAATGCCATACAAAGAACAATCCATCTACTGAAGCTAATACATTGCATAGTACGTCGACTACATTATTACTTTCAGAATATTTCATAAGGCACATTTTTGCTTCACGAAAAATTGCTGTTAAACTCTGCAAGTTATACATTATAGAACATGACTTGTATAAAGTGTCTTCATTTTTTTTAGTTCTTTCTCAAGATAAAATGTTTGAAACCCTTTAAAAACCTTCTAAATGTTATTTTGAAATGTCTGTATCATTCATTCTAGTTTTAAAAAGGAAAATTCTGTTAGACATTTTAGCATAATAAGTATAAGTTGGATGCAATATTTTTCTAGATAGTAGTCGAAGATAATATTTAAATACATTTAAAGCAATTTTTTATTTGATCCCACTCAAAGAGAGTCATTTCTAGAGGTGTTTTAATGAACATTTTCATGCCCAAATGGTTCCCCAAAACTTTCTTCTTTGTCGCCGGAAATTTCTGCAAAATTGTTAATTAAAATATACAACTATAAAGCAAAAAGTTCATTATCACATAATAAACTTATCTGCTTTTCATGGGATATTACACACAACTAAACGAGATTTTTCGAAGTTACTGATGAATATATTCTGGTATAATATTTTTATTAAACATCTAATAATCTAAACGACTAATAAAAATGTGTTCTGTTAAAATTGAGTTATTTGGGGTTAAATGGGGGCAACACGTTGAAATAGCGATTATCTCTCCAATAGCACCACGATAGTATACGTACATAAAAGTATTAATATATTGTTACTTCATTGTACAAAGTAAAGGAAGTGTTGTAATCACGATAAATTTCAGTGCTCGGTTTCAATAGAAATAAATATTTTGACAATGTTTGACTGATTTTCACTATTATTAGTGTTATGCTTTTATGTACATGCAAAGAAACTTTAATATTGAAACTTTAAATATCCATATTGACCACTCTTGAACTAGTGATACCTAGTTTACTCTTGCGTCACTGCATATATGCACTATGCATGTATGTATGTATGTAATCCAGTGGAAATTATTTCCTCTGGTCACAACAATTAATATTGTAGCCCTTATTGTTTTTACTTTTCCGGGCTACTGGGTAAGGAGAAGCCTAATCAGCTAGAAGTAACGAAGTAAGATGCAGTCGGGTCACATTGAAGAGAACGGCACACAAGTCCAGATCTAATGGAAATTTTATTAAAGAGCTACTAGAAAAAGACATCTTTACTAGTCAGCTGCAGACTAGAAAATGTACACAAAAACATGTGCTGGAGCAGAGGTTGACCCCAGAGCGAAAAGCATAGAATTTTCCCAGGGGGCAACAAACTTATTCAGTGAACTTAGATCATTGTAGGAGTGAGGTATTGTATTCAGACAGCTGGAAAACGTGTTGAATGCATAGAAAATTTACATCTATTGCACAGAAATCTTTGAGAAATGTGTTGGAGGAATTTTAAGTCGAAACACTCCTTTAATTAAGACATTTTGTTTCTGGGGAAATAGAATTTAAGGAATTAGAATGGGAGAGAGGAGGTTTTAGAAGAGATATTGTTAGCTTATTGAAAGCTATAATATAATAGTTGAAGTAGAAGCATTTTGCCCTATTAATCCTGAACAGTATTAAGACAACCGTTAGCATAATTTAAAACTACATTTATTAAACGTAAAAGTAAAGGAAAATAAACATCGGCTAACTGCCGTACACACATGGCAGCACAACCACACTGACTGACCGATACATAGCCTTTTTCCCCCGAGTACTTATCGGTAGGGAAAGAAACGATCTTCAAACGTATGCAATACGTCACGGCTCGAATAAAAAATGCATGCATAATATATATGCTAATATCGTCAGTGGTTATGAGATGGGTAATAAAATATTTAAATTACTTATAAAATAAAGTGACTAATTTTCTAACAGATATTATAGTGAAATAATTTTGATATATTACTTATATTTATCTACGAATGTATGTATCTCGTGTAACGCAAAAGGGATTAGCTGTAAGAAGATCGAAATTTTGTATATTAGACTGTTATAACGTATTATTGTACATTTTTCCTTTTGGTAGTAATCTGCACACTGTATAACGTTATTAACGATGTGAGGAATATCTCAAAAACGATTTATTCCTTTTCTTTTGATTTCTATCTGTAATATTTAAAACAAAAAATTCAATATAAAGTATGAATGTAAAGACTCTAGGGCATAACTCAGAACATTAAAATTCTGTATTTAGGACAAATATAATATTTAGTTGTGCACATCATTTCTGTTTGCACTCTCCACTCTTTATAACGAAAAATTTTCTATATAGCGTTTATTATCACTATAGGGTATAACTCAAAAACGATTAGTCGTGGTATGTTGAATTTTTGATTTTAGGACTGTTTTAGCGTCTAGTGGTGCACATAGATTTCAATTATAATCTGCAACAAAATAAGCTAAAAATCTCATAATAATGGCCATTACCCTTTTAATCTACAGCAATGCAACACAAGGATGTTGAAGTACATATATGCAGTTGTAACATTATTGTTTATATAGTGAAAAAAAATCCCACAGTAAACTTTCAGAAAGCAAAAATAACAATATCTTATTTGCAGATAACAATTTTCAATTTTTACTGTTTATTACTTTCTGGAAAATAGTAAAGAAAAGATTGTAATTGAGGAAAGCCTCGGTTCAGAACGATATATATATATATATATATATATATATATATATATTTATATATATATATATATATATATATATATATATATATATATGTGTATATATATATATATATATATATATATATATTATATATATATATATGTATATTATATGTATAGCGAATTATAATATATAAAATAGTTGGAACTCTTTAACAATTTAAAGATATATATATAAGATATATATAGCTCTTTAAAGATTTAACTCTTTATATAGATATATATACATATATATATATACAGAGCATATATATATATATATATATATAGACATATATAATTATGTATACATATATAATATATATATATATATACATATATAACATATATATATCGTAATATATATATATATATATATATATATATATATATATATATATATATATATATATATATATATATATATATATATATATATATATTATATATATATATATATATTATATATATATATATATATATATATATATATATATATAAATGTCTTAATATAACGAGTATTAAAGCTGCGTGTCTCTGCCCGATGGTAGTAAGTAAGCTCTACTCAGGCAAACGAAACCTACTTTGAATCTTGAACAGAATGTGTAAACGGTAATTCCAATGACGCATCATACAAAATAAAGAATTGATATAATATCATAGACGTACAATGAAGTCATGTGTTGTAAAAACAGGTTTTTCTTTTAAATTCTAGTGAACGGATGATTTAAAACACCACAACAAACATTATATACTGAAACTAGTACACTGCATAGTACGTTGGCTATGTGATTAGTTTTTGAACAGCTCTTGAATTGTTATTCCTGAAAAATGGTTGCTTTCGACCCTTTCATTCAGTTGACGCATAAAGTGGGTATTCAACATGCGGCTACAAATATAGATTTCCTTACTCTAAATAGCAGTATTGCGTGCAGGTTTCGTTCAGAAGGTGATTATCTAGCGGAACGTATTTTTTTTTTATGTTTGGCGATGGGACTCATCATCGGAACCTTAAAGGTTTTTCTGTGCCGGTTTCAAAGCTAAAAATAAGAATTTTTGTTCAATTATTGTAAAAAATGAAAATGGAAAAAATAGTTTATGATAATGAGAATATTATTTTTCTTTTAGAAATGAATAGATACAGAACGTAATATATTTTGGCTGTTTTAAAACTAACGTAAAAGTTAACGCTTACGGCAATAAGAAATGAATATTTTTGTGTGCTGGTGACATTTATAATCATCTTAAATTTTTAAATATATAGATATTTAGTGTTATGTAACTAAACAGACACTATTAGTATTGATGTTCATAGAGATTTTGAGTTGGTTTAAAGCAGCAGATATATATTTATTAGACTAAGTATATCAAAATGTCGACGGTACAACACAAAATTATTCTGTCAAAAATATATACAAACAGTTTATTCCCATAAGCAAAAATTGTAGCATTTACTTCTAATTGATTAACAAAGTACAAATTATCTTATGATTTGAACTAGTTATTCCTGACCATTAACGTATATTTTATGCGGAATAAGAACTAGTAGTTAGACATTTACGAAATTTTACGAACATGTATGTGTTCGTAAAATTATTATGTGTTCTAATAGTAACAGATTATCCTTAATTTCTAAGGTAAATTTATTTTCTTTTATGATTTAACAGAGCTATTATACAAATTTAAAAATTTTACGTTTGGTTTTGCTCAAGTCCACTACGGTCTACTTTTTTGCTACACAAGTGTAATGAGAAAGGGAATTACAGTTTAAAGCCGATTCCCAATGGCTACGAACATCCATGGCACAGTGGGACTCGAACCCATGATCTCCAGAACCGAAGGTCAGCTCTCTAACCATTCGGTCATCGTCGGCATTTAGATTGACAACACTAGATTTATGTTCTACAGTAAGGAAAATTCGTATATAAATTTTGGTCTATATCAACTATTAAATAAATTTCAAAATTTATCTTATGAATAAGTAGCCTTAATAATGTGAGTCTTAAACATTAGAAAAACTTGGAATATCGATTTAAAACCGGTATAGGTATAAATACCTTATACAAACCTAATACATTGTTTATAGTTATATAAGTGCTTTCTCCAAAATAGTAATTTTTCGTTCCGAAAATAATAATAATAATTTAAAATTGTTGATTACGATAATATCAGCTTTCAAAAATTAAATTCCCAGCCACTTTAATTAATATTATATTTATGAATTTTAAACTCTATAGCTGGAGAAAATTTGGTAGATAAATTTTAATCGAGGACTACTATTAAATAAATTTTGAAGTTTATAGGAATTAATGGCTTTGTGGCTTTAATAAAATGAATGATAACCGTTTATATTATATTTTATTCTTCATTTTATACTTCAATGTAAACACTGGAATAACAGAAAAATATACAGAAAAGAAAATCAGAATGTGTGTTTCTGTCAGAAAAAGAATTTCACTTATTTTAGGAGACCAACTTTAGTCTGTGCCACCGTAAAAATCTAACCATTATTCCAAAAAGTACTTATTTGACTAACAACTAGTTTAATAAATAAAATATTCTGGAATCAAATTTCCGTTTCAAAAATAAAAAATAATGTAAGCATTAAAGTGATAGTCACATTTGTCGAAAGACAATTTATTTTTTTGTAGTGTATTTGTCCCAATCTCTAAAAATGGAATTACTATGAAACTATTCTCAGCTTAACTAGTCCAGGAAAAAAAAAACCTCTCTATGTAAAATATATAAAGCCAGAGTTTGCAAAAGAAATTTCAAATTAGAAAGGTAATTTAAAATTTTTAAACAAGGTATAAATATAATTTTCAGAAATATTTTTGCACTAGTGTAAAGATTCTTTAGTTCTTAAGGGTAAAGAGAATAAAACAAGTTTAACCACATAAAATAAATTGACTAGTAATAAAACTCGATTAAATTTTTCTAAGTATAGTGGTTTCTATCCCAAGAGGAACATTAAGCAAAAGAAAAGTTAGCTTTCAGTTAGTCTACAAAACCACTGTAGAGCAATAATTTTTTACTAAACTGATTTTTATTGCTGTAATACAGATAAACAAAGTTCCAAACTCAACACCAATTTTGTTTTGAATCATGTGATGAGATGTGTTGGGGTATATATTCGCACATATTTATTTATTATTACAACGAAGTACAAATATTCTAATGTTACAAAAGATTTCAAATTAATCATACAATTACTTTAACGCTTTATTGAAACTTATGGTTGTAGAATTTTAATAACTTTCAAAAACCACTTTACAAATATTTTTCACAAAAAATTTAAAGTGAAGTGTATATTTCTCACTTTAACCCTCCGAGTGGAACACACTGAGGGAAAAAGTCTCCAAAAAATACGCTAAAGTTTTATTGTGTCAGTGACCAAAGTGTTCTATGATTTTTTACTTCACCCTTTGTCAACTAGATTGGAACACGGGAAACCCACCCTCGTTATTGCCCTTTACTTCCTGTTATATATAGATATATAAATAGATATTATAGATTTTTAATTTTTAATACGCATAAAGCTCGTCAAGTCTCGAAGATCATCCCATAAGAAATAATGGATTATAAAAGTACAAATAAAAATATTCTTTAAGAGAATGATTTATATTTTTTTACGAAAGTCATCTAAGCTATTTAAATGGTGCAATTAGAGATATATCTGTTACCGCAAACAAATACTTCGAAATAGAGATTTACAATGCCATGAAAAGCTATCAGCGTCTTTGTGCCTCAGGGAGAAAGGGTGCATCCCTCAATAAATGTCAGTCAAAGAGGCGTGCAGTTCCTAAACAATCGACCTGACCCTCCTACCTCAAAACTCCATGGGGGAAAACACTGGCAGAAATGTACAATACATAAATTTTCGGAACGTTTTTGGAGGTCGAAAATTATACGTGACAACCGCTTTGAAGACATCATCGGTTTGGCGGAATTGTATGTGCGAACCGCTTAGAAGGTTAAACAAACCGATTTTTGATAGCTCAGTCAGCAAAGACAGCTATCTCGTAACTGAAAGGCGTGTTCGGGGCTGGAGCCGACCTAAGATCCACTGTGTTCGTTAAAAGTGATTGGGTCAAGTAAAATATGTTCATGGTCACAATGTCCTACAAGTTCTCAAACGATACTTCAGAGGGTGGCAAGCCAAGACTCCGGGTCTAACTGCTTCAAAAGTACGAGACCCTAGCGGGGATAATGTTACTCGCGTCCGTAGCATTTCTTAAGCCACACGTGCTTCTCGGGTGGTGTTAAATGGGTAACGGCTTTGAAGTCATGTATTGGCATAAAGGTATATGTGCCTGTATTGCCATCTGCATTAGAAAACTTTCTTTTAGATTTAGACAAGCATTACCATGAACAGTTTACCCCACTTTAAAGTGGTGAAAATGAACCTTTTAAATGGTAATAAGTGGAACAAAATTCTTATAGGATAATATAGTAAAATACAATGTTGCCAGTTCCCAAACACCTTATGTATAAATTATATGATTCAAAATAAACTAATTCTAACTAACTTTTACTGTATATGCAACAAAGTAAATAATGAGGAATTTCAGAGAAATCCAAAGATTAGATAAGCATTAAAATATTTGAAATATATCTAGTTTTTGCTTCAAATAATGCAAAATTATTTTACATAATAATTGAATAGTATGAATCCGTAATAATTACTTTCCTTCTAGAATGATACATATTAAAAACCCATTTTTGCATCTTATTCCTAGTTAGAGAGAAATATCAAATTGTCTTTTTTTTTCAGTTGAAAGTCCACTCCCGCCTTAATAATAAATAAGAGGGACGGACGAGAACCTTAAGAAGCTTCTTTTTTCAAAGAACCGTAAGACGTTCATTCCTCTTCATTTTTTTATGTTTCGAAACAGTTTTTTGATATATGTAACCTTTTATTTCTAAAAAAAATATATATATATATATCAGCCTCTTTTATTTGCTATCTTTGTTCAAAAGTTTTTTATTTAGATTGTTCTACAAATATTGTCCATTCTCACAGAAATAATCCGAACTTCTATATACGCATTACGTGTAAAAGTTTATTTTATGTTCTTATTTGCTTGTTTTATAATGTTTGTTAATACATAAATACATTTTTCGAGTGTGTGTTTTGATCTTCTATAAGGCAATTTAATTTATTAATGAAAGTGAAATAATAAATTTCTATACCTAATCTTTTTTTATAAATTTTTCAATTCGTTATATAATATATAACCCTGTTATATTTAAAAGGAATACTTTACAAATTCTTTAATAAAAATATAGCTTTCAGAATTATTTCTTTTAGTGACACCCAGAATTATTATTTTTAAGTAACAAAAAATTACAATAAATGATTAGAATGAATTTCATTCACTCTCAATGTAATATTTAAAATATGTATAAAGTATGTCATCTGATGTTTCATCAGTCAATTAATTTACTAATACAGATGACATGGTACCATCGGATTATTAAAATCTTTTCTATAAAAGGTTTTTCAAATCATCAAAAAGTAAATAGTCCTGTTACATTTAAAATGAATTTTATACAATTTTTTGAGGGGGTAATGTTACTTGCGTCCGTAGCATTCCTTAAGCTACACGTGCTCTTCGAGTAGTCCTAAATGGGTAATGGCTTCTCGGCCATATATTGGCATAAAAGTATACATGCCTGTATTGACACAAGAATTAAAAAACTTTTTAAAGAAATTTAGCCACGCATTACCTTGAAGAGTTTACTACTGTATAACATGGTAAAAAGAACCTTTTAAATGGTAATAAGTGGGAAAAAATTCTCATAGGATAAAATGGAACTAGAAAAATACAACGTGGCCAGTACCCAAACACCTTATGTATAGATTGTACGTTTCAATATAAACTAATTCTAACTATCTTTCACTGTATATGCAGAAAAATAAATAGATAATGAATTTCAGAGAAATCCAAAAGTTAGATAAGCAATAAAACATTTGAAATACATCTATAATATAAAAGTGTTTGCTTCAAATAATATAAAATTATTTTACATAATAACTGAATATTATGAATCGTTAGAAATTATATTTCTTTTAGAATGATGTAAACTAAAATACCATTTTTTTTTTGCATTTTTCTCCTAATTACATCTCATATTTTAATGAGAGAAATATCAAATTTTCTTTTCATTTCTTGCAGTTGAAAGTCCACTGCCACCTTAATAATAAATAAGAGAGACGGACGAGAACCTTAAGAAGCTTCTTCTTTCAAAGAACCGTAAGAAAATCATTCCTCTTCTTTTTTTTAAGTTTCGAAAAAGTTCTTTGATGTATGTAACCTTTTATTTCCAAAAAATATATACATCAGTCTCTTTTATTTACTATTATTGTTCAAAAGTTTTTTTTTATTTAGATTGTTCTACAAATATTGTCCATGTTCACAGAAATAATCGCAACTTCTATATAAACATTACGTGTAAAAGTTTATTTTATGTTCTTATTTGCTTGTTTTATAATGATTGTTAAAACGCAAATACATTTTTCGAGTGTTTGTTTTGATCTTCTATAAGACAATCTAATTTATTAATGAAAGGTAAATAATAAATTTCTATACCTAATCCTTTTTATAAATTTTTCAATTCGTTATATAATATATTACATTGTTATATTTTAAAAGAATACTTTACAAATTCTTTAATAAAAATATAGCTTTAAGAATTATTTCGTTTTGTGACACCCAGCATTATAATTTTTAAATAACAAAAAGTTATAATAAATGATTAGAATGAATTTCACTCATTCGCAATGCAATATTTAAAATATGTATAAAGTATGTCATCTGATATTTTATCAGTCAATTAATTTACCAATAAAGAGGACATGGTACCTTCATATATTGAAAATCTTTTCTGTAACAAGTGTTTTTCAAATCATAAATAATCCTACAACATTTAAAATGAGGTTTTTACAGGTTTTTTTTGTGTGGGTAATGTTACTAGCTTAAGCAATGCTACATTGCTTAAGCTACATATGCTACTCGGGTGGTGCTAAATCGGTAACGGCTTCGAAGCCATGTATTGGCAAAAAGGTATATGTGCTCGTATTGCCAGCTGTAATAAAAAAAAACTTTTTTTTAAATGTAGACACGCATTACCATGCACAGCTTACTACTGTATAACATAGTACAAAGAACCTTTTAAATGGGAATAAGTGCAAAAAAGCTCTCACAGGATAACATATAAGTAGTAAAATATAACGTGGCCAGTACCCAAACACCTTATGTATACACTAAATGTTTCAGAAAAAACTAATTCTAACTTTTATGAAAAAAAGTAAACAGAAGAAGAATTTCGTAGACATCCAAATGTTAGATAAGCAAAAAAATAATTGAAATATATCTACAACTTAAAAGTTTTTGATTCAAATAATATAAAATTATTTTTCATAATACTTGAATTGCACGAATCGGTAATTATTTACATTCCTTTTAGAATGGTGTATACTAAAAAACCATTTTTTGATCTTATTCTTAGTTACATCTCATATTTTAATGAGAGAAATTTTTCATGTTGAAAGTCCACTGCCACCTTAACAATAAATAAGAGAGACGGACGAGAACCTTAAAAAGCTTCTTTTTTCAAAAAACCGTAAAAAGTTCATTCCTCTTTTTTTTTTCAAAAAAAATTCTTTGAAACAGCTCTTTGATATATGTAACCTTTTATTTCTAAAAAATATATACATCAACCTCTTTCATTTACTATCTTTGTTCAAAAGTTTTTTTTTACTCAGATTGTTCTAGAAATATTGTCCATGCTCACAGAAATAATCCCAACTTCTATATAAGCATTACTTGTAAAAGTTTATTTTATGTTAGTACTTTCTTGCTCTATGATGATTGTTAAAACGTAAATACATTTTTCGAATGTGTGTTTTGATCTTCTATACGGCAATTTAATTTATTTATGAAAGGTAAATAATACATTTCTATACCTAATATTTTTTATAACTTTTTCGATTCATTACATTACCCTGCTATATTTAAATAGAATATTTTAAAAATTCTTTAACAACAATCTAGATTTAAGAATTACTTTTTTTTGTATACACAACATAATTTTTAAATAATAAAAAATTACAATAAATTATTAGAATGAAATTCAGTTACCTGCAATGTAACATTTAAAATATGTATAATATAGTGTATGTGATCTCATACTCTATCAGTCAGTTAATTTACTAATACAGAGAACATGGTACCTTCGGAGATATAAAATATTTTCTATAAAAGGTTTTTCAATTCATCTTAAAATAAATAGTCTTACTACAATTAAAATAAATTTTTACAGGTTCTTTTATAACAATTTAACATTAAAAAATCTAGTTTTTCATTTGAAGGAAACTATTTTTTTAAGAAAATAGAAAATATACACCTAATAAAAAAATTGAAATTCCCTCAGATATATTGCTTTTATTAAGGTTACCCTTGAAAAACCTATTGTATAGAGTTTATACTCTGATGCTCTATCTGTCAATTAATTTATTTAACTAATAAAAGGAATTAAAGGTCTTTCCAGATTCAAAATAATTTTATAATAACTTTTTTTCATTCATAATAAAGTAATAACTTCTGCTCCTATTAAAATGAATTTTTAACAAGTTCTTAAATAACGTTCTAGCTGTAAAAATTATATAGTTTTGTCATTTCAAACAGTATTTTTATTTTAATAACATGAAAAGTATACAATAAATTGAAAGAATGAAATTCACTCAATCGCAAGAATACATGGTAAATTTATTTAGTAAAAAACAAATTTTTAATATAAAATTGAAGTAAAATATCTGTGTTGCAGGTAAACTAAAATTTTTAATGCATCTGAGAATTTATAATTACAAAAATTAAAAACCGTTTTTAAATTGAAAATTAAAACAAAAGACCTTATCACACTATAAAAACTATAATGTAAAAATGAACAAAGAATTAAATTTAAAATTAGTTCTTATATAAAAATGCTATAATTTGCGTCACATAGAAATGAAAGTTAATCACTTTATATCTCAATTTCCAGGTCAAATCGAATGGATACTACGCAGACGATATTTAAATAATATAAAATAAGAAATGAATAAATGAGATGTTTAAAGGAATGACGTCATAAGGATAAAAAACACAGCCATCTATATAAAAGGCCTGCGCACTTAAAAAAATGGCAGCGGCCGAAGGAAGTTTCCCACCTATAATCCTCAAGTAAATTGTGTTATGCCTTTTACTACTCATCAAAATATTTTTTTCAAAAAATAAACTAAGGATATTCAATTATTTCACTAACTTGAATATTTATTAGTAGAAAATTATTTTGCTATAGATATTTTATTTGTGTGTCAATTTATATTTAAATTTTAGTTACCAAAATAACTTCATACACTACACGAAAACAGATATGATACATAGATAAAATTTTAAGCAAAGAAATTACATTTGCAAAAAATTACACAACTGGCATCTTTTTTTTCTTTTTACTTACCTTTTATTAAATGGTCCCATGGAAATAAAATGTCTTAATCTTTATTCATAAAATCTTTATTCATAAAATGATCCTTTACGGATCACATTAAAGTTAAAATAAATAAAATCCTTAAGGATTATATTAAAGGCAGTGTTAAAAAACACTGCCTTAGTATAAAATCATAGAACAATTTATCACTGACAAATTTCACAAACTCATACAAAAAATATTATGCTGAAGCAAAATTTTTACAGTTTTATTTACGTATAACATCTGATACTGATTTGTACTACATAAACAATGAAACATAATTCAATAGTGTACAGATAAAAAAAGTAAAAACGTGGTTACAAGAAATATTTAAGAATTTTTTTTATTTTTCTCTTATTGGTTTTTTCCTTAACTTCTTCAATATATTTTTCAGTCACTTTTTTAGAGTAGTTATTCAGAAATATTTTATAAATAGTTGAAATTATATTTTTGAAGTGAAGTAAACAATCATGCAAACATAATTTAGAAGATCTATTTATATAATCTATTACATTTTTAAGATATGGTTAAGTGACTGAGTTGATTATCATTTGCTATAAAATTACTGTTATATTTTAATAAAACATTTGTAAATATCTGAATACATAAATGTAACTCTAAGTGTAAATACAGTTTTTTTAAGTTCCTCTACCTAAAGCATCTATTAATTAAAATTTATTTATATAATTATAACAGCCTGCAAATTTGATTTAGATAGGATTTTTCTACTTTTGGCTGTTAGACATATCTATTCAAAAACTTTAAGCATGTTTATTTAATTACTTTTCTACAGGTTATGAGAACTTACCTGTTATAAAATAGTACAGCATTGAATAAAGATTATATTTTTATAATAAAAATGTGTAAAAACATTGCTTCTGTCGATTACTTTAGATTAATTTTTTTTCTTACATTTATAAATTTTCTTTTGGTAGTTTAATTATTATTACATATATGGCTTCCTTACATTCAAAATTTTAAATTTTAGAAAGTTAATATGAAAATCTGGAAAAAGAGCTCAGGACGTAAAAAATATGAAGTGGATAAATCAGAAGCAATTTAAAGTGCAGATAACATTGATTCTACATAGAAATTTCCCAGTTGCTATTGTAGTATGGGAAAGAAGTTGTACATCAACTTATATTAATAAAGCCCCTTAAAAACACATTATAAATCAATGAAGTAAGGATACATTAATATTTTATTGTGGTAATAATAAATAGTTTTCCTTTAGGATAAAACAGAAATTGTAATTTGTGAGTTATCAACAATAGCCAAGTTGCAATACACAGCAAAAACGAAACTTTAACATAACTTAGAATACATTTAAATTACGGATATTAAATGTTGTAGTATATAATTATAAACTCCTTAATGGGATCTAACAATAAAATGAAACTTATTTTTAAAACGACAGTTATAATATTCAATATGATACAAAGCACATACTAATAACAAAACATTTGAATCATTCTAAAGTGTCAAACTTAAGAATTACCATCATTCTTATGATATACTTAATTAGAAAACAGCTCATAAAATAATAGGAGACACAGTAGCAAAATTGCTACATACCTTACATATAAAAGCAGCAAACATTATTTTACTTCCATAAATTTCTTTCTTTGTTTTTTTTTTAAAAAGAAGTAATAGGCAAGCAATCAACAAGCATCCACAGAATAAATAGAATACCGCCTTTGAGAGATCACGTGACCGGTTTTTGGAAAATCAGCGCGCAGGCCTTGTGTTTAGATGGCTGTGTAAAAAATATCATTTTCACCTATTTATTATTTGATAAATTGGAAATTTTAATCTCCTGCTTTTAATCGAGAAAAACTGAGCTTAAAACAATTACATAGGATTAACGGAATGACATCACATTGCTGGAAATATTGCTTCTTTCACTTAGTCACGATGCGATAAATTAAAAAGTTAATCTTCTGCGTTTAACCGGGACAAATAATGCTTGG
>CM063498.1:70212543-70215043 GCA_032207245.1 Pardosa pseudoannulata | reverse complement strand
ATAAAACACTGTCGTTCCTGCAGACTGTTTAATCTTGAAGCGAGAAGATAATTAAATTTCACCCGTCGAAATCTTCAAAAAACAAAGGGAATTTTAAATACCTCTTATATGAATTTTAAATGAAGCTAATTATCTTTCGGCGACATTAAACTATCCAACCGTGAATTCTTATCGGTATTTTGAAAGAATCCAGTCTTTTATGAAAGTTTCAAAATTTAATTGTGGGTTGTAGATCTGAAAAGAAGGGCATTTCGGTCAGAGTTAATCAGAGTTCGGCAAGAGATATGTTTTATGGGTTAAATTTTTTAAATGAAAGAATTTCTCTCATTTGTATATTTGTAAAGAGGGAAAAAGATTCTTATTATTTATTTCGGATTTAAAATTTTAAAATGAATCTCTTCAGGAATGTCTAATTATGTCAAAACATGTTCTTACTCTTGACAAACACATAAAATGGTTTAGTCTGTTTTGGTTTGGAGCGCTACGTTCTACAGTTTTGCTACACGAAGGCTAATTAGGCCGGTACATGATTTTTAAAGCCAATTTCGAATGGCTACGAACATTCGAGCTAGTAGCGGGTTTCGAACCTACGAAATTCGGCAATGAAGGGCAGCACCCTACTATTCGGCCAACAAATAAAACAGAATTTGATGTGTCGAAAAAATACTATTTAACGTAATTCAACTGAACAGTTATGAACAGCCTGAGAAAGAGTACTTTTATTTTACTGTCATTTCTGTTGTCATAATATTTGATCCTCGAGTTCCGAAGATTGCCTAGCCCTGAATTAATCGTATTTATATAACAAAAACTGTTTTCAATTGAACTAAATTAAGTAGTATTTTCGGACGCATCAAACTTCGTTTTATTTGTTTTTCAAGAGGTTTAACGATTTATCACTTATGGTGAAAAAACGACTGAAAAAAAAAAAAACGAAGAGATTCACAATAAAAGCAAAATAGCAAATCTAAATACAGTGGCATAGGAATAAAAAATAAACATCAGGGCAGGAGGGCGGTGGAGTTGTGGCAATCGCAGCGACTTTACGAGAAAAAAAAAAAAAAAAAAAAAAAAAAAAAAAAAAAAAAAATGGTATGTTAAAAAAAAAAAAAACTTTAACGCAAAGTAAAAAAAACGATAAAAAAAAAAAAAGGTTCGTGTCTTAAAAAGCTTGAAATCTGAAATACATCATAGGAAATTGTTTTTATACTTTACAAATCTACAAAAGACGGAAATTCTTTGTCTTAAACTATTTAACCAAGAAAAGATTTTTCTTGCCGGATTCTGATTGACCGTGACCGAAATGCTCTTCTTTTCGGATCTGTAACCAACTATGAATTTCCTGAAACTTTCATAAAAGACTGAATTCTTTCAAAATGCCGAAAAGATTTCACCATCATAATTATTTACACTTATACCCCTTGGAAGATTCTAGCTTCCTTTAAGACTTTTTTCTATTTCACCAGACTAGATGCCTTTAGTTTTCTGTCAGCTATTCTCACTCTTTAAATCATCCTTAACCTGAACCATCATCCCTCTATTCTTTGGTTTTCCTCTGGGTCTAAATCATCTGATATTTCCGTTTAGGACGATAAGAATTCAATACTGGATAACTTAATATCATTGAAAGATAATTAGCTTCATTTAAAATTCAATGTACTTCTTTCTGATTTACTGGTATGCGGATGCAACTTTGCTATTGGTGCTATTAGGTGCTAGCGTGGTATTTCTTGCCGAATTCTGATTGACCGAAAAGGTCTACTTTTTGGGTCTGTAACCAACTATGAATTTCCTAACACGTTCATAAAAGACTGAATTCTTTCAAAAGGCCGATAAGATTTCCCCATCATAATCATTGACACTATACTCATAGGAAGGCCCTGGCTTCTTTAAGACTTTTTTCATTCCACTTGACTAGATGCCTCTTGTTTTCTGTTAGCGATTCTCCAACTCTTTAAATCATCCTCGACCTGAACCATGATCCCTTTATTCTTTGGTTTTCCTCTGGGTCTAAATCATCTGGTACTTTCTTTTAGGACGATAAGAATTCACTACTGGAAAACTTAATATCGTTGAAAGATAATTAGCTTCGCTTCTTTTAAAATTCAATGTACTTCTTTCTGATTTACTGATATGGGGATGCAACTTTGCTATTGGTGCTATTGGGCAGATGCTAGGGTGAACATCTTGTACATGTAAACAAAACAGAATCAAAGCTTATGAAAAGCAACTGAGTTATCTGTACAGAACTACGTCCACTAAAAACAACTCTGGACGAGGGACACTCATAAAAGACTACAACAGTACATGTAATGGATGAATACCCCCAATTCGACATCGTATGTCAAAGGATTAAAGTTCTCATAAAGAGTATAAAAGAAAACTTCAAGAGAAACTCCAAAGCAAAACTATAACTACATAAAAATAGACTTAAATCTAGATTTTTTTTTATTATTTAATTCAAAAATATCGAACTTCGGGAATAGAATGCAGAAACTCA
>CM063498.1:70097543-70207543 GCA_032207245.1 Pardosa pseudoannulata | reverse complement strand
TTTTTCCAGAATGTTCTAATAATGTAGAAATTTATGCAATGCTTCAAAATTTTATCAAATCATCTTTTTTATATCACCGAACAATCGTATTTCTAAATTTTGTCAGAATTTGAACTGCAGTCCATAAGTAGATAAAAATCAAATTGTGTATGGGACAAAAAATTACACTACTTCGCAAAAAATATGGAAATTTTCGCCATTTTTTTCTTCTTTTATAACACTGTGAATGAGGGAAGACAACAAAGGACAGACTTTGCGGGACTGACGCAGTTAAATTCCTAGAAATCTAAAATATCGTGATTGGGTCTTCATATCCTTATGTCCAACTAACTCTTGTCTTACCCTATTTCTACAAACGTAAGAAATTTTAAGTTCGATGAGCCATGTGCTTTGTTTTGTGGCATCAAAATCTTTTAGAAAGTGTTGTGAAATTCGTCTACTTTTGATTTAGTAAATATATCTTACAAAATATTGTTCTCCTAAATGGATGTAAACAGAGGTATGTCTTTAAGACTCTTGATAATTATTACGTGTTGTGTTTATGCAAGCATGTTTTGGGTATGGGTAAGATTTGGGTTTATTGATTAACACCATGAATCTTGGTCGTGTTTATTAAATCATTTAACTATTTATCCAGGGTTTCCAAATTTTCGGTAAAATTATAACTGATTATATAATTATCTATTTTTAAGCCCCACAAATATATTTCTATGAAACAACAAACTAGATACGATATTTTCGTATGGAATGATTCTGGGGTTTTGAGAACCACTCTTAAAATGTAGTTGTCTACAGCTGTTTAGAACCATCTGTAGGCAAAATCTATGCCTTATGTACCTCCAGTAGCAAAGCATCAATCTCTGCCGCAAAACATCAATAGAAACATGTGTTGTACTCCTTATTTCAAACGTTCCTTGTTTAAAAATGAGTTCTACAGTTCTGAGTACCACTCTTAAAATGTAGTTGTTTATAACTGTTTGGAACAACCTGTAGGCAAGGTCTATGCCTGATGTACCTCCAGTAACAAAGCCTCAACCTCAGGTGCCCTAAAAATCTATAGAAACATGTGTTGTACTCCTTGTTTAAAAATGAGAGTTCTGCGGTTTTGAGCCCCACTCTTAAAATGTAGTTGTCTACAACTGTTTGGAACAACCTGTAGGCAAGGTCTATGCCTGATGTACCTCCAGTTACAAAGCTTCAATCTCAGGTGCCCTAAAAATCTATAGAAACATGTGTTGTACTCCTTATTTCAAACGTTCCTTGTTTAAAAATAAGAGGTATGTGGTTCTGAGCCCCACTCTTAAAATGTAGTTTTCTATAACTGTTTGGAACAATTCGTAGGCTAGGTCTCTGCCTGATATACCTCCAGTAACAAAGCCTCAACCTCAGGTGCCCTAAAAATCTATAGAAACATGTGTTGTACTCCTTGTTTAAAAATGAGAGTTCTGCGGTTTTGAGCCCCACTCTTAAAATGTAGTTGTCTACAACTGTTTAGAACCATCTGTAGGCAAGGTCTATGCCTGATGTACCTCCAGTAGCAAAGTCTCAATCTCAGGTTGCCACAAAAAATCAATAGAAACGTGTTGTACTCCTTGTTTAAAAATGAGAGGTCTGCAGTTCTGAGTACCACTCTGAAAATGTAGTTGTCTATAACAGTTTGGAAAAATCTATAGGCAAGGTCTATGCCTGATATACCTCTAGTAGCAAAGCCTCAATCGCAAAAAATCAATAGAAATGTGTTGTGCTCCTTGTTTAAAATTGTAAGGCAAGTCAATAATGTACACTGAATAACTAATTAAATTTTATACTTTAATGCAACAATCCCATTTAGCTTAATATAAATAGTTACCTTGAATGTAATATTAAGCCCTAAGCGTAAAAATTATTCCAAGATTTCCTATAATGCACTATCATTAAATTCAAATGTCTTATCTTTCGACAGCATTTACCTGAAAGAGTGATTTATCACTGAATTAAACACATTGGGATTTTTTTTTCAGAATTTTTTATACATGCCTTTATATTCCGTTAGACTTATATTACAAGCTTAATTAGGCACTTAATGTGTCTGGATGTCTGAACCATTTTGGTTGCCATGGCAACACCACGTTATTTGCAGACACGATGTCAGAGGTTTATTTGCTTATACTTTAAGTGTGTTTGAACATGGGATTATCAGGAACGGAAATTATTCCAGAATTAATATACAGTAATAAATTGACGTTCCTGAAAGGGATATATAAAGTTTACATTAATTTTCAGTGTTTGGAAAGAGATTGGAATACGCTCTCCCAATTTATAGTCAAGGAAAGCTTTTGAAACAATATTTGCTTACAAAAAGTTTTAATGGAATAGGTACTAGGATTATCTTAAAGAAATGTCAGTACCGTTAAAGATACATACATTAACAAATATTTAATAAAAATTAATAGTTAATAATTAACAACAATTATAAAATGATTAATAAAAAATAAAATAATATTGAAATAATAATTAATGATTGCTAACAATACTTAGTACTTATAAATAATCAATATAAAACAAATTAAAATTCTTGGAAATGATAGATATAAATTTTTCTCAAATTTTCAATGTTTGATAAAATATAAGAATATGCAAATAATTCATATTCAAATACAGTTTCTAAAACAACTTTTTAATCAATAAAAGTATTTAAAAACTCAACATCAGATCCATTGCAGATAGCATAAGTTACATATATCTATAATAGGTTGTTAAAAAATACAAAAGGTTCTAGAATTTTTCAAAATATAATTCTGATAAAAAAAGGCGTTACTTTGAGATATTAATAAAGCGCATTTACATTAAGAGTGAGTAAATTTTTAGTACATATTACAATTCTTTAAATTTGATAATTTTGAAGTTCTAACCTTAAAAATTCTATTGAAAAATTATTTTTAATTCATTTTCTGTTTTTAATTTTACATTTAATCTGGCAGTTTATCTCGAACTACCAAATTCTATGAAACACTTCAAACTCTATGAAATTATAAAATATCTAAATGTAACGTCAAAATACTTATAAAATTATTCAGTAGTTTTATTAAAAATTATTAAGTTAATTATTTAGTTAAAATAATGAAAATGTGTAAAATGCTTTAGAAATAAGTGAAGCACATGAATGTGTTTTTCTGTGAAATAAAATCTAGTTAATTAAATCATAGATTAAATGAAAATTGCGTGAATCTCATAAATAGTAAATAAAAGTTATAAAAAATACTATATTTCCATAATCTCGGTCCTAGTAAAAAAAATTTTCTTTGGTAAGTTTCGAAACCTTATAAAAAAAATAAAAATTTAACCATTTAAGAAGAAGCCAAAAATAATGTATTTTTATATTTATGCAAATATAAATCTAATTTGTTCAGATATAAAATTGATAACCAATTTACCTTTTTATTGATTTCGATGGTTCACAAACCTTTATAAAACATTAAAAATTACATTTATGCACCATTTTACGCATAAAAATTTATTTCCCTGAAGTGAGAATAACTGAATTAGTTATTTTGACTTTGTTAACGCAATAATAATTTCTGATAAGTATCATAATTTTTCGTATCCTCATGTGGACATTCCTCAATAAAAACGCTTCTTCAACACATTATTTTCTTTCTAGAAAACGACAAAAAAATGTTTAGAAAATGAAAAAATATAATATCGTTTTACAATTATCATGCATTTATTACATAAACTGTATTCAAAGAGAATTATTGATAAAAAAGCGGAATTAAATATTTAAAACTAAGAACCTTTTAAGTGTTAATTATTGCTAGAATGTATCAATTTAAGCTCTACAGCAGACTGATTAACAGTACTAAAAGTTTTGAGGATCGAGATTGTTTTTTAAAATATGTTAAGAAGTTATTTGCCTGTGTCATCTTGAATTTAAATACATATATTTTTCCAATATTAGGGATTGATATCTAATTTATCAGATGTTGCTTCTTGTGGAAACGATCTTATATAAATTGAGTACATATAATGGAAGACATTGATATTTTATTTTTCAAAATAAAATTCTTAAAAGGAGATTTGTGGCTTAAAATAAGTAACAATGGGCAGTAGAGGAGTTGAATCGTATCACCACCCTCCCAAGTACCTGAAGCAAGTAGAATCATTATCAGGAATTAATTGATGGAGAGTCTATCTATTGAAACTAATCTACACGAAGACTCTAAGAGTACAAATCCAAGAAGTGAAAGGAATAGACTGTTACCAGCCTGTACGAAAACAGCCGTTGCCTGTTCGATCCTTGGACAAAAACATTTTCTGTCCCAGGAAGGTGCAAAACCATTGAGGAAAGTTCAATACTTCCGTGTATTTAAACAAAGAGCAAATACCATTCGCAATGATGTCATACATTAACCAAACTGATAGAACTTTACCTTTCAATTCAGAAACTTGTGGACTTTAATCCGCGTCTGGCATGTATCTTCCCTCTAAATTACTTTTTTATAATGTACATATATTTTTAATATATCAGTGTTCGTAATCATTTCTTTCAATCATATTTATATGGTGGCAATAACCCTGGCTTGAATCCTGGTCATAGCACTTGTATTGGAATAACCGGATTCAGAGTACAAAATTGTTGCTCCATCATAAATATGAGAAGACAGGGAAATACAAGTAATTTTAAAAAAATTACGCCTACTGGGAGAAGTTTGGATATCTAAAGAAAAGAACACCGTTTCATATCGGATATTATATTTATTCATGGAATGATGAAGTTAAAAGAAACCTTAATTCGAGAACGTCTACGTCAATTGTCTGACGTAATTCTACGCCATCATAAATGAGAAGACAGGGAATTACAAGTAATTGAAAATTCTTACCCCTACTGGAGAAGTTTGTGTATCTAAAGAAAAGATCACCGTTTCATATCTGATATTATATTTATTCATGCAATGATGAAGTTAAAAGAAAACTTAACACTAGAACACAATAATCTTAATACAGAAATATTAAAAAACTATAATGTGCAACACTTCTCGATTATCCGTGACGTTTAAAAAGAATAAATTGGATATTACACAATTTTAACAATTTAATTCTTGAAATATAATTCTACAAATTTTAAAAAAATCTCTGTTAAAAAATAAGGACATCGGAGGTAGATAGTAAAAACAGAATATTTTTGCTATGTACCAGAATTTTTGCCCGCACACTCTCGAACAAAATCATAACTCGTCAACCAAAAATATCAGCACCTGCACATGAGTAAAAGACAAATAAAATTTATTTTAGAAAATGACTCAAATTGCTGGACGCTTTTTTTTCCTTGCCCCTGAAAATTGAAACGGGAACTATCTGTAAAAATAATGTTACGTTGGCCTAGTGTTTGAAAAAGAAGAAATTAATCCTCATTAATAAACACATTGTGAGATGTTAAGAATTAGTTGAATGTATAATAAATAAGAATAATTTGAACGAGGGGGATACAAAAATACTTAAACACAATGAAATAGAATTGAACGAATATGGATTGGATCAGCGTTGGGAATATGAAAACCCAATAAGATTTATGATTAAAAGGAATAAAGCATTTACTTACTATTACTGAATATTCTCCCTCCCAACGTAGTCCAAACCATCCACTTTAAAGAAACCAAGAAAAAACAGAATATATAGCCGATTTAATACCCTCGCTCCGCGCTGTCAGCGAACACTATTGTATTTTTTTTACAGATGGCGCTACGTTCAAAGGTAACAAAATAAACACAGTTTACAAAATTATTAGGCAATTCCTGTCGCATCATGGCTGCTGGACAGAACACACATGGACAAATATAAATATGTCTTGATTAAATGAATTTATACAATTAAATAAATGCCTAAGGAATACAACTGTAATCAACTTATCATTTGTAGATATCGAAGACTGCTCTCGAGTCGTCGCCGGCCCTAAAAAACAATATGGCGATGATTTTTCTCAAAAGGTCTAACCCGCAAGCCGCGGATGCCAGCAGCGTTCACCTTCTACTCTCCTCTGGTCACAACCTTGTCCTCTAAAAAATCAGACTGCCTCGCGGAGAAAAAAACAGGGGCCCACTTCAGAACGGCGGGAGGTCAGAATTCCCTTACACCCACGGAACCTTTCTAGTTCAAACCGGTCCTGTTCTGGAATGTCTTTGACGATAAGTCAAGAGAAAAGGTAAAAAGAACTGAACCGAATGTAACTTATTGTTACACTATCCAATAAGGGTTCCAACCGATTTCCACCAGCTTCAAAATCCCCTTTCTTTTGCTTAAATTCTTCTTTGTGTTGTTTCATCACACTATGTTTATCTTAAGCATTATCACATATATTCGAATGATACATTCGTTTTATTTTTAAAAGTAATCTCAAATATGTGTAAAATACTTTGCATTCAGTATTCAGTAAATCTGCACTGCCCTCAGTTCGTGAGTTTAGTGATAAAAAAAAAATATGACAAAACTGAACTACTAAGGTCTTGTGATATATAAGAAAACTACCCACAGCATAAATATTACATAAAATGTACTATAGTTGAATTTATATCATCCACAAATAGCTACAAATCATTAGTATCAGAATAGTAATATAAATTAAAAAATGAATGCATTTTTAGTGAACTCAAAGCGAAGTAATGATCCTTTAGCTTTGTTCCGCGTATAAATGTTATCGAATACCAATTTTCCATTAATCACTTCCTACTGCATAGATGCCGGAATCTCCGACTTCCGAACCGGAAGCATTGGATTTGTATTTTCAATGATACAGTATCTAAGCGAAGGGCTGAATGAAAAGACAAAATCAAACAACCGACAATCGAACCAGTTCCGAGAGGGCGCTTTTGTTTGAAAATTGTGAATTGTCGTTATCGGTTTTACAGTTCTTTTATGTTGCAAATGCTTGCGACTACACCATTTTGAGTCTTTTTTAATTCGTAAATTTTTCTCTTTCTTTGTGGAACGCTAAAGAGATAGGGTACTTTAAATATTTTAAATTTTAGGTTCAGGAGAAATTTTAATTACGTTTTTGATTTTTTAAGAAAAATATAGCTTTGTTATGTGATGTGAAGTTTTAATGTAAACTTGTTTATAAAGTGCTTAAATTACTTTTAGAGTACATTGCATGCTTTTAAATTTTAACTCTCCCAGTGAAACACATCAAGGAAAAAAAGTCTCCAAAAATACGCTAAAGGTTTACTGTGACAGTGGCCAAAATGTTCTATAATTTTTTCCTTCACCCTTTGTCGAATAGAATGGAATACGGGAAATTCACCCTCGTTACTCTCCCTTTACTTCCAGTTATAAATAGATGTCATAGATTGTTAATTTTTAATACACATAAAGCTCGTCAAGTCCCGAAGATCATTCCATAAGAAATAATGGATTCTAAAAGTACAAATAAAATATTCTTTGAGAGACTTATTTATATTTTGTTACGAAAGTCATCGAAGATATTTAAGTGGTGCAATTGGAGATACATCTGTTACCGCAAACGAAATACTTCGAAATATATATTTACAAATCCGTGAAAAGCTTTCAGCGTGTTTGTGCCTCAGGGGGTAGGGGTGCATCTCTCAATATCAGTCAAAGAGGGGTGCAGTTCCTAAACAATCCACCTGATCCTCCTACTGCAAAACTCCATGGAGGAAAGCACTGGAAAAAATGTACATTACATCCATTTTCAGAGCGTTTAGGAGCGTTCAGAGCGAGTAGGAAGGTCAAAAATTGTACGTTTTGCAGACGTCCTCGGTTTGGTGGAATTGTACGTGCGAACCGCTTAGAGGGTTAACAATTGCATGCAAGTTGTTCCATTTACCGAATGCATGAACGGACACCATTTTCGTATTTTTAATTAAAGATATTCTTCCTTGGTAGAACTCTAAAGTGATTGAGAACAAGTATTATTTATTTTAAATATTAGTAATAAAAAGTTATATGAGATCTTAATTTATTTCAAAGAAAGTACTTTTGCTTTTTCTTGGGAAATTTCAATTAAATATTTCAAAAGATTCTATAAATTATGTAATCATTTTACAATTTCGTGCATGCTTCGAAATTTTAAGACATTGCAGGCATAAAATTATCGAGATTGTTCCATAAGGTATGCAAACCCCATTTCGATTTTTTTATGCTAAAAATTAGTTTCTCCCTTTGTGAAACGCTAACAAGATTCAGAGTATTATCTCAAATATTAGGTTTAGAGGAAATTTTATAGGCGTTTTAGATTTATTACGAGAAATTTGTTATTGCTTTCCGTTGTGAAATTTCAATGCAATCTTTGAAAAAAGGTATTCTAAAAACTGTCTAATAACTTTTGCAGTATCTTTCATGTTATGAAATTTCTAATTAGTGCAAATATATCTACTTTCCATAGATGAAAGCAAGACCGTGTTTTGATCTTTTTGACAACTGTGTCTACTTCCGATATTGAGAGGTTAGAGACTCTTTGAACACTTTAATTTCATAATTTAATGTTCTTCCCATCTTCTAATTTTATACATTTCTTGTGCTTGTTCTTTAGGATATGTCACTGTTTGTTTATTATTCTTTTTATCTCTGTCCGACGTTAGGATTATGTCTGTATCGCTTGCTGTATTAGATAAAAAGAATCTTTTCTGACAAGAGAAATTTGTTTCTCCCTTTTTGAAATACTAAAGAGATTCAGAGTATTATCTCAAATTTTATAGGAGTTATTTTGAGGAAATTTTATAGGAGTGTTAGATTTATTACGAGAAAAGTGTTTTTTGCTTTCTGTTGTGAAATTTCAATGCAATCTTTTGTAACGAATTCTAGTTACATTAAATTCATGATACAGATTAACTAAAACTGTAAGAAAAGACGGCATGACGTAGAAGAATAGCAACCGTGCCTTTTGTGAACATTTGAACTGAGTTCTTCTTTACCTAGTGAAAGGACGTTATTTCGCGCAGAATAGGATGCTGAATAGAGGATTGTGAACATCAAGGACCATCTAAATCATTCTATCTGAGAAATTCGTTGGAATGCTGGCGAAGTGTTTCCAATGTTCGTTTCAATGACATACCGAAGAAAGAGTCTCACACGACAGAAGTCATCTACATTGTAAGGGAAGCAAAAATACTTTACTATCTTGTCCTCCAATGGATTGTCCAGGGACGGCGATTAAATGATCGGCGAGATTGCTCCCGATTACGGCAAACCGATTACTGGCACCTGATGGCGCTACGCGTGCTTTTCCCACCACGTCATCAATCAGCTGTCCGATCAGCTGATATGGACATTCTTGCGGTCAGACGACTATATAAAAGAGCACAGTTCGAGGCCCAGGGAGGATTTTTTTACCGATTGAGTCTCCTGTGAACTCATCGGTCCAGAACTATGAGGGAGCGACTGAGTGTCCTCCGCCCCCATTTTTTGTTTCTCTTAGGAAGCTGATTCCTTCATCGATTATCATTTTCATTTGTAGATATTCATCGTTTCATATGTATTTATCATAATTTCAATATTGTGTTTCTAAATAAATATCATAGTTTGTACGTAGGCCTCCGCTATCCTTTTTCGGGCTCACTTAGAGCCACAGTACGCTACACTTTAAAAATATATTCTAAAAAGTGTCTAGTAATTTTAAAGTATCTTGCATGTTATGAGATTTCAAGTCAGGGGAAATTTAAGTCAGGGTAAACTAAGTTGTTCCTTACGTGAAATGGCACTCAAAAACCCATTTTTTTTTATCTTTTTTGACAAAAGAAATTTGTTTCTGTCTTTCTGAAACACAAAAGAGATTCAGGGTATTAACTGAAATATTATATAAGTTCAGAGGAAATTTATAGGAGATTTTGATTTATAATTATTAAACTGTTTTTGCTTTCTGTTGTGAAATTTCAATGTAATCTATAAAGAAATATCTTCTAAAACGTGTCTAATTAGTTTTACAGTATATTGCATGCTAAGAAATTTGTCGTCAGTACAAATTTAATTATCTATATTGCTCCATTGGCATCCAATATTTATTATCGAAAAATCTCTATAAATCTTGTACGAATTGGTTCTGGAATTTGCTGTTCCTATCTGCATCATTAAAATGTGCTTCTGTAGTCAATAATTGCATTTGCAATTCATTTGACAGTGCCTGATAAGCAGTTTCTATGGCAACTACACGTAATTTCAGATTGTTTGTCTCATTTAGATGTTTACTCAAACACTTAAATACTCTCTTATTTACATTTGTGCAATCTTTGACTGATCAGAATTTAAATTTATTCGAAATACAGTTCAAGAAAATCCTTCTTTTCGCCTGAAACTTCTGTAACCGAAATAATTTACAACCTATTTAAATATTTCTCTTTAAAGATTTTCGAATCTATTAGACTTTCCAATAATTTCTCAAGTAGAAGCTTTAATATTGAAGACGTGCTGAAACAGAAGGGGTTTGGTTTAATCTAAGTTAGCGTTCAAAATTACTCCCAAAATTTCATCGCAAATTCGAGAGACATTTTAATTTATTGAAAAAGATTTTATTTTACACTAGCATATAGCCCGCCATATGACCGGATCAAAAAAAATTTCAATTTTCCAGAATTGTAAAGTACCGTATGAGGCAGGTAAAAAAAATGGTTTGTTTTTCGGCCAAGAATTATCTTCCAACAAAAAATAATCGATGATTAAATTTAAAATTATCACATATATACCTAATCTATTATATATATTTAAATCAAATATAAAAGAAAACTATTTACATAATACCCAAGTTCAGTGATAAAACTTTTGATATTTGTTCTGACGATATTTAAATAATTTAAAATAAGAAAACATTAAATGAGAGGGCTAAAGGAATGCCATCATAGTGCTAGAAAAAAATGTTATTTTTACCTATTTATTAAGTGATAAATTGATAAATTTAATCTCCTGCTCTTATCCGGGGAAAACAGGGCTTGAAATAATGGTATTTAATTCTATAAAAGGAGGGAAAATGGTGGATATAAAATGTTACTAAACCTTACTCATCAAGAATCTATCAAGAATCGAGGACAGACAGATAACTTAGGTATTATTATACTAGCATATATAGCCCGTCATATGACGGGATCAGTAAAATTTTTAATTTTCCAGAATTGTAAAGGTACCCTATGAGGCAGGTAAAAAAATGGCTTATTTTTCGGCTGATAATTATATTTCTACAAAACTAATCCATTAAAATTATCACATATGTACCTAATCTATTATTTAAGCCAAATATAAAAGAAAATTATTTAGGTAATATCTAAGTTTAAAGATAAAACGTATGAAAATAATGCAGACGATATTTAAATAATTTAAAATAAGAAATGATTAAATGAGATAATTAAAGGAATGATGTCATAATGCTAGAAAAATTGTTATTTTTACGTATTTATTATGCGATAAATTGATAAATTTAATCGCCTGCTCCTAAAATAGGGCTTGATATAATGGCATTAAACGATCGAAAAGGGGGACGAGGTGGATTTCGAACTTTTTAAATATGACAGTATTTTTCGCTGTGATACGACGCTTATTCATACCAATTTATTTTAGAATCGGATCTACAGTTTAGGAAAAGATAAACTTTACTCGCTTTGAATTTTGCTAACCCTAACTCATAAAAAATCCAATATGGATGTCTGTATCCATTCCAGGTACAACCGCTTCATAAATTCGTGGACAGACAACGTAGGCTATTATTATATAGGGGATAGGGGATTCATTATCAGTTACTGTTTTTTCTTAGTTAAAACTGGGGGGTTAAAAAATTATTTTGAAAACGTCTTCAAAAATTCAGAAATAACTAGTAAACACTCTTTCTGAGGAAATATTCATACCAAAAAATAGAAATATTTGAGGTCAGTAAATTAAAAAGATATTTTTCGTCAACTTCATTTGAAAGGTTAAAACAGTCAATCTTAAGTTAAAGATGAAAAAATGGCCACAAAGCAGAATCCTGAAAGTTTTAGAACGCTGGTAAATATCAAAACAGGGAACCCTCTGATTTTAAAAGAAATTCCACTCTCTCAAACAATATTTTGGATATAAAATATGCTTTGCTACTGTAGCTAGAATTATTCATAAAGGTTTGATTTATCTTTTTAACTGGAACATATTATAAAAACAATCCTTTAAAACTTTTATTACAAACTTCTAGCTGCCGATAAATGAAAGCATGTAGCAGTAATCGATGAAACATAATGTTTTTAACTGAGGGTAATAAAGACAATAATGTTCCATTATGACGAAAATGACCATCCGAAATGGCTTTGTAAATGTACAGAAATATAGTCAAAAGGAGTTAGGCCAACGGTTTTGTTACTGAGAAGATTTAAAATTCAAAAATGTCTAAAACAAATCTAAAATTAATTTACTGAGATAGTACTTTAGAACCAATTCTTGAAGAATTAATTTCAGCCTTTTATGGAAAAGGTTATATAAATAAATTTGAGCTTCGTGTACACAAAGCTTTTCGTCATATGTCTAACTAAACTGCCTCTTATTTAGCAAAGAATAAAATTAGAAACTGAACAAAATTTATACAATTTAATGAAATATCTATAAAATTATTTTTCTTCTATGAACTTTTTAACAACTGGTTTGTCAAGCGGCCTTAGGAAAACGGCATCCGTTGTTACTTAACAGATTTTGGATAGTGACATAAGAAAAGGGAGATCATATTGGCCTGAAAAAGAAAGAAACAATACTAAGAAAAAGTTAACTCTCATCAAACGTTCAAGCTATAGATATAGTCAAGAATCAACGCTGTTTGATTACGCTAACCATGATAGGGCATTTTTCCATTATGTGAAAAATTAATGACCATATCTCATTCCTAAAAGTATAAAAGCCATTTTCTATCTCTTTCTCTGTCTGCCCCCCCACACACACACATATATATATATATATATATATATATATATATATATATATATATATATATATATATATATAAATATATATATATATTATATATATATATATATATATATATATATATATATATATATATATATATATATATATATATATATATATATAATATATATATATATATTTATATATATATATATATATATATATATATATATATATATATGTATATATATATATATATATATATATATATATATATATATATATATATATATATATATATATATATATATATATATATATATATATATTTATATATATATATATATATTTATATATATATATATATATATATATATATATATATATATATATATATTTATATATTTATATATATAATATATATATTATATATATATATATTTATATATATATATATATATATATATATATATATATATCTAAATATATATACATATATTTATATATATATATATATATATATATATATATATATATATATATATATATATATATATATATATATATATATATATATATATATATATATATATATATATATATATATATATTTATATATATATATATATATATATATATATATATATATATATATATATATATATATATATATATATATATATATATATATATATATATATATATATATATATAGTACACCGATTATGTACCAACCCGATAGAGTGCCAAACACATTATATCGCCTTATGAGTGAAAAAATGTTCCTTATAGAACTTACAATCTTAAAAATCCGTTAAGTTCCAAACCGTTAATGTAGCAAAAAACTCCGTCAAATAAGGATTTCCAGTTAGCAACGGTAAATTAGACAATTTTCTGAGAATTTTTCTGTCTTTTTGTATTACGCTTTTGCTCCCTTCGATTCATTTTTGCTTCAGTAGCGTATGCTGTTTTTTCCCTAGGTGGTTTTAAACAAATTTGTACCGGTAAGCAGATTTATAGTAGCCATTCAAGGCTATCCTTACATTAAGGGACAATATTGCAATTTTCTAGGAGAGGATGAATTTCTCTTAACTATCAAAACATTGAATAATTTGAGGATAAAATAGAAATATAATAAAAACAAATAAATACACTATAGAAAAACACTGAAAAAAAATAAAATAATGGGCAGATTTTTTGTGGAACAGTAAAAAATTAAATATGTTAATGCAGTAGAAAAATGACATTAAAAATGAAATTTAATAAAAATATGGAGATATTTATAGAAAATCCTATTTTAAACTCTGATTTAATACACAGCATACTATGAAATAACTGAAATAGTTAGCTTGAGTTACTTTCTGATATAAAAGTCGATTTTACAAATTCAGAGTTTATATAGATATAGAATCAAAAAAGTTAAATATTTTATATGATAAATAAAAATAAAATAAAATAAGCAGATTTTTTGTGGGACAGTAAAGAATTAAATAAGTAATGCAATAGAGATATCCCAATAAAAATAAGAATTTAATAAGGATCTGCAGATATTTTTAGAAAATCCCATTTTAAACTCAACATACTAAGAATTAGTTAACATGAATTAGTATCTGATATAAAAATCTACTTCCCAAATTCAAAGTTTATGACGTCTCTGTATGTGGTTTCTACACTCTTAAATTATTTTTTTAAATACGAACAGACGTCTGTTAAACTCCCCTTAAGATAAAAAAATGTTTGTGCTATATTGATTTTGTGATTCCAGCGGTGTGAAGGAACAGCCGCTGATCGCTTCACAAGATAAAATAGCGCACCATAAATCACAGCAGTTATGAGCGCTCAACTTACAGAGGGAATTATGATGGATGAGAGCATGCTTCAAGAACCGGAAGACAATTAAAAGTAGCTACTGAAATTCATTATGGTGTAATTTCTTTTTTGATCGCTATTAAAATAGGTTATTAAGAGCTGTTGATTAACACGCAAATGAGCAGAATTCGAACGAAATATAAAGCAATATATTATGGTTAAAATTGTATTTTTGTCTTAATTTCTCTTAAAGCATATTTAATGGTTAGAATTCAAGTTTAGTTAAGCAGTTGTCTCCTTGGAAACGTTTAGCCCTCGTATGCAAAACAGTAGAGCGTAGCGCTCCAAACCAAACCGAACCAAACCAAACCTTGGAAACGACCAAATTTTGGAAATGGTCGCCAAAATGACGCCAAATTATGTTATGTTTAGTTTGTTAACAACTTTGTAGTATAAAAGAAAATAACCGGGGAGGGGGAATCTTTCAAATGTATATAAAAAAGCCAAATCCCCTATATAATAATAGCTTAAGTTATCTGTCCGTCTGTCCACCAATTTATGAAGCGGTTGGACCTGGAATGGATTCCCCGGCTAAGGGCAGGCGATTAAATTTATCAATTTATCCCCATAATAAATAGGTAAAAATTACAATTTTTCTAGCATTATGACGTCATTCCTTTCACCATCTCATTTAATCATTTCTTGCTTTAAATTATTTAAATATCGCGTGCATTATTTTCATACATTTTATCACTGAACTAACATATTAATCTAGTAATTTTCTTTTATATTTGTATTAAATAATAGATTAAGTATACAAGTGATAATTTTCAATTTAATCATAGATTATTTTTTATTGCAATGAAAATTTTATCTCCGGTATTAATAACAAATTCTTTTCCTAAAGTCTAGGAGTCTATTTCACGGACTAATAAACATCTAGCGTTTAAGTTATATATCTTTGAAAATTAAGAATTTTGTTCTTTTGTGTGTTTGTTTTTTAAACATAGCCACACGGTTTGACTAAATAAATTCAGCGTGATTCTAAACTGCATTCACAATGTAGGGAGACTTTAGAGGAGTCTAAAGATAAACACATAATTGAGCGTGTACTAGATAATTCTCAGCCATAACACAAACCATTTTATTACCTGCTTCATAGGGTACTTTACAATGCTGGAAAATAGAAAATTTTACTGATCCCGTCATATGAGGGGCTATATGCTACTGTAATAATAATAGCATAACATGATAACGTTTAAGGGATTGCATTAATCACATTAATGAACTACAAAATCAAAGCAGTTTAAAGCACTCAACTTACAGAGGGAATTATGGTGGATGTGAAAATCCACCAAGATTAGGAAGGCAATAAAAAGTAAAAAGTAGCTACTGAAATTCCTTATGGTGTAATTTTTTTTTTTTGTTCGCTATTAAAATTGGTTATTAAGAACTGTTGATTAACACGCAAATGAACGGAATTCGAAAGAAAAATAAAGCAATATATTATAGATAAAATTGTACTTTTATCTTAATTACTTACGTACTTACGTTACTAGCGTTTACGTTACTTACGTACTTTTATCTTAATTTCTCTTAAAGCATATTTAATGGACAGAATTGAAGTTTAGTTAAGCAGTTGTATCCTTGGAAACGTTTGGAAATGATCGCCAAAATAATGCCAAATTTTGTTATGTTTAGTTTCTTAACAAGTTCGTAGTGTAAAATTAAATAACCGGGAGGAAATCAGACAAATGTATACAAAAAAGCCAAATGTAATAATAATAGTATAACTTGGTAACGTTTAAGTGATCGCATTAATCACATTAATGAACTAAAAAAATCAAAGCAATTCAAAGCACTAAACTTATAGAGGAAATTATGGTGAATGTGAAAATCCACCAAGAATAGGAAGGCTATAAAAAGTAGCTACTGAAATTCATTATGGTGTAAATTTTTTTTTTTGTTCGCTATTAAAGTAGGTTATTAAGAACTGTTGATTAACACGCAAATGAGTGGAATTTGAACGAAAAATAAAGCAATATATTATGGGTAAAATTGTACCTTTATCTTAATTTTTAAAGCATATATAATGGTTAGAAGTCAAGTTTGGTTGAGCAGTTGTCTCCTTGGAAACGTTTGGAAATGATCGCCAAAATGACGCCAAATTATATTATGTTTAGTTTGTTAACAATTTTGTAGTGTAAAATGAAATAACCGGGGGAAATCTTGCAAATCTTATACTATAATACGAGGAATGGTTGTCAAGTCGAAAATCGCCCCAGAATTAATGAATTCCGGTAAACTTGGGGATCTGGGGTTTTTGGCCAAGAGGAATCGATTGGCGCCTGTTTTGACGCGCTAAGGTCACGTAGTTCGGCGCTACAGATAGGGCCAAGTTCGAACCCCGGTGCTGGTAAACTTTTTTCTCATGCTTCCAAACCAAGTGAAAATTGGTACCCGGGGGTTTTCGACCACGAGGAATCGATTAGCTGTAGTTCTGACGAATTAAAAAAAATAATAATACCAGCCGCACCTGCCTCTCCGACAAGAAACTACCCCGACAACATGGAAGACTTCGCAATCGATGATTAATACGTTTATTATGTTTATGCTGTTATAGGTTTATAATATGTTTCTTATGTATGTATATATGTTTGGTTTTTCTAAATAAATTTGTCAAAAATATTGAACTTCAACACACTTCAATCTTTACACTGCTCACTTTGTACCATTTCTTTAATTGTATAATTTTTTGTTATCAATTACATTTTATTTCCTATGACTTTTCAAACTTTACCTTTGTATAGAATAGTTCCCTTTCCAAACAACTTTGTTTAGAATAGTTTACAATGGTGCACTTTAACCGGTTATCTTTTCACTAATGGTTTCACAAATTTTCTTATGGCATGTATTGTTTTGATAAATCACAATTGAAAATTTAAATTTTCGAGTTAGCTTCGATACCTGTTTTCTCCGAGCGGAGCTTGGTTAACCGGTACTGTATATAAAAAAGCCAAATGCAGTAATAATAATAGTATTCGTATCGTTGTAACTTGGTGTAACAATAAGTTACATTCGGTTCAGCTTTTTTTACCTCTTCCCGTGAGTCATCGTCAAAGACATACCAAAACAGGACCGGTTTGAACTAGAAAGAAACGTCGGACTTCTCCCAACCAATAGAAGGGTCCGTTGGTTTGGTTGACCTCTCGCCATTCTGGAGTGGACCCCTGTTTTTATTCTCAGCGAGGCATTATTATTTTTTAGAGGACAAGGTTGTGACCAGAGGAGAGTAGAAGGTGAACGCTGTTGGTATCCGCGGCCTGCGTGATAGACCTTTGAAGAAAATGATCACCATATTGTTTATTAGGGCCGACGCCGACTCGAGAGCTATCTGCGATATCTACAAATGATAAGTTGATTCCAATTGTATTCCTTAGGTATTTGTTTAATTGTATAAATTCATTTAATCAAGACATATTTGTCCATGTGTTTATTAATGAGTATTAATTTCTTCTTTTTCAAACACTAGGCCAACGTAATATTATTTTTACACTTGGTAACGTTTAAGTGATCGCATTAATCATATTAATCAACTTTAAAATCAAAGCAGTTTCAAGAGCTCAACTTACAGAGGGAAATATGATGGATGAGACAATCTCCGAAGAATCTGAAATCAATAAAAAAATAGCTGCTAAAATCTATTATGATGTAATAGTTTTTGCTCACTATAAAAATAGGCTATTAAGAATTATGGATTTACGGGCGAATAAGCTGAATCACATTAAAACATAGAGGACTATTTCATAGGTAAAATTGCACATTTATCTTAATTTCTTTTAAAGACCTATTTTAGTTTAGATGTTCACTAACCCAAAAACAGCTTTTGATATTTGAAGGCTAAAAACTATATTTTTATATCAAAAAGGAACGAATTATGTATGTCTTTTATACTGCAAATCTTAAAAATACTAAATATAGCATTATATTTTTATTAGCATATAGCCCTATCATATGACGGGATCAGTAAAGTTTTTAATTTTTCAGAATTGTAGAGTACCCTATAAGGCAGATAAAAAATGGTTTGTTTTTTGGCTGAGAGTTCTGGTACATGCTCAATAATTTGTTTATCTTCATACTCCTCTAAAGTCTCCCGATACTATCAATGCAGTATAGAATCACATTGAATTCATTTAGAAAGATAATTGAAAGTTTTCATAGCTTAAATTCTTCCCTATTTTTTGCCACGTTAATTAACGGAAGTAAAGGAATGGAAATGTCATTTCTACTAAACCCTGGAAGTAGAGAGAAATTATTGTTAATACCTGTGATAAAATTTTCATTGCAACAAAAATAATCGAAGATTTAGTTTAAAATTATCACATATATGCCTATATTTGGCTTAAATATTATTTAAGCCAAATATAAAAGAAAATTATTTATGTAACATCTAAGTTCAGTGATAAAACGTATGAAAATAATGTAGATGATAATAACATAATATAAAATAAGAAATGATTAAATGAGATGATTAAAGAAATGAAGTCATAATGATAGAAAAATATCTTATAAGGCGATTTCACGCAGTAAGACAAATTCTCAAATTATGACAATTCTGGCTGTAGTTTCAAACTGAAGGGCAGTTTATTGTTTGTCTATTGGCTGTTGTACAAGTGAAAATGAATGGGAAGGGCATTATAGTAGTTCGTGACGTTGCGACAAATTGCCTTATTTTTACCTATTTATTATGAGACAGATTAATAAATTTAATCACCTGTTCTTAATCGGGGAAAATATGACTTGAAATAAAGGCATTAAATGATAGAAAAGAGGGGAAGAGGGGGATTTCGAACGTTGCTAACCCTAACTCATCAAGAATACTATATGGATGTCTCTATCTATTCCAGGTACAACCGCTCCATAAATTCGAGGACAGACGGACAGATAATTTAGGCAATTATTATAAAGGGAATGGTCTTGATTCTACAGCGTTGGCTTTCATACTCGTACATCATAGATGTATGAGAATGGACCCATAAATAATTAATTACAAAAAAATAAAAATAAAATAGTAACAAAATTCATAAAGAGCACAATAAGAAACAAGCACATTAAAAGCTTCTTGTTTAATGGTTGGAATTCACAATTAGTTGAGCAGTTGTCTGCTTGCAATGCACACTTTCGAAAATGATCGCCAAATTGACGCCAATTATGTTATTTTCAGTTTGTAAATATGATTTCATAGTATATTATGAAATAAAATGTGGGGAATCTTGTAAATCTATATAAACAAAAACCAAATCTAAAAATAATAACGTAACTTGGTAATGTTCAAGGGATTATTAATCACATTAATCAATTCAAACATCACAGTAGTTATGAATGTTCCACTTAAAAAGATAAATATGATGGATGAAACCAAGCATTAAGAACCTAGAAGGCAATAAAAAGTAGCTACAGAAATTCATTGTGGTGTTTGCTCGCCATTAAAATAGGCTATTAAGAACTATTGATTAACACACATATTAGCTGAATCCCAATGAAGAATAAATGAAGAATTCATAGGAAAAATTGTAGTTTTATCTTAATTTCTCCTAAAGCATATTTAATGGTTAGAATTCCCGTTTATGGGGGCAGATGTCTCCTTGGACACTTTTGGAAATGATAGCCAAAATGATGCCAAGTTATGTTATGTTTTATTTGTGAACACAATTTAGTAGTGTTTTATGAAATAACCGGTAGGAAATCTAGGAAGCTATATATAAAAAGCCCAAATCTAATATTAATAACTTAACTTAATAGTGTTTAAGGGATCCATTAATCAACTTAAAAATCAAAGCAGTTTTCAGTGCTCTACTTCCAGAAGGAAGTATGGTAGATAAGAAAATACCCAAAGAACTAGAAGTCAATAAAAAGTAGCATTGGAATTCATTTTATTTGGTATAATTTTTATCTCTCTATCACAATGGCCTATTAAAAATTAATGTTGTCTGTTGTGGCCGTAGTAATTGAATAAAAAGAATTCCTTGAACTAATATTTCGGACATAGCACACATTTATTTTTCAACATATGAACAGAGATGGAAAACATACATATATATACAAGCAACATTCCAATTCATTTAAATTCAATCGTATCGCGCGTGACATGAATCAGATCGATACAAATACCGCGAGATGTGAAAAAACATGGATAACAGTTTTTAAGGATATAACATTGTCTCTACCACTTTTGAAAATTATCACCAAAATTACGTCGAAATATGTTATGTTTAGTTTGTAAACAGAATTTGATAGTGCATTATGAAATAACCGATGTGAAAACTTGCAAAGGTATATAAAAGCCAAATCTAATAAGAATACCACATCTTGGTAATGTTTAAATAAACGCATAAAAAAACTCAATCGCATATGATATAATTATATACATTATAAACAAACAAAACTAAATAATTATTTAAAAAATAAAACATCTCAAGTGATCATAATTGCAAGGGTTCTCAGAAACAAATTGCAAGGGTTATCATCTAATATTTCGCGAATATTACCAAGGATATAGGGTGTTCCTAAACATGAATTCAGCCATTTACTGAGATTGAAGGTTTCAGTGTAATATATGCCTTAAAATGCATATACAATGCAAATTTTTAAATTTTTATTGATTCAAGCGTTTAATTACTTATCAAGTAAATGTATCTATCTTTATTTTAACTATAAAATTTTAGTACTTTCTTTATGTAGAAAAAATACTAAGGAAAAGCAATGCCGCCATAATTTAATCAACAAATATTTTAAGTGGTAATTTGATTCTAACTCCACTTGAAAACCTTGTTTTAATTTATGTAAAAATGTTTTACGTAAAAATGTAATTTAAGTAAAAATGTAAATGTTTGTTCGTAACCCAAGATCTCTGAAAATATTTCACCGATTGGCTTTAAATTTTGGCATAACGTTGTACTAGAGTCTGGGTATGTTTTAATTTACACCGTTTACATATAAAGTTTAAAATCTGTGTGTGTGCTTTCCCTCGTTTGATTGGTTCGGTGGTAAAGTTACTAGAACCGATGAATGGAACAATGAATCAATCCCACCAAATGCAGTGTAATTAAGTTAAACACATTAAAGACATCCTCTTTTTTCTTTCATTTCCTTTTAACTACACTGCGGCACAGCAACGCTTGGCTGGGCACATATAGTTGTGAAGATGATTATAGCTCTTCAGTTGAGTTGTTTTACTTCACAATTTTGAATTTAACCTAATAACTCCTAGTAACCATTTTAAGGATCAGCTAAAAATTTGTAGAATTAAGTTTTCTCGATGGCAGTTTCTTTTTCACAAGAGCTAGATGCCAGTATTATAAACAATATACCAAATTTCCAAAAATATAGGTTATAAATTAGGATTTTGTAATTACGATCGATATTTTATGGGTTTTGAACCCTCGCTCATAAATTTACGCTTTCGGTGGGGATATCGACTGAAATCATGAAATAACAGTCTTGTCTATAGAGCAATTTGTCGCAACTTCACAAATTACTATTATGCCTTTCGTATTCATTTTCATGCTTACAATAGCCAATAGACAAATAAAAAACTGCCCTTCCGTTTGAAATTAAAGCCAGAATTGTCATAAGTTGAGATGTACCCTAATGCGTGAAATCTCCTTATCATTAAACTTAGTTTAACAATATTATGTGTTTACCATTAGTATCAAATCAATCTTTCATCAAAGTTTTCTTTTTTATATAAATGCCATCCTTTCATTTTTAAAACGAAAACTGATCATTAATGACTTCGTGCAGTAATATTCAAAGTTGATTAAATTTCCTGTTTGTTTTACTCTGTTAAATACACAATACATTGAACTAAATGTGTTCATATATTCGACAAAAATGTCTTAGGCATTTATGGTTTTGCGAAATTACCAAGCAAAATATATCTACTTTTGGTTCCGCTGGATTGCTACGGCCTAACTTTTTGCTACACTAGGGAAATGATACCGGGACCTACTGCTTACAGCCGATTTCGGCTACGAGAACCCAAGTCAACAGCGGGATTTGAAGACGTGGACTCCAATACCAAAGACCAGCGTCCTACCATTAGGCCAGCGTCTAGCTATAAACCTTTCAGATGCAATCATAAAATTAAACAAATTTCATAAGATGCAATGTATTTATTTTTTAAACATGTATCATTTTTATTCTGCAAGTGTCTAAAATATGAAATCTAAACGATGTAAGAAAAACTCATGTTATCTTACTTTAAAGCATAGCATAAAAAATAAGCCGTTCGATAAAAGTAGATTAAATAAACTTCCATTACTTTTTTATTGGAATTCAACAGTTATAAAACATTTTCCTCTAAGAATTCTTGAATGAATATTTCAAAAACTGACTGTTGCTTTCTTCCTTCTACGTAGTGAATAAATTATTAGATAGCTCTAGAAGCTTTACTCCTAGTTCCAAAACTCAAGAAAAGAAGTATCTTTTCATGAAATTCTTAGTAATAAAATATTGATCTTTTCTAATACTACTTTGTCAAAATAGTTATTTATCTTAACGATAATGTATTATTAAAAAGAATTCATATTAAATTTTACATTAAGGCATAACCTTTTGTAATTGAAATTAAACTGGAAATTTGTGGATATTATACTGTAAGATTTTATTTATTTAGTTATTTATTTATAAAAATTATACTTGTGACTGTAAAGCAATAGAAACTTTAAAAATACCTGCCTACTTAAAAAAGATAATTTTTGGAAGAATTAGATTAATTTTAAAAAAGCATTAACTATTCCATTTTTACTTAGCTATTACAGTCGAACTCGTTTATAACGAGCTCGGATTTACCGAGTGAAGCGAGAATATTTGGTTGGATCAATGTTAAGTATATGGAACAAAATCGCTTTTAACGAGCAAGACCTGGTTTTAGCGAGCAATATTTTTCTGTCATGCAATCTTTTTTCTCATCTTTCTAGTCTTTCTGTCTTATCTTTTTTTCTTCTCCGCGGTTTAATACTTTTGTAGGAAAAATTCCTCCAGTATTCCAATATCAATAGGGAGGGTTCACAAATCCGGTGCAATTGAATTTTTGCCACCAAATTTGACATCTGTTATCCAGCCTATGGACCAAGGAATCCTAAGAAGTTTCAAGTGCCACTTCCGTAAGCAACTGATTTTAATGATTCTGGACCGAAGAGATAGACGTGGAACAGCATCAAATACCAATGTCAACGTACTGGAAGAGATACGTTTGATGAACGATGCATGGGAACATGTCACATCAGCATGCATCATCAAGTGTTTCCATAAGGCTGGATTGGGAGGGAGTTAATTGTCATTAAAAAAGAAAATTAAAGAAAATTAAAATTAAAGAAAAGTATTTAATTAAATTAATTAATGTAATTTAAGTAAGTATTAGTTAAATTTTTAGTAAATTCAATAGTTTGACTTTCCAAGCTCCCCCCCCTTTCTAGTTGCACGTCTGCCTTAAGGACCCGTTTATTACGAACACTAGGATTTAACGAGTAAATGTTACGGTCTCTTTGTGATCGTTATAAACGAGTTCGACTGTAGCATATTTCGCAGTAAGGATAAACATTTTAGTTTGAACATTTTTTTTTTTTTTGTTTCATGGGCTGGCACAAGGCCATAGGCATGAATGGGGATTTGGGAGACCGGTTCCCTCCCGAAATTCTATAAGGCCATTTCGTTGCAAGAAAGTATCAAGTGGGTGTAGGTGCCATCTGCCTTTTTGCATCAGAACATGTTATTAAAAAAAACTTCGGCTATTAAAGGTTTTGTCGAAAATTGAACATTTTGTCTACAATCTGCTATATTTTCCTTTTTCTTGTTAAGAAGTTAACAATGTCATCAAATCTTTTTAATTATTTGAGTTAAAAATGTGTAATTCTCATACCTCATCCATGCTTTAATGCCTTAATTGTGTTTTACTAAAGTATCGTTATCAAATAACAATGTCTTTTTTCTTTGGTCCCTCCCGGGAAACAATTTTTGGCTAAGGCCATGGGCTGGCGATTGACTTCAAATTAATAAGCTTATTCCAGTCATCTAGATAGCCAATAACATACAATCATCTTCTTCAATCATGTATGCGTGTTGTAATAATAATTTTGTTTTCCTCATGGTTTACTACATACTTTTCCAGTGTACTTCGTGGAAATTTTAATAGATGGCGTAATATGCCTTTGAAAAAACAAATATTTTGAATTCGCACTCCCAAAATGCTCTCTTATTTTGTTTTGCGTCTATAAAATATTGTTCTTTTTTCGAGCCGACTCTGTCTCATCAAAGAACACTTTTTATTTTGGTAATACTAGATCCTTTGTTCGAAATATACTTTTTAAAGGATACTATTTTGTTTTTAAAATAAAACTTGTTAGAATTTGATAAATTATGTAATTTTCATCCTTTTCAGCAAATAAAAAATTCATTTTCTGTTTTAGATTTAGCAAGTCTTTGTGGTTATTATTTTGAATTTTTTTTCTGAACTGCGTATAAAATTAAAGTATATTTTTTTCAACTTTATGTTAATGTATATTATTCTGTGCTTCATCTTCTATGTATAAAAGTTGTTTGAGGTATCAGCAACAGAGGTTTATGGTGTTTTAATTTATATTTGTCTTGCCTTAGCTTAGCACACAGTCGTAATCTTTCTTGTTAGTTTTATGTTTAAGTCTGAATTACTAATAAAGTTGTATAAAAAATGCTAGTTTAATATTTGTGAAGTGGGTTTTGAGTTTAAATGAATTTTAAAGTAAATTTAGTACTTTTTAACAAGAAATCTCTGTATTCACTTTACTAAATTATGACCAAAGTAGTAGGATGCTGCTTTTTGGTATCAGAGTCTGAGGGTTGAAATCTGATGCTGGTATGGGTGTTTGTATACGTTCCAAATCCGCTCCAATCAATCAGTTCCAGTCTAATTTGACTCATTTTAAAAATCTCACCCCGGAGCATCAAACAAACAATTATTTCTACATTTACACCCACATTAGAACCGCGATAGCTCAGTAGGCAAAGGCAGTGATCTAGTAACCTAAGGCAGTGGAATCGAGGTTACAGTCAACCAAAAATCCGCCGTGTTCATTAGGGGCCGCTGGGGCACTTAAAATATCTTAGTGGTCGCAATGTCTCCAAATTCTCAAACAATAGCCCTGGAGGTTGTAGACCAAGGTTTGGTTTTTTCTTTGGTCCCTGCTTATAAAGTACAAGTAACCAATCAAGAAAAGGCATTCTTTCACCTTAGAAGTGATCATCAGCCGGAAGACACACCTCTTCTTGAGGACAAGTAAATCTTGAATCTTCGTAGTTTCAAGTTCAAGTGAAACTTCATATTTCCTTTAGCTTTGGACAGTCACATATTGCGACGGAGACGAATTGACCTGGTGTAGGCTGGCGTTAGAAACTCGAAAGCGAAATAAGCAAAAATTTCTCTTTCGTGTTTTGGCAATAGAGGAATTTAATGAAGCGATGAGAACGTGCTAGACGTGTAAATCCGAAAGAAATTTAAAAAGATTTTGGTTAGATTTCAGTTTTTTAGTTAATGATAAATCCTTATTAAGAAGTGACACCCTCTTTTTGTACTGTTTATTTACAGAGATAGTTTTTTCGACACATTTAATTTATTTCACGTTTCTGTACTTTGAAACTTTTCTAGAAAATGCCTTTTAATCCAACCAAAGTACCAAATGCGGAAAAGAAAAAGTTAAAGGCAATGAGTAACATGAGTTAAAAGGAGCTTCTAAAAATAAACTTACATTAAACCTCCGGCGCAATCACAATCTCGCGTGTTCATCTCATAAATGGAAGAGATAAAATTCGCTCCATAGACTAATTGCCAAAAAAAAATACATTTACTTTGCAGTGGTGGGGAGTTCTTAACAGAATATTCTCATGTATCTCCTAGTTCAACCCATTTTAATGTAACTGATTTAAATATTATCTTACTTTCGAAAGCATGTTCAAAGAAGTTAATAAAATGGAAATCCTCTGTCAATATTAGTACTTGTCTAGTGTAAAAAAGTGTATTACATTTTCTCAAGTAATTACAAAATGCTATGGCTCATTTTGTACCTTATATATATATATATATATATATATATATGACATGGACGAGTGGTTAAGGCATGGAAGACACATTTAGTTTCATAAATTAAAACTTCTTTATCATAATCCTTCTGTTCATGGCTATGTCATTTAGATATTCTTTGTTCTCATAATTTGCCACAACAAGCGCGGAGGATGTTATCAGCCCGTTCCCGCTCAGAACTGACTCTTTTGGCGTTGCTACCTAAGCGAAATTCCTATGTGTACTTCCGCATCAGCTTCTTCCCTCTGTGTAGTTCCACTCGAGGGTGTGTCTTTCTCCTGTTACGTTATCGTTAATGAGTTCTAACTATTTTTAATTATAACTATCTTCATTCTTAACCCTCATTTTTGTGAATCTCCATTGACATGTATATATATATATATATATATATATATATATATATATATATGTGTGTGTGTGTGTGTGTGTGTGTGTGTGTGTGTGTGTGTGTATATGCATATGTATATATGTCAGGTTTAAAAATGGGGGTTAAGAAAAAATAAAATAAAGCAAGGAAAGTTAGAATAAAGCAAGGTATAAAAAAAGATAGAACTCATTAACGATTACGTAACGTCCATGTCAAACATATATATATATATATATATATATATATATATATATATATATATTCTGTGTGTGTAATGATATTTTTAACCTTAAATTTACTAACATAAATATAAGTGTATCTTAAATAATTTTCGATAGTTCTAATCTTTAATGGCAAACCTTGTCCTATTGTTCTTATTATAGCATTGGCCAGTCCGAATACACCAAAAATTAAATTTTGCTGATTCTTGTTCTTCTTGCATGGATGGTGACGTTTAAAGCATGTCACAGGTGTCACTCTCGTGAGTACCATTATGAACCCTGATTGGGGGCTTACATACCTATAAATTGACTTCTACGGGATTTTAACAACGGAGAAGCTATCGGGTATACTTACTAAAAAAATATTCGAATGTTATTTCAAAGTTTTGTTCTTTGTTCTCTCGACCTTCTTAATTACGACGGCATTCAAGCCAATGTGAATTTCTTACCTTTGTGGTGGGGTAAATTTCCAACTACATATTATATATGAGTATGCGTTTATGTAATATAATAAACTTACCATAATTTAGTAGCTACCTTATTTTCCTTAGCTTTAAATTCACATCGTAATGATTAAAAAGCCTCTTTACGAAGAGTACAATTTCTTTCGTTTCTCAGCAATAAAATCCTTAGCCCTAACAATTCTCGGTATGTTTCAGTGGTTTTCACTATATTTTGGTGACTCCTTGGGACTTTAACCCTGTGTTAATTTCCCCTTTTTGGAACATTTTTCATTTTTCTCAGCCCAAAAATGTTGAACTGAGATAGTTTTCCATGAGAATCTTTGCTTGTCTCGCTCTAGGATAAAAGAATTCACTTTACTATGGGAGTAGTTGTAAACAAATATGGACGGTGTGGTCCCGATTCGAAATTTACTTAATAAAACGAAATTTTAGGTGACTTCTTTCCAAGACATTCTAAGATGTATGTGGGAATTGAATGGAGGCCTGAGATTTCATTAAATTTACCGAGAACTTTTAATCCTTTCAATTATATTTCTAATAATTTAACTATGTCGTATATATGTGTCTATATATATATATATATATATATATATATATATATATATATATATATATATATGTGTATATATATATATATATATATATATATATATATATATATATATACGGTTTAGTATCCAAGTATAAAGCCCATGTATTAGTGTTGGACCTATTCATGTTCCTTGGGTAATCCACTGTTAGTAACAGCTGTTGTCTTCACTAACTGTTATTTTATCTAGCGCATCATTTATTATCGTTTTGGCATGAGATGTTACCATTTCCCTTTCTTTTACTTATGAGGATCGTGTAGTATTAATATGTGTTTATGGTATACATCACATCTTTCAGAAAAAAATCTCTTATTTAGTGATTTTTGTGGGTACCCCTGATAGTCATATCATTAAACCTTCTTTTTTTATTCTATTTGTGCTTTGTCTCCATCCCGCATTATCAATTACTGTATACAGGGGGACTGTAATCATAATCCCACATTCGAATGCTGTAAAACAGAAGAACCAAGAAGAAGTTAGAATGAATTAAAGTTTGATCTGAATACACTGGAAGAAAGGGTAAAATGTATGACAAAAGAAAAAGTTTCAAAGTTCATAAATGGATGACGCTGTAAGCAGAGTACTATGCGAATTAAAAGACATGAAAAAGGTACATTGCACTGAGAGTATGTATCATTTTCCCCCAAAACAAATCATACACTCATGCACATTAAATATTACGGTTGGTCTATTGTGCAATTTAGATTAAAACCATCGTATTTCGATTCAAAATGTGAATTTTTGCCAAATCGAATTTCGTTATTCCATTTATAGTGTGATCTGTTAATACACTGTGCAACCTTTATATGCCATACAGTTTTTCCGTTTTCCTAGCATATTTAGTTCAAATTTGAAATCATTCTGACAAATGGTACTTTTTATTATACCCTTTTGAAAGGGGAACTTTCAGTGTAATCCATCTGCATATATAGTATATATAATTTTATACGTGTGTGAGAGAGAGTATGGGTGTAAGTATATACCAGGTGGCCATAATTAAACTAACAGTGCTACAGTTTTCTGTAGGGCGATCTATTTGCGAGAATGACGCCACATTTTGTAGGAAGATTAAACAAGACGGAAGAAGGATTCTGCAAAAAAACAAATTAGTTCCAAAAGTCACCACTAGGGGAATATTTGGCGCTGTGTAATAGAAAATGGAGTGTTAACAAATGCAAATCAATACGGAAAATAATTTCTTAATTGTGGCAATGGATGTAACATGAAATTTGAATAAATAACTTCTTTTTTTGATCAGCGTACGTGATATTGCAGATCACGAGACTTTATCGGTGTTTATGTAGATTTTACGATTTTTTTAGAAGTGTTGCCATATTGCACTTGAACTAAATCAGAAAATATGCATAATAAAAGGTAATTTGATTCTGTATTACTTTGCATTTGTTAACACTCTATTTTCTATAACACAGAGCCAAATATTCCCCTAGCTCTGACTTTTGGAACTAATTTGTTTTTTCGCAGAATCCTTCGTCCCCCGTCTTGTCTAATCTTCCTAGAAAATGTGGCGTCATTCTCTCAAATAGATCGTGCTACAGCACACTGTGAGTACTGTCAGTTTAATTATGACCACCCGGTACATTTGGGTCTTTATATGTATGTTTCTACAAACAGTTTGAACGAAAGTATGTATTATGACCTTGCTGATTCCTAACAGAGAATGTCTATGGTAACTTTACGTTATATTTACCAATACTAATCGGAAAATTCTTAATCAATTTAAAACCTTTACTCTTTTAAATTCAATAAAGCTGTCTCATTTAAGGTTAGCAAAGTTTCATAGTACAGAGGATATGCTCTGGCATTTTATGTCCTTCTACCTTTAACTACTTTAAATAATAAATAAAAAATCATATAATGCATTATTACAATCATAAATTGTGTTTAAATTAATATTAACTCAAATTCATCTGCAGACATATGAACCTGTATTGTTTACCTTTCTTTCTAATGAAAATAGATCAGTGCCAGACAAGCAAGTAATAAAACACCAGATCGCTGGCTGGCATTGAAGGTTATTACCGAATTACGACATTTTTATGTTGTTTTTCTTATGATTGAGCTTCATCTAATGAGAATATAAAGTCGTAAAATGTTGGTTTTACGACATTTCAAGAAAGGTTCAGACGTAGCAGAAACTGGTAGAGTAAAGGCTTTTAGTGACACATATTTCTCTTAAACATTTCTTGTTTGTTTGCTGCGTAAAGTGTGAGCATGTATAGTAGAACTAGAAGAATAAAACCCATTTCCTCAATTTATCAAGCTACTAGTGAAAAAGTCTAATAAATTAGGCTGTAATAGATCAATATTCTAAAATATTTGATAAAGTTAATAAAGAAGAATTTATCAATTATTAATAAATATAAATATAAGTTTTACTGAAAGTTTTTTTATAGTATTGTTATTTCCATTTGTGAACTTTACAGGTTTCCTATATTGACCTATGCTGCACTTTGAAAATGATTTTTTTTCACATACATGCGAATTACAAGTATACGAATCTACAGAGTTTGCATGTACGCCATTGAATAACAAAACCTGTTAAGAAAGTCGTGTGTGAAATAATATTAATATTAATTAATAAATAATAATAATAAAAAGAAAGTTCTTATTTTTTATTGAAACCACATTGGATTGGACTGTTCCATTTGTATATTCTTAAATTTTTTCATCATGAAAATCCTAACGGCGTATTACGAATCTAATTGTTTTAAATAGTTTGCCAATAATATTTACAACAAGATGCTTTAAGAAATAGTCGTTGTGAAATAATATCACCAGATTTTTCTAGAGTTACGATTTTGAAAAAAAAGGTGATGGTTATTTTTATAAAAGAGAAAGAATACTTCAACCTTAATCTCATATAAATTTCTAAACATAATTATGGATATTTTTTTTTCATTTTTATGCTTGTAGCTTTCCTTATAACGCACTCTGGCATTGTACAACATTATTAATCTAAACATATAAATAATACACACACACACACACACACACACACACACATATATATATTTATATATTTATATATATATATATATATATATATATATTCCTATATATATATATATTCCTATTTATCTATATAATAAAATATATTTAACAATATAAAATTAAATTAATGTTGCTGTTTTTGCCATCTATAGTTGACCAAAAAGAGTAAAAACCATAAATCAGTGATATCACATCAGAGTGTGGATGATTTGCATTTTAATATATAGCCAATATTTTTAAGATGCCACAGAACAGATGTGCTAAGTTTGGTGCGTCTACGGCAAAACCTGTACATATATATAATACAAAAATAGCCATAATTATGTCTGATATATATATATATATATATATATATATATAATATAAAATATACATATATATGTATATATATATATATATGTATATATATTTATTTAGATTTAGATTTCTGTTCTAGTTTATATACTTTTGCTCGTGTTTCTAAATTATGATTTAATTCTTTACTTAATTTGCATTAATTATACACACACAATCACATACATATATACATATATATGAATATATGTGTATACATACATACATACACACACACACACACACATATATATATATATATATATATATATATAAAGACAGAGATTATTATTATTATTTTATCATCATTATCATTAAATCATCTTACCTGACGCTGAAATTTGGAAATATCAATCTAAAACTCTTTGGTTGAGAACTTGTAGGAATATCATCTCGTATTCGGAAGCTAAAAAGAAAAATATAAATTTACTTTTTTTATAATAACTAGAATAATTTCTTTGCAAAAACTTTTACATAGAGATTCACATTCAGAATTGCTTTTCTACCAATTTTACATTTTCTTTAGATACTGCAGAGAACTTGCATTTAATTCAAAAGTTCTTATTCAATTGCTTCTATTGCGAAGTACAGATGAGTGAAAATCGATATCTTTTGAAGGTTGCGGAAGATTTATAAACCTTACCGTCAATTAATCTCAATCAAATGTTATTTTTAGAATTATACTTGTCGGTTCTAGAAGCATACTTTAGATCTAGAATTTTTTTATCCCCAATAAGTACCGGCTCATATTGATTTTTTAAATATCAGTTAGGAATTTTTTAGTAATTCTATGAATTTACTTATATTTTTAATATTTTAATATTATAAGTGCAGTATAAAAAGTTGTAGGCATGTACATACTAATTTCTTAAAATAATTTCATAACATCAAGTCGCTTCAAACCTGTTAGAGTTTGGGACATTGGTAGTATTCGCTTAATTTAAAATTGAAAAAAAATATTACACTGAGTATAGTGAATATATAATAGGATTTCTTTAATTATAATTATGTTATTATTATTTATGAACAGTTATAAATGTTTAACTGTTTTGTTGTTGATTTAGGAATAATAATAATAATGATAATAATAATTTTAATAATAATAATAATAATAATAATAATGATAATGATAATAACTGTAACGAATTGGTCTAAATTTTCCCCTAAAAAATTATATATATTTACTAGACAACCCGACAGACGTTGTCCTGTTTTAATGCTGTAAATACAAAAATTATAAAATATTTTTAAATAAATTATAAATTGGACCGTTTTGATGGAACAGTAAGGAAAAAAAAATTTTTTTAATACTTGACGCCACCAAGCGGACAGTCATTCAAACGTAATTAGATTAAATTAAAGTTCTCACACCGCCAGGGATTTGACCCTGGGAAATTTTCTACTGAAGCCCGTTGCTGCCACAGATACGTTGGTAGGAAAGGGATTCCAGAGGCATTATAATATTCTCAATAAGCGCGCAGTTCTGAATTTTTAATAAAAAAACAGTTTTTTCGGATCAAATTGGGACTCTATACCATTCTCAAATCAATTGCATACATAAAATGTCATCAAATCCAGTCCAGGCGTTTAGGTTGGATGGTTGGTTGGGAGCACTACGGTCTACTTTAAGCAACTCGAGAGCTAATGAGAGCTGTACCTACTGTTTAAAGCCGGTTCCTAACGGCTACGAACATCCATGCCACAGTGAGACTCGAACCCATGAACTCCGGTTCCGAAAGTCAGTGCCCTAACCAGCTGTTCAGGAGAAATTCTACTACAAACACACGGATAGGAGAATTTTATATATATATATATATATATATACATATATATATACATATATATACACATATATATATATATATATATATATATATATATATATATATATTATATATATATATATATTGTGTGTGTTGTGTTGTGTACATATATTACCATTTACATAATATACTTTTATATTTATATTAAATCTGAAAAAGTCAAAAATGGCATACCTAACATTTGGAAAACGCTGTTTTTTATTCCAAGCATATAAATTCATATTTATATTAATATATATATATTAAAGAATATATCATAATTCACAGTGATCACATATAAAGTTATTTTAGTGGGAATATAAAATCATATATATATATATCGTATGTACTTAATCATACTTTATTCGTGTTTCATAATGTAAAAATCAGAAGCAAAATCGGGAACTAGCTCGCACTTAATTACATTTTTTATCTAAAGTAATAGATAAAATAAAGAAGCGAAAATTTATTATATATAGTTATTTCAAAAGTAATGTAAATATATATCACTTATCCGTATGTAAATATCATGCTTTATATGTTGTTTTTAGAAAAATCAAGGTACTGTGAGCGTTCCAATTACTTGCGTAAACACAACCACCATAAAAAAATATCTAATTTTATAATTGATATTGCTCTATCTTCCGGCATTTCACACACCCACACACATATATATCCTCAAAAATACTTATTCTGTGTATATAGATTTTTTTTGAAAGCGGGTTTACTGTGAAAGGCAACTTGCTGAAACACAAGACCAAAGAAAATCTTATCTAAATTCCTTTATTTCTTCTCATAATCGTAGAATTGACTGTCATATTTTTACAGGGTCCAATAATAAACGCGTATCTGTTTAATCCTGTAATACCAATCTCCAGAATTATTCGAAATATATAGTTCTATCTTGTATAAAAATAGCTCAGAATTATTATGCTTGTATATATCTTAGGCGAAAGATAGTGTGACTTTCAGTTACCGTTAAAAAATAAATGAATAATTCTTTATTATTTTTTGCGATACATTTATCTTCCATAAGAAAAGGAACGATTATATAAAAACTAGATTCTGCGATATATCACCAGGCATGCAGTTTAAACCCTATCAATAATAAAGTTAGAATATTATAACTTTGATAATATTTCATGAAAATCGATTTTGTTGTAAACCTTTATTCATTTCCTCCAATTACATTAAATTTTAAACTGAAAATTAATTTTCATTTCATTCTCTTCATAGCACGAAAATACATATTTATAGCTAAAAATCATTCGGTCTCTTCAAAAATGAGGTAAATAAGTTATTTATTTCTTTGTCAAATATATTTCAGTAAAATATCTGTTTATTCTGCTCAAATCCCTAGTGCACTGAAGGGCCCTTTTGGAAATTTTCCTGTCTGTTACCAAAGCAACGTATCATAATTTTTCAAAGGCTTTATGTATATGTATATCGTTCTGAAACATCGTTTCTCATTACAAAATGTCAATACTTTCTTTTCCTGAAGTGAAAAAGGGCTTTTTAATTTCACATATCGAAAAGTCATAAATCCTGTAAAATGCTTGGAAAAGGGAAAGAAAAGTGGTATGATACTTTCAATCTGGAATGATTAATCACCTTGTTCAAGTAATAAAGTTGAAAACTGGAACACATAAATTGGAACACATAAGTTGTAACACATAAATGGGATTGTTCGACTTTTAAATTAACCAAATTAGTTTTTATGTGATTTAGAGGGTCGATATATATTGTAAAAGTCTTTTGTAAGTATTACCTTACAGTTATGAAAATTTTATGCTTGAAAAATGCTTTGAAAAATGTCATTATTCTCTCAAAAGGGAGTTAGGAAATTTCATGTCAGTTAGTTATCTAAACAACGTAAAGTAAATTTTCAAAACCTTATGCATTGGAAGAATAATTGTTAATTTGGTAATAATTGGTAATTTGGAAGAATTGTTTCTCACCTCAAAACATTAATATTGATACGTCCTTTGCCTAAAGTTAAAAGGGTTTTTAAATTTCACTTACCTAAGAAAAATAAACTGTCTCAAATTATCAAATTATAAAACAAATCTAGACTGGTTATTCATCTTGTTTAACCCTTTCGCGCCTGACGGGACACATACGTCCCAAGCAAATTTCAAAAAATTCTTTTGGGACAGAAACGTTTCTCTGTCTAATGGGTGATTTTCCCACCAGTCCTGCGAATATTTTTTAACTTATTTTCATCCACAGAACATAGGTGGCACTAACGCTTTCTAGTGTGCCCTACTCATTGTTTATGCTACCAAAATTGTTCTTTTGTAAAAAAAAAAAATACTCGTCGCGAAAGGTTTAAGTAGATAAGTTTAAAACTGTGAACATAAATAGGATTATTCAACTTATAAATGACTTACCAAATTAGTTTTTATGGGATTTAGAGGTTCGATAGATATTATAAAAGGGTTTTGTAAGTATTACCTTACAATTATGAAAATTCTACACATAAGCTTTCAAAAATGACATTATTCTCTCAAAAGACCGTAAGGAAATTTCCTTGTCAGTTAGTTATCTAAACAAAGTAAAGTTTCAAAACTTTATGCATTGGAAGAATAATTGGTAATATTTGGTAATAATTGGTAATTTGGAAGAATTGTTTCTTACCTCAAAATATTAATACTGATACTTCTTTTGCCTAAAGTTAAAAGGGTTTTTAAATTTCACTTACCTAAGAAAAATAAACTCTCAAATTATCAAATTATAAAACAAATCTAGACTGGTTATTCATCTTGTTTATGAAGTTTAAAACTTTAAGCATAAATGGGATTATTCAACTTTTAAATGAATAAACAAATTAGCTTTTATGTGATTTAGAAGTTCGATAAATATTATAAAAGTGTTTTGTAAGTATTACCTTACAATTATGAAAATATTACACATATGCTTTGAAAAATGACATTATTCTCTCAAAAGGCAGTAAGGAAATTTCCTTGTCAGTCAGTTATCTAAACAACGTAAAGTAAATTTTCAAAACCTTATGTATTGGAAGTATAATTTTTATATTTGGTAATAATTTTTAATATTTATTAATAATGGGTAATATTTGGTAATAATTGGTAATTTGGAAGAAATGTTTCCCACCTCAATACGTCAATACTGATACTTTATTTGCTTAAAGTTAAAAGGGCTTTTAAATTTCACTTACCTAAGAAAAATATATTGTCTCTAATCATCAAATTATAAAATAAATCTAGACTAGTTATTCATCTTGTTTAAGTAATGAATTTTAAAACTGTGAACATAAATGAGATTAATCGACTTTTAAATGGCTGAGCAAACTAGTTTTTATGTATTTTATAAGAACGGTGGGCATCATAAAGGGGTTTTTAAAAATCTTCTGCTTAGAGTCACAAAAGTTTTACTCATATACTCAAGTGCAACCTTATTCACCCACTCAAAGGCTTTTTAAATATTTCTTTGTCAGTTACCAAAGCAACATATCATAATTTTTTGAAGTCTTTATATATATGTATATCGTTTTTAAACATCGTTTCTCATTACAAAATGTCAATACTTACTTTTCCTGAAGAGAAAAGGGGCTTTTTAATTTCACATATCGAAAAGTCATAAATCCTGTGAAATGCTTGGAAAAGGGAAAGAAAAATTGGCATGATACTTTCAATCTGGAATTATTAATCACCTTGTTCAAGTAATAAAGTTGAAAACTGAACAAAAAAATGATATTATTCGACTTTTAAATGACTAACCAAATTAGTTTTTATGTGATTTAGAGGTTCGATATATATTATAAAAGGGTTTTGTAAGTATTACCTTACAGTTATGAAAATTCTAAACATATGCTTTCAAAAATGACATTAATCTCTTAAAATGCCGTTAGGAAATTTCCTTGTCAGTTAGTTATCTAAACAACATAAATTTTCAAAACCTTATGAATTGAAAGAATAATTGGTAATTTGGTAATAATTGGTAATATTTGGTAATTATTGGTAATTTGGAAGAATATTATTTCTCACCTCAAAACATGAAGTCTGATATTTCCTTTGCCTAAAGTTAAAAGAACTTTTTAATTTCACTTACCTAAGAAAAATAAACTGTCTCAAATTATCAAATTATAAAACAAATCTAGACTTGTTATTCATCTTATTTAAGTAGTGAAGCTTAAAACTGTGAACATAAATAGAATTATTCAACTTTTAAATGACTAACCAAATTAGTTTTATTTGATTTAGAGGTTCGATAGATATTATAAAATGATTTTGTAAGTATTACCTTATAATTATGAAAGTTCTACACATATGCTTTCAAAATTGACATTATTCACTCAAAATACCGTAAGGAAATTTCCTTGTCAGTTAGTTATCTAAACAAAGTAAAGTTAAGTTTCAAAACCTTATGCATTGGAAGAATAATTGGTAATTTGGTAATAATTGGTAATTTGGGTAATTTGGAAGAATTGTTTCTCACCTCAAAACATTAATACTGATACTTCCTTTGCCTAAAGTTAAAAGGGTTTTTAAATTTCACTTACCTAAGAAAAATAAACTGTCTCAAATTATCAAATTATAAAACAAATCTAGACTGGTTATTCATCTTGTTTAAGTAATGAAATTTAAATCTGTGAACATAAATGAGATTAATCAACTTTTAAATGGCTGAGAAAACTAGTTTTATATGATTTAGAGTTCGATAGAATTATAAAATGGTTTGTAAGTATAACTTACTTATGAAACTACACATATGCTTTCAAAATGGACATTATTCACTCAAAATACCGTAAGGAAATTTCTTGTCATTAGTTATCTAAAACAAAAAAGTTAATTTTCAAAACTTATGCATTGTAGAATAATTGGTAATTTTTTGAAAAATTGTTTCTCATCTCAAAATTAATACTGATACTTCTTTCCAAAGTTAAAAGGGTTTTAAAATTTCATTAAACCTAAGAAAAATAAACTGTCTCAAATTATCAAATTATAAAACAAATCTAGACTGGTTATTCCTCTTGTTTAAGTAATGAAGTTTAAAACTGAACATAAATGAGATTAATCAACTTTTAAATGGCTGAGAAAACTAGTTTTTATATATTTTATAAGAACGGTGGGCATCATAAAGTGGTTTTCAAAATCAAAAGCATAGAGTTGTAGAACGTTCTACTCATACACACTGAAGTGGACACCCTATTCACTCAAGGGCTTTTTAGATATTTCTTTGTCAGTTGCCAAAGCAACAAAACATAATTTTCCGATGTAGAGTATATTTTGAAAAATCGTTTCTCATCTCAAAATGTCAATACTGACGTATTCTTCTCCAGAAGTTAAAAGCACTTTTAAAATTTCATTAAACTAAAAGTCATAAATCGTCTAAAAAGATCGCAAAAGGATAACAACGCCTTAAATCTAGACTGATTAATCTTTTCAAATAAGCAGGTAGAAACTAAAAAAGTAAAATGGAAATAACTTTCTAAACTTCATACACTCGATTTAGATATATTAACGTATATCTAAATTAACCACATTGATTTTTTAATCGGGAAAGCTTTTTTGGTTTTATTTTTTTTGGTTATATTACATTTTTACACGATAATGAGACATACTGCTTATAGCCTATTAAACGGCTACGAACATCCATCATTTTCAAAGACTTCGACGATCACTAACCAATCGGTAAGCTTATTTTTTAAATATTCCAACCGAAATATTTTTTATTAATGTTTAGTAAATTTCAGCAAATATTTAGTAAATTAATTAAGTATTTAGTTAATTAAGTATTTAGTAAATTTCATATCGAAACATTCCTAGTATACATCAAAGTAAAATTGTCCAGTCTTCTTTAATTTTAGATTTCATTTAGATTATAAAATTAAATTTAATATGTCTCCATTTTGAAAACTATGGAGGTATAACGGCATAATCATTTTCAATAGTTGTTTCATCAATCTACAAACTAAAAATTAAATATCTCCAACGTATTTTTAAACTAATAATGAGTCAAAAATAGGAGGAAATATTAATATATTTGTAAAAAGTACATTTAAAAAATTAAGAAAATATTTGGAAAACTTTGTTTTTGAAAAAATCCGATATAATTTTTAAACTGGAATTGATTTAGCTATGCATCACTTTACAAGCGTACTAAATTTCAGTACTCTAAGTTAATAATCAACTGAAACTGTTAGAAAAGTTCAGCATCTTTATAAATAATAAATTTATTTGAGAACTTAAGGCATGGCTTAAGCCAGGGTTCGGTAGACTTTGGAGAGAGAGAAGAACCATGCTGTCAATAAAGCACAATAAATAAAGTATCAGAGAGCCACTTATATGCACACTTGTGAAAACCAAAGGGGATTCCCCATTCCTTTACACACACACCCGGTTATAATCAAGACTACCATTATCCAATTAATAATTTTGTTAACCATTTGACAGTTTCATTTTTTTCCAGAATTCGGTCAAAAATGTCACTTTTTTATTACATATTTTTGTTCATTTTACATTTTTAAATAAAGATATGTTATTAAAATTAACATTTCTAATATTTTTAAGCATTTATTACAACTTTTTTCATTCTAAGAAAGCATCATAGAACTGAAGTTTACCTTTATTCTCAACGATATCCAAGTTAATTTTTGGAATGCCAGTGAAAGCAAATCTAGGAGGTGGATCCGAAGGATTATCACAATTAATTTCAAAAAATTGTCTTGCTTGACTGATTCCATCTGTACTACTATCAGAGTCACCTACTATCCAGGTCATCTAGTAAAATATCGTTACTATCATTTACAGATAAATCAGTTTCTGATTCCTAGTCACAGTTCGAATCACAAGAAATTAGCTCCTTACACTCAGAGTTATCCATTATTTAAAATTAAAAATATGTTATTCAACTCTTACATCAATAAAGTTATCAGGTGGTTAGTAAAATATAACCAAAAAGCTATACACTGAAAGATAACAATTCGTCTTCTGATACAAAACATACGAAAAAAACCCGCGCTTTTGAACCAATCAGAGTAGAAAATACAATAAACTGCAAACTATCATTTAGTGTACTATCATTTACTGGACATCTATACGAATAATTTCTTACTAAAATCGGAAAAAATACGGCCGAAACAGTGCAAGCGAAATAGAAAACTGATTGCCCATACGCCATACGGTCAAATCAGTAAAGGCTTTTACAGCCTTTACTGTAATCACCTGTGTCCGTAAGGCGTACGGGCAAAACAAGGAATTGGTAAAAACAGCAAAATAACAGAAAATTTTGCATCTTAGTGCATATAACGTGAAAACTATAGAACTAATCAAGATATGGGTTCAATTAATTTATTCTTAAAAGGTGTAAGATCAAATTAGAATATTCGGTTTTACGAAATTCATCTTAGGTTTCTTATAATTAATGTCCCGTTATGAGGACACGCTCCGGACTTCTGAAACCCAAGCATTATATAAACATTCCACACAAAATCACCTAATAGAAATAAACTTCCCAGATTTTCTAGACCCCCAATATCATGGATTTCTGCAAATTTCTCAGAATTTATTTCTCAGAAAGCGATTCTTTTAATTTATTCGGGTTCGCGAAACCCAATACATACGCATACACTTTTGCATTTACATTTAGTGCTTGTAGTTGGAGGGCAGATGGTGTGAAAAATACATCGTTATTTGATTAAAATGATGAAATACAAAGATGGGATTTAAGTTTTTAACTTGTGTGTGTCTTATGTTTCTGCTTTGTGAATGTTAATGAAAAAGATTTACAGTTAAAAATACTTTTAAAAAATATATTTTAAATAACTCTAAATATAAACTTTAAGTAAAGTATTTTGCCAATATAAATTTTTTGTTCATCATCAAAAGTAATTTTGTTGGTATTTGGCGAGAAAAGTTGCACCGAATCATCGCTAGTTATGCGACTTTTCAGGTTGGCACCCTTTTGGCGGAGAATGTAATACTCATTCTGTAGTCTTGTGTATAAATAAAATAACCTAATTGTCCGTGTCTGTGTAATTCATTGAGCAAAAAAGATCATAAATTTCTTTTAAATTTGTGCTGTAATTGTTGCTTTATAAACTTAGGCTGTAAATCAATTTATGATGTGTACTATACTGTTACAACTATATTAATTTTGATATATTGGATTGATATTTTGAAATTTTTGCCCCGCCAGGAAAACTTTCTGGTGTGGCATGTAAGTGTCACACCTGAATTAAAATATGCAGCATTTTAACGTACAAACGTAGGTTTTCAAATCAACAATAATTAAATTGCTTTTATTGATGAAAATTTGCTAAGATTAAAAGTTTGCTTAGTACAAAAAAAAAATACAAAACCAGACATTTTAAAACTAATGTTAGTAAAAATACAATGAATAAAACGAACATCTGCCTAATGGGTTGATAGTTTGGCTAATAGGTAATGTTTTTAGTGGTGTTATGATAAATGAATATTCTTTTCGGTTATAAAATTAAAAGAAGCAAAAAATAAAATCTTGTAATCATTAAAATAATGCTCAAATATTTAAAATTGGTCTTGACATCTTCTCTGAAAATAGAAAATACAGATTTTATCAAAACACTTTTATATAGTTATAAATATTCGGAATATTTTTAGAATTAAAATAAAATAATATGCTTTCTAACACGGGAGATAAAAATCTACTGTAAAGATTACACTAAAAGGAAATTAAGTTTGCATAATATATTCTCCTAAAAGACTAAATCTTTGAAAAACCTATGGCGAGATGCTTTTAACACTCTAAAGATCCGGAATCTTAGCAGAACAGTAGCCTAACAGGATTGGCCTAACAAGCAGCAGAAAAGAGAATTACGTTTTGTAAAAGTATTTCTTTTTCGAATTTTCTTTATTCAATACATTTTATTCAGCTTCATTTTACCAATTTTTTTGTTTAAGAATTAAATTTTGGTTAAAGCATTTCACGTTGTTTTTGTCTTTCTTTTCAGTTTATGTCAGCAATAAAGCTCTTTATTTTTCCTTGCTTGATATTGATATTGAATTTCTATTGAACAAACTATCGTTTATTTTTCTAGGGATTCAGAGTCTTCTTTAAAATTATAACAGTTTTTAAAACCTGACATTTTAAAACTAATGCGTATAAAAATTTAGTACCTTAAACTAAACCACGGGTGCCCAACCCAAATCGATTGGTGGGCCAAAAAACAATTTACTGAACGGAGGTAGGCCGCACATATAAAAATAAAACAACAAAGTATTCAAAATATTTTATTGTCGTACAATATTCAAAATATGCATTTTTACAGTGCCAGCTGCGACTGTACATAAAAGTTGCGTTATGCATATATCATAACTACAACGACAATAAACATTAACTATACTGTATTTATAATCACCCCCAACCTCTTACCTTCCTCCCTAATCATAAGGGCTAAAATATTATTATTATATTTATACTATAAATATATATTGTAGTTTATTCACAAGCACTACCACATGTATTATTTTGTCAGATTTGTTTTTGTATTTTACCAGAGATTTTCTTAATACAACGGATAATGTAGTCGACGCGCATCGTAGCTGATTGGTGATGTTTTTATCAAGCAACTTGCTGCGACACTTTGTTTTTACCAGGTTTAATTTGGAAAAAAATGATTCTCAGTGATAAATAGTTCCAAATGATGATATATTGCACATTGCCAATCGTTTTAAATTTGGAAATTTATCTTCGGCGATATGTTTTTGATAATACTCAATCTTATTCCCTTCGTAGATGCATTTTAGCTCATATTTGATTGCAATCCTATTAGTTCCATTTGTAAATTTGGAGGCGCTGATTCAACCTCTACTTTAAATGGAGCTAAGAATATTTTAAAGATTTCCTCAAACTTTTGTATGTATGAGAACCTAGTATTGAATTCTTTAAGTAATTTTGCGATTTCAGTAGAATATTTGAAGAAGTTTTTATGGTCACTTTTATAGTCATTTAATAATGGGAAATGAATCAAATTATTTGATCCTAATTGATTTTCATAAAGCTGAATCTTTGTTACAAACTCCGGGGGTTCGCCATGCCTGAACTAAACATTTATTAAATAAAACCAAAGCATATAGTCAGTTTAAACACAACTTTAATTCTATCTGATTAAATTCAGTATAGAAAATTCTATTACATAATTTAACCATAATGTTGCCAATAGATTGTAATGAAAGTTTTGACTGGTGTAAAGAAAAATGAATAATATTAAGAATTATTCCTATAGATTATAAGATTAAAAGAAACAAAACAAATTTTGTAAAATACTAAAATATTTAAACTTGTTTAGTGTAAAATCGTCTCTGAAAGAATAAAACACAGGTTTCTTTAAAATACTCCTATGTAGTGCCGAAATAGTTTATTTCTCGTTATAAAAATGTTGTAAAATAATTCTGACCATTTGTTGAGTGACAAAAAAACATACTTTCTAACACTTGATATAAAAATATGCTGAGGATAAAATATTAAAAGAAATTTAAGTTTGAGTAACATATACTTATAAATCTTTTGAAAAACCTCAGTCAAAATACTTTTAAAACCTTAAAAATCTGGAATATTGGCAGAAAAATAGCGTAACAGGATTGACTGAACCAGCTATAGTAAAAATAATTAAACTTTTTTAAAGTATTTTTCCTGTTGGCTAAAAACTACAACTGTCAGTCATTTTAATCAAATTTAGAGAGTAAATATATACGTAGGACATTTCTATCTGTTTGGTATGTAGGCCAGTTGCATTCCCGTACAACGCTACGGGGATTCTGTACTTATTTTTTTTCAACGCATCTGACAATACAGTCACATACATTTATGCCAATACAAGGCTTCGAACCTGTTACTCATTTAGCGCCACCCGAGGAGCATGTGTAGCTATAGTCCGAGCGACTCCGGGATTCGCAACTAGTTCATATATTTTATTTAATTTTATTTTACCGTTTTTGGTTTGGGGCACTACGGTCTACTTTAAAAAAAAAAAAAAAAAAAAAAAAAACACGAGGGCTCACAAGACCGGTTTCTACTTTTTAAAGCCAATTCCAAATGGCTACGAACATTCATACCACAGTGGGATTTGATCCCACTAACTCAAATACCATAGCACCCTAAGTATTCAACTATAGTTCGGCCTTTACATTTTTTGGAATTTAATTCTTATTTTTTGTCGTTCCTTTCAGTTTATTTCATCAATGTATTTCAGTTTATTTTATCATTGTTTTTTTCCTATCTGATATTGATCTTGCATTTCTATTGATGCAATTCCCGTTTACCTTTCCAGCAAATACAGAATGGAACTTCAGAATAATAATGACATTTTCTAGAGATTCGAAAACTTGATTGGAAACCTTATTTTCAATGAGAACTTTCAATTTCGGACCACAATTCCTGCAAATAAAACTCATTCCCATTGGGTTTAGAGTCTATTTCTATTAAACGGGACCTGAAAAACAAACTCTGTTGATATCTGCAGAAGAAAAAATGTACCATTTTATTTACAGATTGAAAAAGAAAAGGAAGATAAAAAATGCTTTTCTATCTTAAGTCTTATTTATTCAAAACTTGAAAAGTCTTTAAAATCAGAGGTATAGCATTCTCAAAATGGCCATTATGTACTTTTAATAAATCTATATAAAGGAGACAAACAAATAACAAAGGATTTTTAATATGTTTCAAACAGTTCGCAGCTAGTTGGATATATTTTAATTAATTTCATTTACCATTTTTGGAGTTTCATTCTCAAATTTTAAAACACCCCATGTTCTTTTTATCGTTCATTTCTGTTTATTTCATCGATAAAATTCTTTGGTTTGATATTGATCATGTATGTCTATTGATGCAATTATCGTTTAACTTTCTAACGATCCAGAGTCTGTCTTAGAATGATGATAACTGTACCGATGTACTTACATACACAGCTGTGGACTAAATTTCCAAGAAGAATTTAGGTGCAGCAGTTGATTTCAAGTTTTATTGGGGACCCCTGCGGAGGAGTTATAGCTCACGGAGTGGTACAAGTGTAACGGTCAAACCCTGACAGGGATGACGCCTTGAGATATGAGGGTAGGAGCTAAGCAATAATTTCAACTTTCCCCAAAGGGACCATTTTAATGAGCCCACCTGCACCTCCAAAGGGGGTGCAGATGTGGGAAATTTTCACAAGACAGAGAAAAAAAAGGGGCTTTGAACCGAGGTGTAAAAGTGTTGAAAGAAAGTGGGGAAAGGATTCGATGTCGGGATTCAAGAGTTGCTGGACATCGAGATCCCTTGAGCAAGCCAGAGAGCCCGGGCTAGCAATCGATTCCCGAACCCGCATGCGTATAATATTTAAGCCAGCATAGAAGTCCAGCAAAATAACGGCCGTACTCCCGCACCGACGTCCAGCCTGTTGACAGCCCCAATCTGCTCCCGTTTAATTACTGGAAGCACACTTAATAATATTCATAATTATTACCTGGGTCTCATAATCTTTTGATTGGGAATACTATTTCAATAGTATTAATGAATAGCGAAACCAAATAATTGCAAGTCATGTTAAATACTAATCAAGTGATGTATTAATTTGTAAATATTGTACATAATAAATGTTTAAGTTTAAATATTAGACATCTTCCTTTAATTCCATAGCGTATATTTTACTGTGTTTCCCGTTTGAAAACGAACACTGGTGTTTTTGTTATAAGTACATTACAACAACAACATTTTACTCAGATTCGAAAACTTGATTCGAAACTTTATTTTCAATGACAGCTTTCAACTTCAAACAACATTTTTCAATATTTCCTGCAAATAAAATTCCTTTCCATTGGTTTTAGAGTCTATTTCTATTAAACTGGACCTTGAAAAACTTTTTTAATATCTGCAGAAAATAAAATGTACCATTTTATTTCCAGGTTGAAAAAAAAAAGATCGTCGAATTTTATTTATTTAAACCTTAAAATGTTTTGTAAATCAGACGTACCTCTTTTTCAAAATAATCATGAAAATTGTGCTTAATATTAATTTTTATAAAGGAAATAAACAAATAACATAGAATTTTTTATATTTCAAACAGCTTATAACGTCTGAAAAATTAATTCTGCGTATGAGAGATTAAAAAATCTTACATATAGACAGCACATGGCTTCTACGCATATTAAATTATAAAGTGTTTTTACTTTGAGTTTATAATACGTCATCAAATTTATTATTTACATATTCCGATAAAGGTTAAAAAGAAGCAAAAGGAGTTATTTTCCGTTATACTTGCATATTTTTATTATATAGATATTTCATTAAATTACAAATATTTTCATTTTTACTTTTTTTATTTCATACCAAGAAAACAGTAAAATTAGAAATTATTCTGTGCAATACACACACACACACACACACACACACACACACACATATATATATATATATATATATATATATATATATATATATATATATATATATATATATATATATATATATGTTTATTGAGCTTTAGTATGAAATTTAAACTCTTTGTTGCAATTGAGTATGAATGATGCGTTGATATTTTAGCTCTACTCTTGTAGAGAGACTGCGTTAATATGTGTTATATTGAGATTCTTTGTTATATACATTGTGTATCGCAATAAAAAAAGAGGGTACACAACTATTTGTTACAACAGTCCTAAATACATAGTGTCAAAATTATATGTACAATATTTTTTAATTTGAGAGGTATTATGTACGTACAGATGTCACGATGAAAATGCATTCAGGGATTGTCAAAATGGGTATTTAAAGTCTCATATTTCCTAATAGTACGTACAAATGTAATGTTACAACACTCCTAAATACGAAATCTCAAGAACTCAAAATTATACGTGGAATTTTTTTTAATTTTACGAAATATATACGTATATGTAGATATCGTGACGAAACTAGTGAAATTCATTTAATGTATGTTAAAATGGATAGTTAATGTCTTATAATGTTCTTGTACGTATAGATGTAACGCTTAAACTTGTCAAAATGGATTCAAACATGGTCAAAATGGGTATTCCCATTGAAATCTGAAAACCGACCGTTTTTGTGATTACAATACTTTCTTTACTTCATACAAGAAAGTAAAATAAGTAAGCCTATGATAATTTCTAAACTTATAGCTTCTTTATTATAATTTTATTAATAAAATCCTTTCAGAGAGTGCTACATTATCATTTAGATTCTTTTTGAATTATATTACAATTAACGCTGGGAATGGTGAACGAAAGTAAATTTAAAGGATATAAATTAACCCTAAAATGTGTTCGTATCGTATGGTTTACTTTAATTTCAGTATAATTTATCTTCCGTAACAAGCGTTATAATTAATTCAAGGGTTAAATATTAGAACAAACGTACTTTTTCACTTTTAATAGCGTAACATGATCGTCATAGCGTGTTAGTATTTTCCAGAAATATCTTCTGCAGGGAATTATCACGTGTTGCCTCAGTAAATTTTTTTCGTCTGTTACTATGACAACAGACTTCATTTCTCAGCAGTGAATTAACCCAGTTTGCATAAAATTCGAGCCAATTATGTTAACACTTTATTTTTTAAAAAATATGCGTAATATTTTTCAGAACTACTAAAGAAAAAAAATCAAGAATAGCCTTTTCTTGACTTTCTTGTATATTCATAAAAGAAATTTGCTTCAATATTGTGCAATTCAATAATATAATTTATTAAAGAAAAACAGAAAATTGCAGGTTTTGCTTAGTAGTTATATTTATAGATAATACATGTCATACTCGTAATTTTTACGTTTTTTATTAATTTCTAACTAATTGAAATTTTTGTAATATAAACGGTTTAAATAAATTCAATGTTCAAAGATTTGTTCAATGGTAAATAAACACTGAAGAGGTAAAAAAAAACTAGTATAGGTATGCTTATGCAAATAAATAGATAAGGAACCAATCAGAATACGTCGCTGCCGTGATGTCTGGCCAAATTTCTATATGGGTGGTAAAGGAAAAAACGTTGTAGCGACTGTGGAAGAGAAATTACGTGCTATACAGCGACTAGACTCTGATGTAATAGCACAAACAATGTAGTTGAAAACGGGGAAAATGTCGAGTAGCAATTGAAAAGTGGTGTGTTGCACAAGCTAGTGGAAGTAGAATAAAAGTCAGAAAGACCTTGCTGAAAGTTAAGTATAAAAAAGTTGAGGAAGCCTTATATTCTGTCATTAACACTTAACAAATAAGGCGATTTCACGCAGTAGGGCACATCTCAACTAATGACAATTCTGGCTTTAGTTTCAAACGGAAGAGCAGTTTATTGTTTGTCTATTAGCTGTTGTAAACATGAAAATGGATGGGAAGGGCATTATAGTAGTTCGTGACGTTACGACATATTGCTCTATTAGTTTTGTGCTTGATATACTATTAAGAGTTTGGAGAATGATGTTTCGAAATTCAAAGGCTTAGGAGGCAAATTACTTTGTAGGGTAGAGCCAATATACGATGTGTGCTGCCACTGCAAGGAAAAAGAAGACAATTTCTTACGGACTCTTACTTACATTTATTTAGCTTAACTGCCGATTATTATGAACTCTAATCAAAGCAATTCAACAAGTTTAGGCGCTGTTATTGATATTTTTGTAGAGCATTTTTGAATAATTTGAGAATTGTAAAACCGAATTTATTCTAGTCTCTTGTTATCTTATAACATAAATGTCAGATGTGAAGAAAATGATATAATTTGTTCGTTTTTTTACCACCCTAGATTTCTAGGTCATGACAATGTCACTTTGTTTTTACATGACATCTGTCATTCCTTACTTTCTGTCACAGAAATCTTGCATTCCTCACAGAAGTTGCTTCTAACAATGGAGAGCCTTATTGTGTGAGAGTACATTTCGCAGCGGAATTGTACCGGGAGCGGGCGTTTTGAGCGTTAATTTAGTTATTCAGTTAAATCTCAATAGATCGAAAATTATTTAATTTTTTAACCAACTTTTCGAATTTTATATTGAAATATATAAACAAATATATAAATAGACATATATAAATATATAAAGATTTTTGTAAACAAAAAATATATTTTTCAATTGCATAAATTTATAATCATTTTAATTGTAAAAAAAAAAAATAGAATTACATATATATATTTTAATTATATTTTCGAATATATGTTATATAATAAAATTTTTACAATATAAAAAATAAAGAAAGAATATAATTTTTTTTTGTATCACAAAAAAATTGTTACATAACTCGTACTATATTTTTATATAAGTATCAATCGTAAACGTATAGTATTTGCATCATTTCCGTTACATGTCAAATATATAAATCATAATACGCGAATTTATTTTTCAAATTATTAGCTAGGGAAAAATATATAGAAAGAAAATTTCTAGGGTAATAGCAGTTATTTTTTTTTGCGCTTACAGATATTTTATATCACATTTTTATACAATAAAAAAATAAGACAGAAACGTTTTTTTTTTTTTTTTTTTTTTTTTTTGTACTCACAAAATCCATGTTACGTAGTACTAGTACCCACGGCAAGTATCAATCGTCAGAAAACGTACTAGTATGTGTCCCGCATACAATGTGTTAAGTGAAAAAGGGAAATCTGAAAAGGTAGAATTTCAACCTATCCGGCTTTTTTGTTATCCGGCCTGCCCTTCCTTCACATTCAGACGGATTCTCTGGAGTGTACTGTATATGCGTTTGCAGTCCTATCCCTCCAGTTATTAAAATCTCATCTCAAATACGTTAAATTTTTATTAAAGGTTACGATGAACTCACTTTTTCTACATAATCAAGAATGCTATTTAGATCGGTAGGTTGTTTTTTAAATCTTTTTGGGTTGACAGCACACTAAAAATATTTTAAGTTATATGCAGTACAATTAAAAATACAAACAAAATGTATGGAAAGGAAATTTGAAAAGATATCAGAAACAAATACGATTTTAATGTAACAATACCATTTTTTAGTTCCGTTGTCATGTTGATAGTATTTATGAATAATAGGTTTTTATTTAGTAATCCACTTTACAGAAAAAGAGAGATGAACCTCCTGTAATTAACGCAAGAACTTTCGGAGGTGTATTTTGTTTCATTTTTTACATAAATTCCCGGGACTTGCGTTACACAGTATTTTTTCCTTTACAGACGTTATCTGAATTTCTCCCTATCCAGAAAAATAAAGACGAAGGGCCTCACTTCTTTGTAAAAGTACCCTTGAACCCTTTTCCCGAACTGTAACACTGAGTAAAAAACATACTCGGCTTCCTCGTAAACAAAAAATACCAATATTTTGAGGGCAAACAAAAAACTTGCTCACCGAATTGAAAGCAAAACGCATAGTATAAAAAGAAAATATTACAGGGATATAAGGACTATAAAAAAAGTAAAACATTTGAAGTGATGATAAAGGGAAAGAAACGAACAAGGCAAAAAGCAAGTGATAAATAGAAAAGTTCATACTACTGATACAATACAAAATGATTTTATTTACTAGAAATCTCTGAGACACACGGGTTGTTAAATAATGCCTTAAATGCTCCGTGTATGCCTAACTAGTACACTACGTCACACAAGCTGAGAATTATTTCAAAGCATTAATGCACACGTTAATTCCCAAAATGGTCTTTTTTGTTTTTTCATTGTCATATAAGTGAACAAGAGGGCTAATAGCTTATATTTTCCAGGAAAAACTGTAATGGGCTTTAATACCCTAAATTATAGTAATGATTTCAGAAAATATAATTAAAAACATTATATTAATTGTAATTTTCATTATAAACTAACTATAATTTTATTATAAACAAATCGTTTTGAATAAAAATACTACATTTACTGTTTAGTGGAGAATGATTTTAAAAGCATTGTTTCAAATTCTTAAAAAGCATAGTTACAACTGAATATGAATACATCAATGTCTTTCTGTTGCAATATCGTATTACTGCAGTTGGCAATCAGAAGTGTTAATATTCCTTTAATATTTTTTTGCTGTAAAAGGGCCATAATGTAATCATAAATTGAGAACTACATGTTGCGACAGTCCTTAGAAAATTTCATCATTTTACGGTTAATCTTTTAGAGCTATTTGAGATATTTTCATACGCACGTACAGAAGTCTCAACGATTCCAGTCAGAAAGCCAGGTCAGAAAGGTACTTAAATTTTCAAAGTTAAACTTTTCTTGCACATATGCATAAACGCAAGCCTTAACCCCTTAATGCACAGATATTTAAAAAAAAAAGCTTGCCAAAAAAATAATTTTTTAATGTAAAAAACACAATTTAGAACGTTGTCTTCTCGCGTCTCTTATTTGTAGGTATTAAATATGAAACCCTTATGTTTCATATCTCAAGACTAAAGTATATAAAGTGAAGCCTAGAGTCAACTTTACAGCCAGAGCTTAGTAATAACATAGTTAACAATTATATTTTATTTTACTTTATATTTTAGTAAAATATATATTGAAAAATGAGCGAATCTGAATATGAATACGCTGTCGGAAATCGGTTCACAAGAAAGAGATAAGTCGTAAGTGATAAGTAGAAATATATATATATATATATATATATATATATATATATCAAGTATAATATATATATATATATATTATACTTGAATAAGTAAGTCTTATAGCTAACAATCCCATGGAAATGATAAATATCAATGATACGATTATTATTTTTTTGTGCTTTCATATTGTTATTTTCACTTCTCAATTGCATTCGAGTATCAAAAATTATAGCAACAAAAAGTACAACGCAGCTCGAATTATCTCGAGTGTGCACAGTTTAGTTTGGCCAGTTTAGTGAGTTAACTTGAGCGTGCACGTTAAGGGGTTAAACAAGTTACCATGGATTCAGGCATGGTCAAAATGTGTATTTCCGTTGAAAATTGAAGTTTTCGCAATTACAATACTTTTTTTACTTCCTACAAAGCAATAATAAAGAAACATTTAATAATAACTCTTTTTCTGTCTCCAAACTTGTCCTTGATCTTATCTACAAAAATTTTTTAACGCTGTTTAGGAAAATAGCTGAAAACTTTTCCAGGGTGAAAAATCGCCGCTGTGTCAGTTTGTGATATATAACACACGTCCAGAGACTCAGCGGACACGCCTAATCCAATTAATCATAGTGGTCTTGCCATATTAATCTACATTACTGTCTCCTATATTTTACTTCACGATTAAGTCTTTCCAGGCTCAAAAGATTTCTTACTAAGACTGGCTTAAAATATGCTATAAGACACGATTTATCAAAATTAAGGGACTATGTTAAAACCTAAGGGGACGGTGGATCTTAAAAAAATTTTTTCTTCAATATTTGTCATATTAAATCTAAATATTTTACAAATATATGTTAAAGGACTAATTTATCAAACATTCTATAATTTGATTAAATTAAAAACTTAAACTTTTTAAATAAATCACTTTCTTAACCCCTAAGGTGCACGCTTGAGTTAACTGGCCAAATTGTGCACACTCGAGATAATTCGAGCGGCGTTGTACTTTATGTTGCTATAATTTTTCCCACTAGAATGCAATTGAGAATTGAAAATAACAATGTGAAAGAAAAAAACAATTGTTTTATTGATATTTATCATTTACATTGGATTGTAAGCTATAATACTTACTTATTCAAGTATAATTTTTTTTTTAAATTCAACTTTCTAAATTGTGTTTTTTACACTAAAAAATTGAATTTTTTCGCCGTTTTTTTTAATAAAACTCTGCATTAAAGGGTCAATATTAAAGTTTTCAGTTACCTAATCAGTTTAGAATATTTTCTTTGAATTCATGAATCATCATACTTCTATAAAGTTAACCGAAAGCGATAAGTATCCATTTTATAATTTAATGCAAAGTTTTTTTTTTAAATAAATCTATAATTCTAAGGTCAATTTTTACTGATTTTCAACTTGTTATGCAATTTAGTATCTAAATTTGCTGGGATTCTAAAATAGATACGTGTTTTTATTCTGACACTGTATAAGAATGTTTATTCGAAGTATTGAGCATTTTAAACAAAAAATATAATGAAAGGAGCATTTCAATAAATATAAAAGGGGAAAATTTCCTTTTAAGTAAAACAACATTTTAATTATTTTTATCCCACCTGTAATATTTACACAAGAGAAACTCAATAAGACATATTGGTTGATAAAGAATTATTAAATAATATTTTAAGTATTTTCAATATAGTTTTAGCTTTATTGACATAAATGTTATAGAAAAGATAACTTTAGTCCACGTTCCCCTTAAGGAATGGTATAAAGAAATATAAGGAAGGACTGAGTTAAACAGATATAGTGGTAAGTGCAAGTTAAGGATACATAGTACCTTTAAAAAACCCTAAAAAATAATTCTCATAACAACCTTTTTTCTTTCAGAGTGAAATTTAGAGTAGGTTTCATAGGGGTTTTTTTATAAAAAGGATATAGTTTTGTTGCATAAAGAAATAAATTTGGAAAAGATTAAAATATCTATAAATTGTACTTATTGCACACTTTTATTCTACACATTGCAAAAAAAAATATGTATAAAATTTAAAACTCGTTTCTTAAAGAAAGCTTTAGCTTTTTAAATACCTTGAATTCGAAGAAAAACAAGCATGAAAAAAAACAGTATAAAGAAATAGATAAACAACCATTTCCTGATATAAACAATTGAAGACAGTTTCTCATAAGTTTGTTAGTACGTTTGGTTTGTAATACCAGTTTTGACTCTTTAAAAAGTACCACAATTATACTAAAAGGACAATTGTCCCTTAAAATTTTATTATTGCACACTAAGTGCTGAGCATAACACTCTTAGTCAAAAGATTAATTTTGTGATTTTTGAACGAATCTGGAAGGATTTAATCTTCAAAGAAAATCCCGAAAATATCGCGGAAATATTACTACTGAAAACCTTATATAGTTACAATGATATATTTTCAAAAAATGTTATGAAAATATTTCAATTGTTATAACAACAAAGAAAACACTAAACTTCGAAATCTTATTTTCTCTCAGATATTTCCAAAATTTAACCTGAAGATTTTATTTCATTGTACAGAAAAAAACATATGAAGAAGTTATTAAAGCAAAGGATAACTTAGCGGAATACTAAGAATTATTTTGTTACTTTTGGACTAGTGTTTACTTGTATCAGGATATTAGTTTTAATAAAGAACTTTTGCCACATAAAAAATCAATAAATCAAGATTTATTTTAGACCACCGGATACCTTCCGGAGGAAATAAAGGTAAAGTACTACTCAATATACTTAGGTAGAGAGCTTAGTAACATAGAGTTCTACTCAATATGCTTTGCTAGAGAACTTAATAGTAGCGTAGTTTAATAGAAATACGGGATTTAAAATAAGAGTAAGTCAATTGAAATTCGTAAAAAAATGTGGTTCAATTTGTACGCACACTAAATGCTGATAGATATTTACTAACAATGAGAAATTCAGAAAAAATACTATAAAAAGTTATCGACTTATAACGCAGTAAGTACTAAATTTGTAAATTTTATTTTATCTTAAATCGAAAATTCCATGATAAGATAGGAAAAAACTTTTTCATCACAAAGAAAACTTAAGTTCAATTGCTATAACATAGTGAGCACGTACATATTACATAAACATTTGCGTTTATATAGAACGCCTTTTTCCATATTTCAGAGAAAAATCGATAGATCTAGGTTCATTTCAGACAACACGATATCTTTCAGAAAAAAAATAAAAGTAAAGTACTAGTCAATATGTTTAGCTAGAGAAACATAATAGGGTAGAGAACTACTCATTACGCTTATATAGACAGCTTAGTAACGTAACTTAGTAGAAATACAGGATTTAAAAGAAGAGTAAGTCAATACTAATCCATATCGAAATTTGTTTCAATTTGTAAGCACATTAAAAGCTGAGAATAATTCTATCAATCTAATATTCCATTCTCTTAGTTTTAAATTAATACGGTAAGTCAAATCTTTAGACGAAAACACAAAAGTATTTCAAAAATATAGTTACTAAAATATACGTATTTACTAACAATGAGAGTTCAGTTGCTATAACATAGAGAGCACATACATATTGCATAAACATTTGACATCTTTTCGATATTTCAGAGAAAAACCGATAAATCTAAATTCATTTCAAACAACTCGATATCTTTCACAAAAAGTAAAGGTAGAGTACTAGTTAATATACTTAGCCAGAGATCGTAGTAGAGTAGAGTACTACTCATTATGCTTGGCTAGAGAACAGTGTCGTAACTTAGGAGAAATACGGGATTTTAAAGAATAAGTCCATACAAATCCATGTCAAAATTTGCTTCAGTTTGTAAGCACACTAAAAGGTGAGCATTATTCTATCACTGTAATGTTCTATTCTCTTATTTTTAAATTAATACGGTACGTCAAATTTTTAGACGAAAACACAAAAATATTGCAAAAACATAGTTACTAAAATATACGTATTTACTAACGACGAGAAATTCAGAAAAGATACTGCAAGAAAATTTCGACTCGTAACACAATAAGTAATAAATTAGTAAATTTTACCTTAAATCAAACAGTGTCAAGACAAAATTAGAAAATTTTATTTCATTGCAAACAAAGCTGAAGTTCTATTGCTATAACATAGTGAGCACTTATATATTGCATAAATATTTGACACTTTTTCCATATTTCAAAGAAAAATCGGTAAATCTAAATTCATTTTCAACAACTCGATATGTTTCAGAAAAAATAAAGTTGAAGTACTAGTCAATATGCTTAACCAGAGAGCTTAGTAGACTAGAGTACTACTTATTATGCTTAGCTAGAGAGCTTAGTATCGTAACTTAGTAGAAATATGGGATTTAAAAGAATACGTCCATACAAATCAGTATCAAAATTTGCTTCAGTTTGTAAGCACACTAAAGGCTGAGCATTATTTTATCACACTAATGTTCCATCCTCTTATTTTTAAATTAATACGGTAGGTCAAATTTTTATCCGAAAACACAAAAATATTGCAAAAATATAGTTACTAAAATATACGTATTTACTAACAATGAGAAATTCAAAAAAAATACTGTAGGAAGATTTCGACTTATAACACAGCACTAAATTTGTAAATCTTATTTTATCTTCAATCAAATAGTGCCAAGATAAAATAGGAATATTTCATTACAAAGAAAGCTGAAGTTCAATTGCTATAACATAGTGAGCACGTACATATTACATGAACATTTGACACCTTTTCCATATTTCAGAGACAAACCGACATATTTAAATTCATTTCAAACAACTCGATATCTTTCAGAAAAAATAAACGTAGAGTACTAGTCAATATACTTACCCAGACAGCTTAGTAGAGTAGAGTACTACTCATTATGCTTAGCTAGAGAGCTTAGTATCGTAACTTAGTAGAAATACAGGATTTAAAAGAATAAGTCCATATGAATGCATATCAAAATTTGTTTCAGTTTGTAAGCACTCTAAAAGCTGAACATAATGTTATCAGTCTAAATTTCATTCTTTTATTTTTAAATGAATACGGTAAGTCAAATCTTTAGACGAAAACACAAAAGTATTTCAAAAATATAGTTACTAAAATATACATATTTACTAACAATGAGAAATTCAGAAAAAAATACTGTAGGAAGATTTCGACTTATAACACAGCACTAAATTTGTAAATCTTATTTTATCTTAAATCAATCAGTGCCAAAACAAAATAGGAAAATTTTATTTCATTACAAAGAACTAGTCAATATGCTTAGCCAGTGAGCTTAGTAGAGTAGAGCACTACTCAGCATGCTTAGGAAGAAAACTTAATATCGTAACTTAGTAGATATACGAGATTTAAAAGAATCAGTCCATACAAATGCATATCGAAATTTCCTTCAGTTTGTAAGCATACTAAAAGTTAAGCATTATTCTATCCCTCTAATATTCCATTCTCTTATTTTCAAATTAATACGGTAGGTCAAATCTTTAGACGAAAACACAAAAATATTACAAAAATATAGTTACTAAAATATACGTATTTACTAACGACGAGAAATTCAGAAAAGATACTGCAAGAAAATTTCGACTCGTAACACAATAAGTAATAAATTAGTAAATTTTACCTTAAATCAAACAGTGTCAAGACAAAATTGGAAAATTTTATTTCATCGCAAACAAAGCTGAAGTTCTATTGCTATAACATAGTGAGCACTTACATATTGCATAAATATTTGACACTTTTTCCATATTTCAAGGAAAAATCGGTAAATCTAAATTCATTTTCAACAACTCGATATGTTTCAGAAAAAATAAAGTTGAAGTACTAGTCAATATGCTTAACCAGAGAGCTTAGTAGACTAGAGTACTACTCATTATGCTTAGCTATAGAGCTTAGTATTGTAACTTAGTAGAAATATGAGATTTAAAAGAATACGTCTATACAAATCCGTATCAAAAATTGCTTCAGTTTGTAAGCACACTAAAGGCTGAGCATTATTTTATCACTCTAATGTTCCATCCTCTTATTTTTAAATTAATACGGTAGGTCAAATCTTTATCCGAATACACAAAAATATTGCAAACATATAGTTCCTAAAATATACGTATTTACTAACAATGAGAAATTCAGAAAAGATACTGTAAGAAGATTTCGACTTGTAACACAATAAGCAATAAATATGTAAATCAAATTTTATCTTCAATCAAATAGTGCCAAGACAAAATTGGAAGATTTTATTTCATTACAAAGAAAGCTGAAGTTCAATTGCTATAACATAGTGAGCACGTACACATTACATAAACATTTGACACCTTTTCCATATTTCAGAGACAAACCGACATATCTAAATTCATTTCAAACAACTCGATATCTTTCAGAAAAAATAAAGGTAGAGTACTAGTCAATATACTTAACCAGACAGCTTAGTAGAGTAGAGTACTACTCATTATGCTTAGCTAGAGAGCTTAGTATCGTAACTTAGTAGAAATACACGATTTAAAAGAATAAGTCCATACGAATGCATACCAAAATTTGCTTCAGTTTGTAAGCACTCTAAAAGTTGAACATAATGTTATCAATCTAAGTTTCATTCTTTTATTTTTAAATGAAAACGGTAAGTCAAATCTTTAGACGAAAACACAAAAGTATTTCAAAAATATAGTTACTAAAATATACATATTTACTAACAATGAGAAATTCAGAAAAAATACTGTAGGAAGATTTTGACTTATAACACAGCACTAAATTTGTAAATCTTATTTTATCTTCAATCAGATAGTGCCAAGACAAAATAGGAAAATTTTATTTCGTTACAAAGAACTAGTCAATATGCTTAGCCAGTTAGCTTCGTAGAGTAGAGTACTACTCATCATGCTTAGGAAGAAAATTTAATATCGTAACTTAGTAGATATACGAGATTTAAAAGAATCAGTCCATACAAATCCATATCGAAATCTGCTTCAGTTTGTAAGCACACTAAAAGTAAAGCATTATTCTATCCCTCTAATATTCCATTGTCTTATTTTCAAATTAATACGGTAGGTCAAATCTTTAGACGAAAACACAAAAATATTACAAAAATATAGTTACTAAAATATACGTATTTACTAACAATTAGAAATTCAGAAAAGATACTGTAAGAAGATTTCGATTTGTAACACAATAAGTAATAAATTTGTAAATCGAATTTTATCTTAAATCAAATAGTGCCAAGATAAAATAGGAAGATTTTATTTCATCGCAAAGAAAGCTGAAGTTCTATTGCTATAACATAGTGAGTACTTACATATTGCATAAATATTTGACACTTTTTTCCATATTTCAGGGAAAAATCGGTAAATCTAAATTCATTTTCAACAACTCGATATGTTTCAGAAAAAATAAAGTTGAAGTACTAGTCAATATGCTTAACCAGAGAGCTTAGCAGACTAGAGTACTACTCATTATGCTTCGCTAGAGAGCTTAGTATCGTAACTTAGTAGAAATATGGGATTTAAAAGAATACGTCCATACAAATCCATATCAAAATTTGCTTCAGTTTGTAAGCACACTAAAAGTTGAGCATTATTCTATCCCTCTAATATCCTATTCTCTTATTTTCAAATTAATACGGTAAGTCAAATCTTTAGACGAAAACACAAAAATATTACAAAAATATAGTTACTAAAATATGCTTATTTACTAACAATGAGAAATTCAGAAAAGATACTGTAAGAAGATTTCGATTTGTAACACAATAAGCAATAAATGTGTAAATCAAATTTTATCTTAAATCAAATAGTGCCAAGATAAAATAGGAAGATTTTATTTCATCACAAAGAAAGCTGAACTTCAATAGCTATAACATAGTGAGCACGTACATATTACATAAACATTTGCTTTTACATGGAGCTCCTTTTCCATGGTTCAAAGAAAAATCGATAAATCTAGATTCATTTCAGACAACTCTATATCTTCCGGCGGAAATAAGGGTAAAGTATTACTCAATATGCCTAGCCGGAGGAGAACGCCTGAAAAGCAGGAATACAGGGGCTTGAAAGAAGAGTAACTCAATAGGAATGCAAAACGAAATCTACTTCATTCATAATTCAAAGGAGAGAGCGTTTATGAAAAATAACGCCCGTTTAAATGCGACATCCTTTCAAGCCTTTGGTAGAAGAAGAGGATTCAATCTTTGCGCTCTTTCTTAGGAACTCGAGAGAGGTTAATCTGAATAGATGTCGAAAGAAAAAATCCCTGAAGCAGAAAGAAAATTGTCTTCAAAATTCAGGGAAATATTTTGAATATTTTCTTTCCAGAAATCTTCTTTTTTCTTCTTTTTTAGAGAAGAACTAAAAAACTTCCACATTATTTTAACATATTTTATAAGCCTCATATATTAAAGTAGTAAAATTTGACTGATTGAGAATTTAAAACTACAGATGATTTTATACTTGAGCTTTTTAATATCTCTAAGTAATAACACATGTATATATGCATTTACATACCAATATAAACAAACAAACACACACACACACACACACACACACACATATATATATATATATATATATATATATATATATATATATATATATATATATATATATATATATGAAAAATGAGAAAGGAGAACTTTTGATAGCTATCTTAGGGGTAATTGTTCTAATATATTACACACACATATATATATGCATACATATGTATCTATATCTATATTATATATATATATATATATATATATATATATATATATATATATACATATATATACATATATATATACACATATATATATGTATATATATATATATATACACATATATATATGTATATATATGTATATATGTATGTATATATATATATATATATATATATATATATATATATTTATATGTATATATATATATATATACATATATACATACATACATATATACATATATATACGTATATATACATATATACACATATATATGTATAATGTATATATATATATTTATATATACACATACATATGTATACATATAAATACATATATATACATACACACATAAATATATATATATACATGTATATATATATACGTATATATATATATAGATATATACATATATACACATATACAAATATACATATATACATATATATATATATATATATATATATATATACATATATATACATATATATATATATATATATATATATATATATATATATATATATATATATATATATATGTATATATATGTGTGTATCTAAATGTGCATATGCGTATGTATATATATGTCAGGTTTGAAAATGGGGTTTTAAAAATTAAGGTAGTTATATTTATAAATAAATGTAACTATTTAAAGATCACGTAAGAGGAGAGAGGTGCACTCTCGGCGGGCGTACGCAGCGAAAACAAATTTATGAGGAACGACATTAGGACCAAAAGGTTTAAGCAAGCAAGAATTTGGCGCACTTTGAGTGGGAAGCTGGGCTGGGCAGCACCCCCTACGCTAGTCGACGATGTAATTTAACAAAGGTGTATAATTAATGGCGTATCCAAAGCTTAACGAAAAGACTGAATTTAATAAATCATGGTTTAAAAAGAAATATAGACTTGTGATTAATTGCTTACATTACTGACCTCGATATGTATACATACATACAAATGCTTTTTCAGCACATGCCAAAAGTAGAGATAAGCTAACAATTTAGGAATAATTCAATATTTTACATGTAATGTAACACCTATGTAATTTTCCCAAACTATATGGGAAAAGAGAAGTCTTTATAGAATGGCTGTCATAACATTAGAAAAATTGAATTTCTTAAAATTTCATATTTATTTCATATAAAAAAGTAACAGTCTTCTGATCTTCTTTACAGTGGTCCACTTAGAAAGCTCTAATAATCTACACATTTGCGGCAGATGTCAGCCCCACAGTGGAAGAGTCAACTGATCTTGTTCTCGCGAGAATCAATCTAGATCAGCAATTTAGTGAGGCAAGAGCGTACCTTAAAAATTTAAAAATGCTCGAAAACACACATTAATTTAATTATTAAAGAAGCAGTTCTGATTCTCTGGGATAGATGAACATCTGGCTGAAAAATGTAGCCAGTAGATAAGAAAGTAGCATTTATTCTGGTGTTAGTTTTGAAAAATGTTTAAAAAGCCGTTAAAAATTTAAGTCGGAGAATATTCCTGTATTTTACAATTTATGGTTAGGAAATTAGATATTAAAAAATGAGAAAGGGAAAAGAGGAGAACTTTTGATAACTATTTTAGGGATAATAGTTTTAATATATAACACACACACATATATGCATACATATGTATCTATATACATATAAATATATAAATATATATATATATATATATATATATATATACAAATATTTATATACATACATACATATACATATATACATACACACACATATATATATATATGTGTGTGTGTATCTATATACATATAAATAAATAAATAAATAAATATATATATATACATACATACATATATAGGTATACATATTGTCACGAAGATTCGACTGAACACACCGGTGAACTTAACAGAAGAATTTATTGAAGCTAAGTAGCAACTCGCAACTTTACAAGATCGAGAAGTTGCCTACAGCTAGTGGGTATCAGCTTTTATACCCGAACAGAATATTCGAGAAATAACTAATTTACATATTAAAGAAAGATCTAGAATGTTCGACAACATAAGGAAACAAGAAATAACATTTTTTAATTAAAAATCCGTACTTTGGATCAACTGCGATGCTCACACACACACACACACACACACACAAACACTTTTGCAATGACCACTTTTACGTCATTGAAACGGAATGTATTTCAACCGTCTCGTTGATCTATGAACCTCATATAAATATCCTACTCAAAGTATTTAAGAGACAATTTAAAATATTTTTAACAAGAACTTTAGATTCAGTAATATTATCTTAACGCACAATCACACGTCAACATGTCCGATTTTAAAAACTAACGTATTCAGTCTACTATTCCTTGTTTGTTGAAGAATGAACGAATTACTCTTGTAATAGCAAAAACATTTTAACCAACTTATATTAGGGTTCAGGTAGACGTGTGACAAGACCTTTAATCGGTTAAAATCTTTTCAGAAATCTGCGCATTACTCATTGAGAAAATGAATGGTTAACTCAATTCGTTTCTTTTTCAATGCATAAGGTTTACGTGCAATAAATTTATTGCATAAATTTCCTTTATTCAAATTTCATTTAGAGATACAGTAGGTAGCGTGAAAATAAACAGTCGATGTCTCAAATTTATTTGAAGAAGTGATTACAGAAATAAAATTTAAGTTTGAGTTTTGTCTCTTTGCTACTAATACTTTCTAAAATAGAATTTATAACAATCTAGCATATAAATAAATATAAAATGTGCCAGACAAATGTACTTTCTCTTTATTTAATTTTGAGTCTCAGCTGTTCGAACCTATAATTAGTCTCCTTGAATTTTAACTATAATAGTGGAATCATAATAAAAATTATTTCCACACAATCTAAACAATTATGTTACATAACAACTCACAAATTTATCTTTTTCTGTGATTTTCATATAATTCAGAGAAAAAGCTATATAAAATAACCCTCTTTGTAATCGAAAAGCGATGAAGTACTCCACGTTCAAACTGGTTTGGAACACGTTTCTTATGCAGGTATAAGTTGGAAATGATTTATAAAGTGCACCATTTTGTCTCAAAATAAAACACTATCTATACATCAATTTCCAATATCATTTCATATTTAGCAAAATAATTGACCTTAGCCTTTAAAACAAAACTAAATCCAACATCATGGAACATCGAGTCATCGAGCCAAAGTAGTTTTTTTTCACTTTTATACTACATCTCCACAATACCCGTAGAGGATTCTATATTTATAACACGAACATTATTAACATTATGTGAGCAAATATTTTACTTTCCAAATGTTTGAAAGGTCACTTAACCCCAATACTTCCAGGAAAAGCTTTAATTATGAATCTCGTATAAGCACTCAAATTTCCCTGGTGCATCACAGGAAAAACATCCAGAAAAATATGAAGCCGTTATTAAAGCAAAGGATGACTTAACGGAATACTAAGGATTTATTCTGTTATTTTTGGACTAGCTTTTCTTATACCCCTTATTTCTTCTCTTTATTTTCTCATAACTTTTCAAGAGCAATAGCTTATTTAATGAATGATTAATTTATATTTAGCGCATCCATTTGTGATATATAAAAGGATTTATTAGAAAATTCTTCAGTATTTGCACTGCGATAAAGTCTTTAATACAGTAAATATTAAATTGTCGTCCTTCATATTAATTTCTGTTATTGAATTTCTCACTTGTTAATTATTCAGTGTTTCACTATTGCGCAGCAAAATAAGATGTTTGTTCATAGATGAGTATGTATCATTTATTAGTACTATAGATTTGCATCTCTCTCTCTCTCTCTCTCTCTCTCTCTCTCTCTCTATGTATATATATATATATATATATATATATATATATATATATATATATATATATATATATTTGTGTGTGTATGCGTGTAATTATAAATCTGCTACTTTTCAAATCATAGCCCTTATTCTTTCTACTTGCCCGGACTACTAGGCAAGGAAAGCCTAATCAGCTTAGTAGTACTAAAGATGCAGTCGGACCACATTGAAGAGAACAGCACAAGTATAATAAGAACTTTAGAGCTACTAAAAAAGGGACATCTTTACAAGTCAACGACAGACAAAAGAAAGACACAATAATCAGTTTGCTTTAACAGAGGTGTTCCCAAGAGTAAGCAGATAGAATTTTCCCAAGGGAAAAAACTTAACGAATTTAAGTTTTAAGATCAGGAGAAAAGCCAATCCATTTGACGGCGACAGTTGGAAAACATGTTGAGTGGACAGAAAATTTACATCTAACGGACAGAAAGCTTTGGGAAATGTATTGAAAGAATTTTAAGTCGAAGACACTCCTTTGATGGAGACATTTAAAGGTTGGGAAAAAGATTTTAAAAAATTAGAATGGTAGAGAGGAGGTTTTTTAAGAAAATATTAAAGTGAAATAATTTTGATATATTACAGATATATATATATATATATATATATATATATATATATATATATATATATAATATATATATATATATATATATATATATATATATAAGAATAAAATAAAGGCTAAAGGAATACAATACCAGACTAAAAAAAGAAAAATAATAAGTAGAATGATGTTATCAATGACCCTGAGGGATTATGACTTCACATTCCATTTATACTAGTTTTATGTTGCAACAACACTCATGGAAGTCACAAGAACATACGACCTGAAGGAAGTCAAAAATGGAAGACTAAATAGATAAAAGAGATTCTCTTATATTTATAATTATATTAAACTAGGTATTATGTATTGCTGCATAGCGCGTTATAAACTTATTATATATTTAATTTTAATTTTTCTCTATAGCTCTTAATTGTGGAATTGCTTGCATTGCTTTTCTGAACTATTTAATATAATAGTTATTTTCCTCTAGTCACAATAATTATGTAGCCCCTATTGTTTTTACTTTGCCCGGAGCTACTGGACAAGGTGAAGTTGAAGCCTAATCAGCTTAACAGTATTTTGGTAAGATGCATTCTGGCCACATTGAAGAGAACGGCACAAGTCTAATTAAAACTTTATTTTAGAGATGCTAAAAAAGGACATATTTAGTAGTCAACGACAGACAAAGGAAAAACACAAAAATCACTCTGCTCGAACATGAGTGCACCCAAGAGCGAAGAAAGACAGAATTTTCCAAAGGACAAGAAATTTAGTCGGCGAATTAAACTACTAAGATCAGGATAAAAGTGGAGCCACTTGGCAGCGACAGCTGTAAAATGTCTTTATATTAGGATGTAATCTTTATATTAGGATGCATAAAACAGCACTTTATATATATATGTATATATATATATATATATATATATATATATATATATATATATATATATATATATATATATATATATATATATATATGAGAAAAGCTAGTGTAAACAGTTAAAATACTAAAATTCAAAATTTATTTTTATTTTTAAAGATCATGATGACAATTTATGAGTATTTGATGGTGTTGCAAAAAGGGATATTTGAATTTTAAAAATAAATCTGTGACAAATGTTTGTTTTCCTTTTACAACATATAATATTTGTTTCGTCAATATCAAACTGCAAGGCTCTGACTTCGTAAATCAGTGAAGTCAATCTGGGATTCACTACAACACAATAGTATATGATTATTCAAATCACCCATCTCTAAATCTTTCTGTCATCAAAATACGGATAACACTTCTGACTTTGTGGAAAAGGTTTGCTGCTCATTTTATTTTAAGGTAGTTACAAAGCATATACAGTGAGCTGACATCAAAATACGGATAACACTTCTGACTTTGTGGAAAAGGTTTGCTGCTCATTTTATTTTAAGGTAGTTACAAAGCATATACAGTGAGCTGACATCAAAATACGGATAACACTTCTGAATTTGTGGAAAAGGTTTGCTGCTCATTTTATTTTAAGGTAGTTACAAAGCATATACAGTGAGCTGACATCAAAATACGGATAACACTTCTGAATTTGTGGAAAAGGTTTGCTGCTCATTTTATTTTAAGGTAGTTACAAAGCATATACAGTGAGCTGACATCAAAATACGGATAACACTTCTGAATTTGTGGAAAAGGTTTGCTGCTCATTTTATTTTAAGGTAGTTACAAAGCATATACAGTGAGCTGACATCAAAATACGGATAACACTTCTGACTTTGTGGAAAAGGTTTGCTGCTCATTTTATTTTAAGGTAGTTACAAAGCATATACAGTGAGCTGACATCAAAATACGGATAACACTTCTGAATTTGTGGAAAAGGTTTGCTGCTCATTTTATTTTAAGGTAGTTACAAAGCATATACAGTGAGCTGACATCAAAATACGGATAACACTTCTGACTTTGTGGAAAAGGTTTGCTGCTCATTTTATTTTAAGGTAGTTACAAAGCATATACAGTGAGCTGACATCAAAATACGGATAACACTTCTGAATTTGTGGAAAAGGTTTGCTGCTCATTTTATTTTAAGGTAGTTACAAAGCATATACAGTGTGCTTTGACTAAACATATTCTCGAGGGAGAAAGCTATATTTTATACAGTATGAACAACTTACTGTTATAATTTATCGGGTAAATGTACTGTCTACTACTTCGAAGTGTCATTTATTTAGAGGTTAAAAGGTATAATATATATATATATATATATATATATATATATATATATATATATATATATATGTAATATATCAAAATTATTTAACCTTAATGTTTCCTTAAAAACCTTCTCTTTCCCATTCTAATTCCTTAAAATCATTTTCCCAGCCTCTAAATGTCTTAATCAAATAAGCGTTCTCGACTTAAAATTCTGTCAATATATATCCCACACATTTCTATCCTATAGATGTAAATTTTCTGTCTATTCAACACATTTCCCAGCTGTCGCTGGCCAATGGCTCCGAGTTTTTCCTGATCTTACACTTAAATTCTCTGAGTAAGTGGGAAAATTCTTTCTGTCTTCGCATCTCTTTCCGAGCAGAGTAATTTTTGTGTCATTTTCTTGTCTGTCTTTGGCTACTAAAAATGTCCCTTTTTGGAAGCTCCGAAATAAAGTTTTAATTAGACTTGTGCAGCTCTCTTTAATGTCGGCAGACTGCATTTTTATTACTCCTAGCTGTTTAGCTTCCTCCTTGTCCAGCAGTTTTATAATTATTGGTTTACATATATACACACACACACACACACACACATATATATATATATATATATGTGTGTGTGTGTTTGTGTGTGTGTGTGGGTGGGTGTGTGTGAATGTATGTATGTATATATACATATAATATTTGTATATATAATATATATATGTATATATGTTCAAATATTATATATATATATATATATATATATATATATATATATATATGTATATATGTTCAAATATTATATATATATATATATATATATATATATATATATATTGGGGTTGAGAATTCGAGAAGTTTCCATTACTTGGAGGGTCCCCCTTTGAAGGTTTTACTCTAAATAAATATAAAGGCACAAAAGAAAGGAAATAAGATAAATATGTTGGAATATATCACCCTTCTTGTTCCGTTTTCTTTGCATAAGAGCAGAAGTAGCATTTCGTAGAAGTAGCATTTCAGCAAATGCTAGAAGAAGGTATTTGCAAATCAGCAAGAATGCTTTTCTTACGAAGGACACTTTTTGAAGCCTTAAGGCAATTTTATTTTATTTCTATGTTCTCTCCCTTTTACACTGAAGATTGTATGTGTGGAAATATGCTTTCTTATTTTTTCTTTAAAAAAAATTCAACGCGCTTTGTACAGCAGAATTGCAAAAGATGTGCCACCTCGACGAAAGATATAAAATTGAGCAATGAAAGTTGTCTCTGAATTATACATGAAGCAAAATTTTGTTCTCTGATTTTGTCAATATGAACAGCTTTAGAATTTCTATTTCTCTTGACAAAAAATTTTTAAAGCCAGAAAAGATATACAATATGTACATATACATATACAAATATATATATATATATATATATATATATATATATATATATGTATATATATATATATATATGTATATATGTATATATATGTATGTATGTATGTAATATTAAAATCTCTTATTTACGTATTTTAATATTAATTTAATAACTTTTGTTTATAAAATAAGTTCGGGGTTTGCGCGGTAATTCTGATTTTTCCCTCCATACACGCTATAGACGTAATTCAGCTTCTATCTGTACTGCTTCAGCCAATAGTTAGCTCGTTCTCTTTAAACTTGGGTATTTTTTTATCACGTGATCAATTGTGCCTAGGGATTATTCGTAGTCTTTTTACCTGAGGAATCCCTACTTGAAAAGCGTATGTGCTTGATCACATTGCCTATGTGCACGAGGTTGTAAAAGTGTTTTCCTGTTGTATGGATTTCATTTATCTCACCAGAAATAAACTGTATTGTGATTTCAAATTAGTCTTACCCATATTACATGTATATATGTATATATGTATATATATATATATATATATATATATATATATATATATATATTTTTATATATGTATATATGTATATATATATATATATATATATATATATATATATATATATATAATTTTATATATTATGTACATGTATGTATAAGAAGGAATAATATAGATATATATAGGTGTATATATATATATATATATATATATATATATAGATAGATAGATAGATAGATAGATAGATAGATAGATAAATAGAAAGAATGAAAGAGATGTAACGATAAAAAGTTTATGCGATAAATTATTAATCTCTAATGTTCAATCTTCACCTTATTTCGGAGTAGAAATTTAATTCGATGTCAAGAACAGATAACTTGGAATACTAAACTTCTTCGCATTTACATACTTTAGAGGTATATATTTCAAGAACATTACTTTTTAAAAGTCTATATAAAGCCCTGAACTCAAGAAATTTCCAAGAGCATATGTAATTTCCTTCCTATCAAGTTTTCTCTTTTATAAATTGCATTCTTTTCTCTCAAAGTCAGTTTTAAAACTCATTGAGGCATGAAAAGTTATGAAAGCATTATAAATAAATGCTTTAAATTTAATAAAAAATGTTTAACCATTTTAATGTAAATCTAATCCTTAATATTCTGAAACATATAATTTTATATATTAAAATGATTGATGATTTAAATGATTAGTTGAAGATTTTAAATATTAAAATTTTATGTATTAAAAATCAAATCAGTTTATTTGTATTTGTATTTATCTAAATTTTAGTTTTTGGTAAAACTCATAGAATATTAATGTCCTTAATAATATTTTACTAGTTAACAGTTCCTTACGTTCACAGAACCAAATTTCAAAAATTTTCAGGAGCATCAGCAGTTTCTTTTCTTTCAAATTTTCTCGTTTATACATTGCATTCTTTTTTTCTCAAAGTCGTTTTTAAAATTCATTAAGGCACATGAAGTTATAAAAGCATTTTACACAAATGATTTAAAGGGATACAATCATGATAAAAATGATTTTTATATACAATTCCAATTACTATATCGCCTTTGTTTGTTACTATATCACCTTAAAATTTTGTCACAATATACTAGAAGTGCAAAGAATATTTTAAGCAAAAGCATTTTTTTAAATAAAATTTTTCGTTAAAATAAGAGTATTTATTCTCTTTAACATGGAGCTAGAGAAATCCAATATGGCTATTAAAAAGCCATGTTAACATCTCTCCTTAGTGGTTCATTAGGAATCTATATGTTCCTATGTGTAACTTCGTGTTCATTTATCCAAATTAGATTGAACAATATTTCTGTTTAAGAGAACATCGTACCCTTTTAAAACATTTTTAATGTGTTACACAGCCAGCATTGTAACTGTTTAGAAATTTCGAATCCACTGTAAAGCATATACGGGAAATACAGGGTGTCTATAAAAGAACTCCGGGGTTTTGAGGCAAAATATTTTAATGAAATAAAAAACATACATACATGTTTTATACATGACTGGCAAGCTTACATTTTCAAGTTTTCTTTTAACACTTAGTAAAGTTCTATATGAGCTCCGTTAGTGGCACGGCAGACGTCTAAACGGTATTCTACCTCTTCCCATGTCCTGGCGAGCATGTCTGGGGGGATGGTTGCCACACCATTGACGAATGGTTTTGTCAGAAGGCGGGTTAACACCATAGTTACGTTGAAAGTTTCTTTGTACAGTAACTACAGACTTCGTTTCTATGAGCCAAATAACACATTGAGCCTTTTCTTGTGGAGTCGCCATCATTTCAAATTTCGCGACGTCATTTCAAGGTCAACGCCCTGCAGCGCCGCCAACAGTTGATACAAACATTCCCAATTGGTATGAGTAAAACTTTTTTAGCTACTCTTTTCAGAGAAATTGACTAAATTTTGCTATCTTTTATAGTTAGTGAGATATGAATTTTTAAAACCCCGGAGTTCTTTTATAGACACCCTGTATAATCATTTCTTGTATAAACTGTTTGACCAGTCCATTTGATAAAATTGAAAATTATTTAATATTTTCAAAATTTTTTTATAACAAACTCTTTTGTTCTAGAAATTTTTTGAGATCAATTAAAGTTTTCAACACAAGACTATACATCAATTTTGAAATATCTGTAAAATTATATTTCATAAAACTTTTAATGACAATTACAGTGAAAAACAAGGAAACTTGACATCAGTTTTTGTTTTGAAAAAAATAAATAAGCAACTTTTTCCTAATTCCTAGCGCTCTACTATATGGCCTGTAACGTCACAGCTCTAAAATAGGTAAATTTTGGTAGCGTTATGGTCGAGCAGGATTCTTCATAGGCCTCATGAGGATGAAACATCGAACACAAGCGAGATGGAGAAGAAAGAAGAATTTATTCGGTATATACAAATATTTACATCATTTACATTCTCGGCAAGGCTCATTCATCCTCGCCCGCCGGACAACAACTCTCAGCGTCTTATCCCACACCAAACGACGCTTGGCCCTCGGGACTTCACTCGAAATCCCCCCACACCCCTCTCTCTGTCTTTTCTAGAGGAGAGGTTAGGAAGGAGGGAATGGAGGCATGGGGACCCCCCCCCAGATATCAAAGAACACGTTCGACTGACGTCAGAGCGAACCGTAATATACAAACAAATACATATTAAAAGTTTTCCAGTAGCGTGATGCTGCAGGCCATAGCATAAATTAGTTAGTTTTTCTTTATTATAACCTTTTAGATAATAGTCAGTGTTCCCGCAGCATGATTAACCCTTTAAAAAAGTATTTTCACTCCGTACAAGGGGCTGGATTTTGCATTTTAGCAACCCTTCAAATTCAACCCCCTCAAAAAATGTAAAAAAATATGCATTTACATTTATAAAGTTCATAGATACCATTTATGAACTAATTTCATTAAATCCCAAAGAATTCATAATAGCGATCTTTACAGGGTTAAACAGAAAAAACCATAGCATTTCGAAAACACGGAATAGAAAAACAAAAGGGTGAAAAATTTATTTTAAATTTTCTTGTGTTAAATAAAGCTACAATAAATGATATCACAGGCGTATAAAACTTTTAAATTTTGGAACTACAGATTTCAGATTTTTCATAGATAAATAGAAAGCTTAAAGCTATAATTTGAACCAGTAAAAAATACATATTTTGACCACATAAAATACTGGAGTCCCTTTATAAAATTCAAAGGAATGAAATACGCCAGTAAAATAATCTTATATTATACTTAAATCATTTCGTGTCTACTTTCTCTATTTCCCCCAACTAATCTTTTTGCTTCACCAAACAGTCTCTCGGATTACACAGAGACTTTCGAAAAGTGTGCCATCCGGAGACTTTTTCCAGAATAAACAACCCCATTTCTCTCTTTTCTGTTCCTCGGAAAGAACAAAGAACAGTTTTTAAAGGTTCTGTTCTCTTCACCTCATCCACTAAACACACGCACATGCCTCTTATTTTTTTTTAATCTCTTGCTTGTTAAATCCTAAGATTAAAATCGAAATAAATGGAATTTTTTAGAAACCGGAAGCAACTGATTAGTCTTGTTGTTTTTCCAAAAGCAAAGGATAGAAAAGATAAAGGAAATAGGGATCATATAAAATTTTTATTTATTTAATCCTAGAATATATATGAACTAAGATTATCCAGAGATAAGTTTAAAGCAGTGAAGAAACCGAACGATTTTATAATTCAACCAAATTTTTAAAAAGAAAGAATTGCTCTTAAGCTAGAATGTTAGTTTAAAAAGACTGTTGAAAGACACCAGCTCGTAACCAAGAATCTTTTGATGGAAAGAGGTATTGAAGATTGTGTTGTTACTTTTGAAAATAGTTAAAGAAAATTAGCTAAGTATAATTGCTAGCAAAGACCATTGATCTTACTGTTGTTATAATGATTGAAAATTGAACAGCAAAAGACTAATTTATTTGTAATGTATATGTAATCCAATAATTATAAAACTGCTGGAATAGGAGAAAGCTAAACAGCTAGTAGTAATAAAAATGCAATCGGCTGACATTGAAGAGAAAGGCACAACTCTAATTGGAACTTTATTTTAGAGCTGCTAAAACGGACATCTTTACTAGTCAACGACAGACAAAAGAAAGACACAAAAATCACTCTCCTCGAACAGAGGTACACACAAGAGCAAAGACAGAAAGAATTTTCCCACTTACTCAGCCAATTTAAGTGTAAGATCAGGAAAAACGCGGAGCCATTTCCCGGCGACAACTGGGAAACGTGTTGATTAGACAGAAAATTTACATCTATAGGATAGAAAACTTTGGGAAATGGATCGAAAGAAATTTAAGTCGAGAACGCTCCTTTGATTAATTCATTTACAAGATGGGAAAAAGATTTTAAGGAATTAGAATGGGAGAGAGGAGGTTTTTAAGGAAATATTAAAGTTAAATAATTTTTATATATTACATATATATATATATATATATATATATATATATATATATGTATATATACATATGTATATATATATATATATATATACATATATATACATATATATATATATATATATATATATATATATATGTATATATATGTGTGTGTGTGTGTAACTCATTTAACCTATATAAGTATATCATTTAATAATTTATTGGTGATTCAATACCTTAAAAAAAACTCAGCCGCAGTAGCTCAGTTGACAAAGACAAAGATCTCGCAACTTAAGGGCTGTAGGTTCAGGGTTCGAGAAAGCCTGTGATCCACCGTGTCGGTTAATGGTGACGGGGACACATAAAATAGGTTTTTGGTCCCTATGTCCACCAAGTTCTCCAACGATACGTCTGGGGGAAAGGGCAAGTCTTGAGGTCTTCTATTTGGTCCGTGCTTCTAAATTACGATGACCCACTCGAGCTAAGATTTTTTTGCACCCTAGCGATGCTCGTCAAGTACACACTCTTCGCCTCAATTCATTAGGCCTCAAGCCCACGTGCTTTGCTCGTTCATTTGGCTATAGCAGCAAAGCAACAGCAATTAAAACAAGTCTTTTAAACCTTTTATTATAGTTTCATTGTCTTGTCCAATCCTAATAACTTAGTTGACAAGCACAGAATCACCAATCGTCACATTTCGTCTTCTCAGTTTTTATTACATAATTATCATCTTAAATAAAATTTTACATAGATGATGGTGTCAGTCCTTCCCTGTGATCTTTTTAACCTTTTTCTTCGGATAATCAACTCCATCCAGGCCATTTCAAAACAGAAGTCGTAAAATGGAGGGTGGGAGCTGCTGTCATGGAAAGGCTATTTGAGGTGATAGTGGAAATGGAGACCTTCATAGACGAAGATATTTACTTCCACAATATCAGTTGGAGGGGTCCTAACTTCATTCTAGAGACAGAATGAATTACGATATCATCACATACACACAAGTTTGGCAAAGACTCTAAGAGAATTCTTTGGAAAAGTCTAACTAAAATCTCGGAAAAAATCTTGGAAAATTCTGTTTCCAATAGCATGCATCCTTTTTTTCCGAATTTTCTAAATTGGCAGCATATAAAACTTTAATGGGTTAGACCCTTTGCCTGAAATTGTGAATTAAAGCCCAGGAGGTCAGTGTACAGTAGAAGTTAAAAGAGGGAAAAGCAGAGAGACTTGGGCTTTTAGACATTGATCGTAGATTAGAAGAACCTGAGAATTTTCTCGGGCCATAATGAGGACTTTTGACTTTAAATTTATTTCGGTATATTTGATCTATCAGTTTATAGGATGCATTGAGAGTATATTCCCTAAGAGGACATCTTCGGAGTTTTTTACAAAATCTCTACATTTGTTTACAAATTTAATTTACTTTTTCCTTACATAATATGTATATACTATATATATATATATATATATATATATATATATATATATATATATATATATATATATATATATATATATATATATATATATATATATATATGTGTGTGTTTGTGTGCATTCATTCTAAGAAATGGTTACTTACCATTGAGGACTTGTGGTAACCTTGATAGAGCAAGAAGAGCAAAATGTTTAACAATATATCTCTTTTTAAAGAGAGTAGTATTTTGAAAAGGATTATTTAAATACACAATTAGAATAAAAAATGGAAACAAATACAGAAGCTCCTAAAAATGGAAAAAGATAAAATAAAGTTTAAAAATCATTTTTTCACATGTGTAAAGTTTTGCCGTGATTATGGTCTGTTTGGATTTCGTAGAGAAACTCAAGCCTAAGATTCCCTTCCCTGTCTATGGTTACGAAAAACAGAGTAGAGTGATTATAACATCTTCTTACAAGATCCTACAAATTTTTCTGTACCAGATAAATTGTTTCAGGGTGATAAAATGTAAGATCTTTTACGGGGTTCCACAAACGAATATTAGTTGTTAAAGGGAATAAGAGAATAGTTTAGTGCAATTATGGTTAACTTATTAATCACGCGTCAGACACAGGACAACCAAAGTTTTTTAAATGACATATGCATTGACTTTCATTGGCTTTTTTTTTCATAAAAGAGAAAGCAGATATTCCGAAATATATAAAATAAAACTTTGTATAAGTATTTCCTGTCGAATTTAAATTTAAAAATATTTCAAAATGTACGATGGCTAACAATTTTAAATAATCTGTATGAGCTATTTAATAACATATGTGCTAACTTCTTGTCATAAGGATTAAGAATTAATATATATGATAACTCTTAATCCTTGTTCATTCAACGACTTAGTGCAATTACAACGTTACACATGTGTTACCTGGTGGCATATTTCATGCTATGAATATAAATGTGTATGAAATAAGTGATGTCGACCTTAATATTTCGCTCTATATTTGGAAAAGTAAAGGTTGTAATACAAAAAAGGAATTAAAACTCTTTGGGAGATTTTTAAAGTGTTAAAAATGGGGTGAACTATTAAATTTTTCTGTTAATAAACTTTATGTGTTTCTAAATTACTTGTTCTTCTATTTTACATCCTCTCCTTTACCTCCTCCCTGCCCATTTTCCAAGTGATGCAATTAACTTGATGACTCATGGGTTAGTATTGAAATATTAATGAACAAAATTTGAATTACTTCTCAAAATGGTTCGACTTCACTAGCTTAGTGCATATCCCGATTTTACGTGTTGTCCTTACAAAGCGAAATTAATATTTTGAACTGAAATTGCATTTTGATCATAGCACATGATTTCTTATATATATAAGTTTTGACTAAGGCATGAAGTTCTTACTTTTCAACATTTCAATCATAACAATGATGCAAGAATCGACAGTTGTGACCGAAAATAGCGAGAAAATTTTTGTGGGTACCTAAATCCAAATAATTTAGTCGGCTATAATATAATAGATGTTGAATAAGGACCAAATGGTAGGATGTTGCAGTTAAAAGTAATAATTTAGTCGGCTATAATATAATAGATGTCGAATAAGGACCAAATGGTAGGATGTTGCAGTTAAAAGTAATAATTTAGTCGGCAGTAATATAATAGATGGCGAATAAGGACCGAATGGCATTGTGCTGCCATTAAAAGTAATAATTTAGTCGGCAATAATATAATAGATGGCGAATAAAGAACGAATGGTAGGAGGCTGCCGTTAAAAGTAATAATTTAGTCGTCAATAATGTAATAGATGCCGAATGAGGACCGAATGGTAGGAGGCTGCCGTTAAAAGTAATAATTTAGTGGGCAGTAATAAAATAGGTGCCGAATAAGGACCGAATGATAGGGTACTGCCGTTAAATTGCGAAGACCTCGGGTTCTGGCCTTTCTGCTGACATGGATGTTTGCAACCCTTAAGAATCGACTTCAAGCCCTACCCACAATGCTATTGTATGGTATGGTAGGGTATTATTCCTAAGGGTTTCCACTAATTCACTGTGTCATTTCTCCCTCGGAGAACAGCTATTTAGATGTAAGCGCACTACTCAACACGGATTACTTCCATCTCTCACAACACTCACCAACTCACTGATGCTACTAGAAGCTTTCACAGAGCCATCTGTTGTTCTGTATATACACTGTGTTTTCAGAACTTCCACACGGCAAATATATGTTTGTGATCCGTTCACATATCTACAAGAAAATAAATAGTTGCAATGACTTATGCACCAACTCTCGTATATATATATATATATATATATATATATATATATATATATATATATATATATATATATATATATATATATATATATATATATATATAGAGAGAGAGAGAGAGAAACAGCCCGACAGACGATGTCCTGTTTTAAAGCTGTAAATCCAATAATTGTAAAATGTTTTTAAAAAAATTATAAATTGGTCCATTTTAATGGAAAAGTAAAAAAATATTTTTAAAATACTGGACGTCATCACGCGTATAGTCATCCCAAACGTAATAAGATTAAATTACAAATACCTCATCGCCTGTACGGAGATTCTACTGAAGCCCGTTGCGCTGACCACTGCATCGCAGATACGTTGGTAATGAAGGGTTTCAAGCGGCATTATAATGATCTCAATAAGCTCGCAATTCTGGATTTTTAATAAAAAAACATTTTCTATTGAATCAAATAGTGAATCTAAACCATTCTCGAATCAACTTAATTACATATACAAAATTTCATCAAAATCAGTCCAGCGGTTTAGGAGGAGTTCTATTACAAACACACGGACAGAAGAATTTTTTAAGATATACATATGTGTATGTATGTATATGTAAATAAATAAATATATATATATATATATGTGTGTGTGTGTGTGTGTGTGTGTGTGTGTGTGACGACCGTAGCCGTCACATCATCTACACCCATGGAATGTAGTCGTGTCCATTTGGAGTGGCAAGCAGAGGCACCAACAGCTTCGACTAACTTCGTTTATTCCTGTTTCACATGATTACAATGAAAGCACATATCGAAAAACAACTCGAACGACCAGAATCACAACGAAAAGTAACGAAATAGCAACAATTCGAACAACAACGAATAGCCCCTCGAACCTTGGTGGTCGCCTATTTCAAAACCGGAATCCACGTCATGATTGACTTCAAGAGATAGCCAATCATGCCGCATAGAAAGTTCTCTCGAATTCTAAAAACCCAACCCACTGACAGAGTGCCGTGTGCAAATCCCAAAACCAGAAGAACGCCGTCATATTAAAAGAATTGACATATATTATTTTGAAACCAAAATCGAAATATTAAGTAACGCACCCCATTATTACAAATTTATATATATATATGTATATATATATATAAATATATATATATATATATATATATATATATATATATATATATATATATATATATATATAATATATATATATATATATATATATATATATATATATATATATACATATATACATATATATACATATATACATATATACATATATACATATATATATATATATATATATATATATATATACATATATATATACATATATACATATATATACATATATATACATATATACATATATATACATATATGCATATATATATACATATATATATATATATATATACATATATATATACATATATATATACATATACATATATATATATATATATATATATATAATATATAATATATATATACGTATACATATACACATATATATATATATAATATATATATATACGTATACATATACACACACACATATATATATATATATATATATATATATATATATATATATACATACATATACATGTTACATTCTTGGGAATAGGATTCATGGAAAGTTTCATTCATTCTAGTGTTAAACACGTGTAAGTAGCGGTGTATCTCCAAAAATTACCATTTAAATATTAATATAATTTACAATGTGTTGTTTAAAAATTTCAAAAAGTAAATAACTTTAAATACATAAAAACAATGCAGATATTCATATTGCAAAAGGTAAAATAAACAGAAAATGTTCTAGCAACTATAAATACTCGTTTACCGTGTCACTGTACTTAGCTACGACAACAAAAAGTTGTGTTTGAACAAAACCGCAGTCGCAAACTAGCATTTTTGCAAATGAATGCACGAAAAGAAGTATGAAACTAACCTATTTTGAAATTGTTAAAAATAAAATACATCACTGCGGAATAGGCGAGATGTACAATATTTTACAGAACTCTTCTTTCTTCTTTTATGGAATTTATAAATATGGAGGCGTAACTATTATTCTCGCTTTGCGCACAAAACATCGAACAAGTACCCGGCAACATTCAATTCTTCTCTGACATTTGGTTTTCAATTCGATGTCGTGCAACAATAGCACGCCAGGTGTTCCATAACAGAAACGTTCTCACTAATGCTCTCCATTACATTTATGAGCGAAGAATTCGAATAAAAATATTATGTCTGACACACAACATAAATTTTCTCTTCGTCTTTTTTTCGAAAGCTGCCATAAAATAACTTAGAGAAACTGTACTAGTAATAAAAAATTTTTTGCTTATTCAAAACGTTCTGTTGTTGAAAATGAATCATTCGATAAAAAACATGTTTCTTATTTTTAATTTTATCTTTTGCAGTATTGCTAGGATAAAATTTACTGCCCTTAGCTTATTGGCACAAAGTGTCATTATTTGACAACATTAAAATAGTGAGTATAATTTTTATATTTTCTTTGAATAGTTTTTACATTTCCTTAAATGGAGATAGCAACATTGCAAACGATATTCTATGTTTTGATTCTTTTTTTATCGATAGCTGCAATAAAATGACTTAGATAAGAAAATTATCCCAGCAATAAAATATATAGAGCAATTTGTCGCAACATCACGAACTACTATAATGCCTTTCATTTTCATGTTTACAATAGCCAATAGACAAACAATAAACTGCCCTTCTGTTTGAAGCTAAAGGCAAAATTGTCATAAGTTGACTTGTGCCCTACAGTGTGAAATCGCCTTATATTGCTATATTTCTTGTTGAAAACGTTCTTTTATTCAAAATTAATCACTTAATGAAAAACGTATTTCTTATTTTAAATTTTATCTTTTGCAGTATTGTTAAGATAAAATGTATTACCTTTAGCTTATTAACGCAAAGTATCGTTATTTGACAACATTGAAATAGTGTGTACGATTTTTATCTTTCCTTTGAATAGTTTTTACAATTCATTAATTGGAGATATCAACCTTCGAAAGATATCCTAAATTTTGGTTTTTTTTTTTCGATAGCTGCAATAAAAGGACTTAGAAGAGAAAAAATTATCCCAGCAATAAAAACTGTATTACTATTATGCTTCTTCAAAACCTTCTTTTATTGAAAATGAATCACGCAATAATAAACCATTTCTTATTTTCTATCTTTTGCAGTATTGCTAGGATAAAATGTATTACCATTATCTTATCAACGCAAGGTGTCATTATTTGACAACAGTTTTAATGTGTCATTATTTGACAATATTAAAATAGTGTTTACAATTTATATGTTTTCTTTAAATGGTTTTTGCATTTCATCATTAAATGGAGATAGCAACCTTACAAACGATATTCTGAATTTTTATTTTTTTATCGATAGCTGCAATAAAATGACTTAGAAGAGACGTTCAAAACGCTCTTTTATTTAAAACGAATCACTCAATAAAAAACATATTTCTTATTTTTAATTCTATTTTTTACAGTTTGCTAGGATAAAATGTTACCCTTAGCTTATTAACTCAATGTGTCATTATTTGACAACATTGCAATAGTGTGTACAATTTATATGTTTTCTTTGAATAGTTTTTACATTTAATTAAATGGAGATAGCAACCTTACAAAGATAATCTAAATTCTGGGATTTTTTTTCGATAGCTGCGATAAAATGACTTAGAGGAGAAAAATTATCCCAGCAATAAAATCTATATTGGTATATTACGTGTTCATTCTGTTTTTGCAAAAGAATCACTCAATAAAAACATATTTCTTATTTTTAATTTTATCTTTTGCAGTATTGCTAGGATAAAATGTATTACCTTCAGCTTATTAACACAAAGTGTCATTATTTGACAACATTAAAATAGTATGTACGATATTCATGTTTTCTTTGAATAGTTTTTACATTTCATTAAATGGAGATATCGGCCTTACAAAAGATATCCTAAATTTTGATTCGTTTTGTTTTTTTTTATCGATAACTGCAGCATAATGACTCAGAGGGAAAAAATTATCCCTGCAATAAAAATTTTATTCCTATGTTGCGTGTTCAAAACGTTCTGTGTTTGAAAATGTATCACTCGATAAAAAACGTATTTCTTATTTTAAATTTTATCTTTTGCAGTATTGCTAAGATAAAATGAATTACCTTTAGCTTATTAAAGCAAAGTGTCGTTATTTGCAAAATTAAAATAGTGTGTACGATCTTTCCTTTGAATAGTTTTTACAATTCATTAAATGGAGATAGCAACCTTACGAAGATATTCTAAATTTTGGGGGTTTCTTTCGATAGCTGCTATAAAATGACCTAAAGGAGAAATATTATCTCAGAAATAAAAACTGTATTGCTATTATGCTTGTTCAAAACGGTCTTTTATTGAAAATGAATCAATAAAAAACAATTTTTTATTTATGTTTTGTAGTATTGCTAGGATAAAATGTATTACCCTTAGCTTATTAACTCAATGTGTCATTATTTGATAACATTGTAATAGTATGTACAGTTTATATGTTTTCTTTGAATAGTTTTTACATTTCATTAATTGGAGATAGCAATCTTACAAACGATATTCTGAATTTTGATTTTTTTAACGATAGTTGCAATAAAATGACTTAGAGAAGACTTCCAAAATGTTCTTTTATTGAAAATGAATCACTCAATAAAAAACATATTTCTTATATTTAATTCTATCTTTTGCAGTATTGCTAGGATAAAATGTATTACCCTTAGCTTATTAAAACAAAGTGTCAGTATTTGACAACATTAAATTGGTGAGTACGATTTTTATTTTTCCTTGAATACTTTTTACATTCCCTCAGATGGAGATAGCAACATTTCAAAGGATATTCTAAATTTTGATTCTTTTTTTATCGATAGCTGCAATCAAATAACTTAGAGGAGAAATATTATCCCAGCAATAAAATCTATATTGATATATTACGTGTTCAAAACGTTCTGTTTTTGAAAATGAATCACTCAATAAAAAACTTATTTCTTATTTTAAATTTTATCTTTTGCAGTATTGCTAGTACCTTCAGCTTATTAAGGCAAAGTGTCATTATTTGAAACATTAAAATAGTATGTACGATTTTCATTTTTTTTTTTTTTTTTTTTTTGAGTGGTTTTTACATTTCATTAAATGGAGATATGAACCTTACGAACGATATTCTAAATTTTGATTCTTTTTTTTTATCGATAGTTGCAATAAAATATGACTCAGAGGAAAAAAATTATCACAACAATAAAAACTATATTCCTATATTAAGTGTTCAAAACGTTCTGTGTTTGAAAATGAATCACTCAATAAGAACATATTTCTTATTTTTATCTTTTTGCATTATTGCTAGTATAAAATGTATTCATCTAAAGTCTCTCTATACTGTGAATGCAACTTTGAGTCACGTTGATTTCACTTAGAGAGATAATTCAAAGTTTTCTTTGCTAAGTCAAAAATATATTATGTTATCACCAACTTTTTGCCACAGTAATTAATGGAAGTAAATGAATGAGACTATCATTTCCACTACACGCTGGCGGTAGATAGAATTTGCTGTCAATACGGGTGATAAAATTTTCATTGCAACAAAAAATAATCAATGATTAAGTTTAAAATTTTTCACATATGTTCCTAATCTATTATTTAATCCAAATATAAAAGAAAGTTATTTACTTAATACCTAAGTTTAGTGATAAAACATATGAAAATAATGCAGACGATATTTAAATAATTTAAAATAAGAAATGTATAAATGAGAGGAATGACTTCATAATGCTAGACAGAAATGTTATTTTTAACTATTTATTATGGGATAAATTGATAAATTTAATCGCCTGCTCTTAACCGGGGGAAATAGGGCTTGAGATAATGGCATTAAAAGCTCGAAAAGGGGGGAAGGGTTGGATTTCAAACGTTTTAAAGACCTCAGTATTTTGTGCTGTGATATGAAGATTATTTATAGAAATTTATTTTAGAATAGGGTCGATAGGAGGAGAAAAACTTTACTAGCTTTGAATTTTGATAATTCCTACTCGTCAAGAATCCAATATGAATGCCTCTATCCATTTGAGGTCCATCCACTTCATAAATTTGTGGACAGACGAACAGATAACTTAGGATATTATTATATAGGAGATGCTTAAAAATGAAAACAAAACACTTGATCAGATTGGGGGATTGTTTGTATAAAAACATTAATTTCTAAACGAGTATACATGCTATTCTGATAAAAGTGAACACTGATTATTACAAGAAGCCTGCTAATCATGTAATAAATTTTCAAAGCCTTTGAGACATTTCGATTTTACGGAGGTATCCAAAATATAATAGTTTTTCTTCAATTTCTATAGGATCCTTAATATGGATCAAGAACATCTAAGATCTTCGAGAAAATATATGATGTATACCATGTTCTTTAAGCAAGTATGGTTTTAGAGTAATTCTGCCTGGATGTTCTAAATATTCCAAGCCTTTCAGACATTTCGTTTTTACGGGGTTATCCAAAATATATTATTTTTCTTGAATTTCTATAGGATCCCGAACCTCTAAGATGTTCGAGAAAATGCATGACGTCTACCATACTCTTTAAATAACTAAGGTTTTAAAGTAATTCTGCCTGGATTTTCTAAATTTTTAACGCCTTTCTGACATTTCGTTTTTACGGGATTATTCAAAATATATTAGTTTTTCTTCAGTTTCTATGGAATCCCGTGTAGGGATAATGAACACTTAAAATCTTCGAGAAAATATATGATGTCTACCATGCTCTTTAAACAACTAAGGTTTTAGAGTAATTCCGCTTGGATTTTCTAAATATTCAACAAAAGTTTAAAATCCCAAGTAACAGATCATCACTGGCTATACAGTGTATTTGCAGCTCCTACTACCATCATCCATCAAGCACCATATGAGACTAATCATACTAAACATTTCTTCTACAAAATCTAAAATTTCGTTTTAAGTATAGCAATCGGGTAATGAGCTTGTTTATGAATTAGCTAGGAAGGTGTCCAGTATTTCCTTTATCAGGCCTGAGCTTGTCCTTGGTATTGCTTTTGGGTCTATCAGGAATTCTGTTCTTTATTATTTCAGGCGTATATATTACGTTAATGACCTAGAGGAGAGTTCATAGACAAGCCAAATATCTCAATCATGACTGCCCCAGTATAAGCCATAAAGAGCTTTGGATGTTTCGTAGTAATAACCTAAGGCAGGAAGTTAGTCTTCTTACTGGACACTGTGTAGGCAACTTGATGGGATCAGTTCTATTCCTTTGTATCAAGGCTAACGTCTTGAATAGGAGATCACTCGCCATATTTTGAATGATTTCGAGTTTTTCTTGGATCATAGGTTTGAAGACCTTGGCCGCCATCTTTTTGGGCTCTGAAAGCAGCAGGATTTCTGTCAGCTGTCTACTGAGATTTGTTTCAGCCACTGGCCTCATTTTTATGGGTTTTTTTTCTATTTTTTTATACAGGAACAATAGACCTTTGGTGACAATGCCCTCCTTGTGGTGAGGCAATTTAGATCAGTAATAGAATTGATTAATTAATACGAGAAGTAAAATGCTTGGGATCTAAATCTGACCTCATCACATCTTTTGTAAAGTGTAGAAGACAATAAAAATTATTTCAACGGTTTTTCGTCGTGTGCGGGATCCTCGGGTGGGATTCTGATCCCAGTCCCAGATTAGAATGGCGTCTCCGTACATGACACTAAATAAGAATATACCTTGTTGGAGTTATTTATGAGTCCCTAAGGGACAGTGCCCAATTTGAAGGGATGAGGTTTTTCCACGTTTGCGGTTTCAAGGAGGGGTAAAAGAGACCAATTGGAGTTTTACAGTTACGAAGAGAGATAAGAATGGACACTGATGAAAAATACATAAAATAAAGAAAAATCAAAAAAGGGACGTGTTCGAGAGTTGAGTAGAATCGAGTCGAGTAGAGAAGTCTGAATCTCAGAGGTCAGAAGTCGGAGAAAACCACTGTGACAGTGAGAATTCGGGAGTCCAAGGAGAATATCCTTGAGTTCGACGGATACACGACTGTGACAGTGAGACTTCGGGAGTCCAAGGAGAATAGCCTTGAGTTCGACAGATACACGACGGTGACAGTGAGACTTCGGGAGTCCAAGGAGAATAGCCTTTAGTTCGACAGAGACCCGGAAACGTTAGGAACCTCTCGTGGCTAGCAGCAGTATAATAGCAGCTGTGTCAAATATTACAGCAGCACCTCAAATACTCAGAAGGAAATCCCTGACCAGACCGACGGAAGATTGAAAATTGCTACCACACATAAGCAGTCCTGGATAACTCTCTACCAGTACACCATATAGACCCACAAAAGGTACTTATTTTTACATATATTTGAAATTGAGATTAGGTCATCTCTCTTATATAGATAGCTAAGTGATAGGAAATTATATTTGTCAGATCTTAATTAGTGTGGCACCTAAATTGATCATTTTGAAAAAGGTTAATCAAAATTTTGTATATTAGTAATGTATATATAAATGTAATAAATTTACTTATTTTTACTTTAAAGCTGATTTCTGTCACCCTTAATGGTGCTTATTAGTTTATTTTTTATTTTAAGTCTGTAGTCTCTCAGAACCTGTGGTTGAATTTAAACTCAAATAATATACACAAGGCAACCCAAATCATATTTAGTCTTTGTGACTGAAAGAAATAAATAACTACTGTAAATTCAATCAAAGTTAAATACCTAAAATTAAACGAACTTACACGACACTCCTGTTGGAAAACTCCCCAGGAGAAGTTCTAAAGTTCATTCCTTCAAATATAACAATTCACACGAGGATACGTTTTTCTTTGATATTCAATTAATAAGTGAGAGTTCATGAAACCTATTCATTTCTGTATAAAATACGCTTTAAAAATTGTCTTATCTGAAATTTTTTCTAATTTAAGGTACAGCAATAGTTTCAGAATTCCTCTAAATCGTAAAAGGGAGAATAGCGCCATTTCTACAGTAATTTAGAAGTGATGTAATGATATTTCGCCTTGCACTGATTCCATGTCATTCATCAGAGAGTTGTTCACGAGGAAATTAACGAGCGAGTCTAGTAATCACTATTCTATCGTAGATAATTGAAAACTGTACTGTATGATGTGCTTAAAAGAACTATATTAGAGATATAAGCTGTCCTCAAGTAACTTTGTACTGTTAATAAAATATGTAAATATTATCTAAATAGTAATAAATTACAGAAAATAAATATGATTACTAAATTAGTTTTTTGATCGTTTCTTAATTTAATCAAAACACATTTTAATACAACAGCTGTGTAAATGATCGTGAAAATAGACCTGATAGTAGTTTTACAGCAAAAAATGCTTTTAGTTCTCAAAAATATGAATAAAATATTTAAAACTTAAATAGATCAGCTTTTTTAAAACCGGCATAAACTTTAAAAGTTTAATCGTTCTTTTTAATCGTTTGGCAAAATACATCAAGAGATATTTCTCACTATCGATAAATATCTCTTGATGTATTTTGCCGAAAGATGGCCGATTAGTTAGGGTGCTGGACTTCGGTACCAGGGTTCGTGGGTTCGAATCCCACAGAGGCATGGATATTCGTAGCTGTTCGGAATCGGCTGTAAGCTGTAGGTCCCGGTCTCATTATCCCTCGTGTTGCAAAGAGTAGACCGTAGCACTCCAAACCAAACTAATGTATTTAAATCCTACATTTTGGGGGAATCCAAACTTTTAGTTTTTAATATATCTTTAATTCACATTTTAATACAACATCACCCCTTTAAATTTTCTGGCATCATTTTATAGATAAAATTACTCTATTTATTAGCATAAAAGCCGAAGATAAAACGGTTGTAAAAAACAATAAAAAGTGTTACTGATGACTGTTCTTTATGCAAATATTCTAAAGAGAAACCCCTTTTAATGACTAAGAGCTTACTTCTAGTTTCACACTTTTGCCTGAAATATACTGCTTTTTTCTTTTAACCATTTTTATTTATTCTGAAATCTAAAATATTAATATTTAGCAAAAAGTGTTTCCAATTACTTTTTCGCCGGTTAATATATTTTGAAATTTTATCATCCCCAAAAATGTTTATATATAATTGTCAACAAAACTTAGACTTAAAGTCTTTTATATATATGTTGTATTGTGCCTGAGTATTGGTTTTCTGGTGGAACATCATACATGTTTCATGGGATAGGAGGTTCGTTTTAAAAATTCTGTCGTTCCAGTAGACGATATCGATCATAAGTGACAGCGAAGTGGGGTAGCGATGTAGCTTGGAGATTATTAATGGGATGTCAGAACATTGTGTATCGAACGAATTCCCGGTCGTTTAAACAGAATACCGAAAATATCGTGAGAGACGAATACTGATGCATTTTTGGGGTATTATTACCACGATTCTGTTAACGCCCCACTTCACTTGTTTTACGAATCTAGGCCGAAGTAAAGTATCTGAATTTCTTGCATTATAAATGAATTTGGTGACAAATTGAGAAATCGGAACTGTTTAATTTCACATCAGTGGTTTCAGTGACGAAATATTTTAAAACGATGTTATTAACATAAATTTTAGTATAATTATGTCTGCTTTCACTAGTAGGGAGACATGGTAGCTCAGTCGTAAAATAAATTCGTAGTAGCAGTGTCCTCCAAGTTCTCAAACGATACCTCTAGCAGTGGCAACCCAAGCCTGGAGCTCTTCTGATTGGTCTCTCAGAATAATTATGTCTACTTTTACTAGTAGGGAGACATGCTAGTTAAGTCGTAAAATAGTTTCGCTTCCGCAATGTCCTCCAAGTTCCAACACGACACCTCTGGCGGTGACTGTCTAAGCCTGGGGGATCTTCTGGTTGGTCCCTAAGGATAATAACGTCTATTTTCCCTTGTAGGGAGACACGGTAGCTATGTCGTAAAATAGGTTAGTGGTCGAAATGCTCTCCAAGTTTCCAAACTATACCTCTAGCAGTGGCAGTCCAAGCCTGAGGGTCTTCTGGTTTGTCCCTGCTTTTAAATTAAGAGGATCCACTTCGTATATTTGTGTTGGCCCAGGGATTAATATTGTCTGACCACACGGTGCTCTTATAATAAAATGGTAAAATAAATCGACAGCGTTGTACGGGAGAATGCTTAACCCTCGAAGCGGTTCGCACGTACAGTTCTGTCAAACCGATGATGTCTTCAAAGCGGTTGTCACGTACAATTTTCGACCTCCAAAATGGTTCCAAAAATGGATGTATTGTACATTTCTGCCAGTGTTTTCCATCATGGAGTTTGGGGGTAGGAGGGTCAGGTTGATTGTTTAGGAACTGCACCCCTACTCCCTGAGGCACAAAGACGCTGATAGCTTTTCATGGCTTTGTAAATCTCTATTTCGAAGTATTTCGTTTGTGGTAACAGATGTATCTCTAATTGCACCGCTTAATTATCTTGCAGAACTTTCGTAAAAATATAAATAAGTCTTTCAAATAATAATTTTATTTGTACTTTTAGAATCCATTATTTCTTATGGGATGATCTTCGGGACTTGACGAGCTTTATGTGTATTAAAAATTAACAATCTATAATGTCTATTTATATATCTATTTATAACCGGAAGTAAAGGGACAATAACGAGGGTGGTTTTCCCAAATTCCAATCTAGTCGACAAAGGGTGAAGTAAAAAATCATAGAACGCTTTGGTCACTGACACAATAAAACTAGCGTATTTTTGGAGACTTTTTTTCCTCGGTGTGTTCCACTCGGAGGGTTAACAGGGAACTTATTTAAAAATTTCACTAGCAGTAGAGCTCAAACTGGTTAGTATAGTGTCCCTCTTATTTTTTTTACCTATACAGCTTCCGGAATCAATAATTATAAAATATATGAAAGAAAACATAAATAAAGATTGGCAAGAATATTGGGATAAAAGGGAAAAAAGAAGATCAACCTATACAATAATGTCAAAAGTTGAACAAAAGTTACAATTCGAAAATAACATTTTAAACTATTTCATAACCGGTCATAGAAATTTCCCAACCTACTTGTATAGAATTGGAAAACTATATTCATCAAATTGTAAATGCGGAATGAATCTCGTTCCGATGTTTATTAAAAAATACGAAAACGAAACACAGATCGAATACTTTAAAAGAATACATAATAATCGAAATCATATTAAAAAGTTAAAGGAAACATATAATATATTGACTTCAAACTACTCTTTTATACAAATTAAATTTTAAAATGAATGACAATGTTTAATAAAAATGGTGATAATGTTTAAAAATGTTTTTAATTTTAAATCAATAATTCAGTGTATAACTTTAAAATGAATATTGTCGAAAGGTTTTCCCCACCCACTTAGGCTTTCGAATCCATAAACTCTTGAGTTGGATGTGGGTGTGGGTCATAAATCTAAGTCCCTCTTATTTTGTGGAAAGATAATATTTTATAAAATACTGTAATTTAAGAGGTTGTTTTTCCTATTGCATTCTCTACAAGCTAATCGACGGAGAATGCTTTTGAAAATATAAAAGTATTTTACTACTTTTAAAAGAAATTTCATTAATGTATTCTCAAAATAGAATTCATAATTTCAAATTTATATAAATGACAGAAGCAGACCTACGAAAATACACCATCTGTTCCAATGATAAAATGACTGATCGATAATATACCAACGTTTGTGAAGCTGATATCTAAAACTACTTACCACAAGAATGTTTAATAGTTGTCTTCTCGAATCCTTTTTGTAATTGTTATAAATAAAATATATGTTTGAAAGAAGTATATGCAATTGGTGATTTAGACCAACTACAAATTTAGAATGGTATACATGCTAGATAGTTCAGGCATAAAAGAAAAGTTCAAACTGTGAAAATAAAAATGTTGAGTTTATTCAGACAATACATCTTTCGCCCTCTCCCGCCAAAACGTTTACCATTTGCTTATACAGTGCTGTGATTGCGCAAGTGAGCCAGCGAATGAGAATATCAAGAGTTTGTCTCTAGAAAAGAAACTAAGTTACAGGAATTATGTAATAATAGTTGAATAAGCAGAAATTAATTTTGGTGTGCTAGAAGTTGACAAAGGTTACCACAATCAAAAGAAAAACAGAAGTATTTCGCAAAAGCTTGTCATTTTAGTTATAGAATCACCAAAAATTTATTTTTAATAAAATTATAATTAAATTGGTAAGTTTGATTTAAATACCATTGCATATACACAACATTACGCTTGCAAGACTTCATAATCTGAAATTCCTTAAAAGAAAATTAGCATACATCGTATATAAACTAATATAATTTTACTAGACCCACACTGGTGACTTGAAGTTAATAATGATGGCTATTTATGTAAACATTACTCGAAATAAAAACAGAAGAAGATAAATGAAGTTTGGTATGCATCGTTAGAAAACATTTACATGAAAAGAAGTAGCTAGAGTATACTGATTAAATCCATTGTATTACACAAGTTACATGAAACAGTTATTATAATTTTTTTAAAAATTAGTTTAATTAGTTTATAATTTTATTAAAAATTTATTTTTAATAAAATTATAATTAAGTTGGTAAGTTTGATTTAAATACCATTACATATATACAACATTACGCTTACAAAAGACTTCATATTCTGAAATTCCTTAAAAGAAAATTAGCATACGTTGTATTTAAACTAATATAATTTTACTAGACCCACACTGGTGAATTGAAGTTAATAATGATGGCTATTTATGTAAACATTACTCGAACTAAAAACGGAAGAAGATAAATGAAATTTGGTATGCATCGTTAGAAAACAGTTACATGGAAAGAAGTAGCTAGAGTGTACTGATTAAATCCATTGTATTACAAGCTCAAATGAAGGGAAAATAGATGAAAGAAAATAGGATAAATTTCAAGTAATTGTTATTTTGTATTTTTCTATTCTTTTCATTGCTCTAACTGCTACGAAAAGTCTCGGGGTTCTTTAGAAGTATCAAAGATTTGCTTTTTTCCCTGATTGAGTGCCTGGATCGGTGACAAAAGTAAAATCTTCTTTTAAACAGGGCAGTTTTGAGCACATTAATTGATTTTAGTGGAGGTTGTTGGATTCAAACCTCTTACCCAACAAATTCGCACGTGTTCAAACAAGTTTGTTTTCTGTATCTGAACCACCATATAGGCTACATATCTTTCCTTTAAAACAGTTCATTAACCAGCAAAAGCCACCGTGTCTTTGGGTTCCAGTAGATCAGGGGTGGGCAAAAGCCGACTCGCGGGCTGGATCCGGCCCTTTTGCTTACTTTATCCTGCCAGTTGAATATTTCTGCAAAAATCATGCAATTTTTTTTATTTCTTATATGCGATTTCATTGAAATCAACAGTATTTGTATGCGTAGTATACATTTAAATAATGAAAAATATATAAATAATAGGGAATATTATAATTTAAATAGCTGTAACCATATCCGTACTTTAATGTATGCAACATACAAACAAAAGTTACAATACGAAAATAACGTATTAAATTATTTCATTACCGGTCATGGAAGTTTCCCAACCTTCTTGTACAGAATTGGAAAATTAGATTCACCAAACTGTAAATGTGGAATGATAGGCACCCCTCAGCATTACATGCAAGTAAGATGTAATCTAGTCCCGATGTGTATTAAAAAATACGAAAACGAAACACAGATCGAATATTTTTAAAAAATAAACAATAATCGTACTCATATTAAAAAGGTAAAGGAAATTTATAGTATATTAAATTCAAATTACTCTTATATACAAAATAAATTTTAAAAATTTTAAAATGAGTGAAAATACTTGGTAAAAATAGTGATAAAAAAGTGTTTTTTTTAAGTCAATAATTCAGTGTATAACATTAAAATGAATAATGTCGAAAGGTTCTCCCCACCCACTTAGGCTTTTGCATCCATGAACTTCTTCAGTTGGATGTGGGTGTGAGTCATCTAAGTATGCAACATACATACTTTCATAAAGCGTGTGGTCGGCTTACTACATAGAATTGAACATGCACTCTTCGAGGGAAGACAGACCGCAGCACGCGTACTGTTTATTTTGATTTAGCACTAGTCGCATACTCGTCATTTCTTTTGAGACTAATGTTTGTTATTTTGCAAATATAATAATGAATTGAAAAGGTGGACTTTTTGTAGGTAAAACTTTAAAACATTGGTTTTATTTTATTGTAATAATTAAATTATTTATTTGTAGTTCTTTGTAAAATGAGTCAATCTAAAAAAAGAAAAGCTGATTTGGAGTGCAGAAATTTCAATGAAGCATGGACGGTAAAATACCTTTTTACAAACATTGATAAGAAATCAATTTGTTTAGTTTGCCAGGAAACAATTGCTGTTTTCAAGGAATACAATTTAAATCAAAACATCCAAAATATGCATCACTTTCTTTAAAAGAACTTTTTTCTTTTCTACGGTGCTTTGAATACAGAAGATTTCAAACATTTTTTGAACTATGTTCAAAAATATCTAGTTTTATTTGGTTCAACATATTTTTATGAAAGAACTTTTTCGTTAATGATTTACAAGAAAAATAAATATCGGTCACACATTACTGACGAAAATCTACACTCGATATTAAGGATTGCTACAAGTGATTTGGATCCAAATTTTGAAGAAATAATATCAAATGAACATTCCAGATTTCACGTTTCGCATTAACTAAAACTATTCTATTCTAACGTTTGATGTTTGTCTTTTCTTTTTATAATTCTATTTAGTATTATATTTATAAAATGTAATATAAATATAAAAATGTAATAACTATGATCAAAATAAAATAATTTGTATCGTGAAGATACAAATAAATATCAAAATAAAATCTTTCATTAACTGATTTATTTAATGACCATTAATTTAATATAATCGATCCTATTTCTTTAAAAATTATGTTACTTATTTTACTGGGCATAAATTGATCGCATATACACCTAAGTAAGACAATTTATTATTACTATTATCTTTTATTAACTGTCAAATTTTTCTGTCCAAATGCTTTAAAATGATACTTAGAGTGTTTTTGTCAGAATTCTTGGGCAGGGAAAAAACTCCACCCAAAACATTCGTGTGTGCACAGCGTACGCGGTATAGTCCTCCTTGCCGAGGAGATATTTTGAAAATTTTATTTTGGCCAGAGCTTAAAAGTATTTGTCCACTACTACAATAGATTAATCTAACTCCAATAAAGAATGACCTAAAGTTGAACATTTTATATCTGTACCATTATCTATCAATAGAATTTCCCATTTTTCAAAAGAACTGTATGATTATTAAGCATTATATTCCATCCTTCTTTCAAAACATAAAAATGGTTTCCCCTTCTCTCAAGAGACTGATGTCGCAAGAATAATTTTGCAACCTGAATATTGTTTCATTTGAAAATATATGTTCATTAACTTTCTGTCCAGTGCAGATGTTCCTCACCAAATAGCATCTCATAAAGCTTTGACACATATGTCGAAATAATATATCAACTGAATGTCTAGCATGCCGCCTACTCTTCTTACTCCTCTTAATACTTTGCTTAGATATTGTTTTCCCCGTGGCTACAGTATACTCCTAAGATATCTGTCTCGGAAGCATAATCGGCTTATGTCACAGTAGTTACACACACAATATATTAAATCAAGTTGCTGTTTCTTTATACAGGTAATTTAAGAACATTCTTGTAGTTTGATTCCATGGTTTCGAAAATATGTAAAATATAGCATACACTACTCTAGGTATTGGGGTTTATAACTCTCTTTTCAGTGATTCTGCAAGGCAAAAATAAACTGATATAATACCTCTTGTCCTTAGACTTCTTACTACCTTAGAAGTAAGCAATTTTTTACTCACTGCTCTTCAAACTGCGTACTAGTAATAATCCCAATAGCCCATTCTAACAATCCATTGTACCACGAATAAAACCTTTCGCGACCATAATCCCTTGTAAACACTAGTACATAATTTATTGTTCATTTCAGGCTTATTTATTTATTATAGTCTTTCACTGCCTCATAACTTAATGGATACTACTTCTACAGCTAGTTTAAAAACATTCTTGTAGTTTGATCCGATCGTTTAGAAAATATGTAATGTGTAACATTCACTCTCCTAGGTATTGGCATTCGGAATTGCTATCGTTGCAATTTTTTCAGTGACTCCTCAAGTCAAAAATAAATTGATATAACACATCTGACCATTAACCTTCTTGCTTAGAAGTACACAGTTTTCATGCTCTTTGCTCTTCAAACTGCGTACTAATGGCAATCCCTAATAACCCGATTCTAGCATTCCATTATATCACGAATAAAACATTTTGCGCGTCATTAATTAACACCAGATCATTTATTGTTGATTTCAAACTTACTTATTTATAATAGACTTTCACTGTGTAACAACTAAACGGATACTCCTTCCGTAAGAACATTCTTATAGTTTGATTCCGTAGTTTGGAAAACATGTAATATGCGACATTAAATATTTTATGTATTGGAGTTTTAAATTACTCTCTTTGTGACTTTTTTAAAGGATTCTACAAGTCAAAAGTAAACTGATATTTTTGATTTGTAGAATCACACCTGGAGATTAACCTTCTTGCAAGATTGTAAATACGCAATATCGGTCTCATTCCTTTTCAAACTGCGTACTTGTAGTAATCACGAATAGCTCAATTCTAACATTTCATTGTATAACGATTAAAAACTTCCGTGTGCATTATCATTAATTAACACCAATATGTAATTTATTGTTTATTTTTTCAAGCTTACTTATTTATAATAGACTGAATCACACCTGGAGATTAACCTTCTTGCAGGATTGTAAGCACGCAATATCGGGCTCATTGCTTTTCAAACTGCGTACTTGTAGTAATCACGAATAGCTCGATTCTAACATTTCACTGTATCACGAAAAAAAACTTCCGTGTACATTATCATTAGTTAATACCAATATGTAATTTATTGTTTATTTATCAAGGTTACTTATTTATCAAATTCTTTCACCGTATAATAACTGATTGAATATTGTACGGTCTCTTAGCACGGAGTCCATGGGTTCTGGTTCTACTGTTAACCTGAATGTCTCTAACCTTTCAGAATGGCTTTTAAGCAATAGGCTAAATAGATTGAAACCATTAAAAATTTGTATAAATATGTAAAACCTCATAAATTAAATGTTTCAATATGTATGTACCAGTTTAAATATGTAAAATTATTTCAATTTCAAGCATTATCTACATTAAGCTGTTTCAGTTTCCCAGCCTAAATAAATTCTCTCATGCTACGAGTTTAGTAACGTTTACAAAAAAAAAATCAGCATCAATAATTAATCTGGTAAATTAATTAAATAATCAAGAAGAGACCAATATCCCGTGAGCGAAGGAAAGTAGGCTTAAGGAATGTTCACTTTTCTTCTTTGATCCACTTTTTTATTTCCTTTTCCTAAAGCAAATTTTCTCTGCTCTCGGAAATAAAAATGCAAATATTTTTTTACCGTTAATTTGATTTGCTACCGGCAAGAAATATTTATATGAAGATTCATCGAAAAACTGATTATTCAGCATAACAGGAGTTGTCGAGTTTCTGCTAGTTTTAGGAGTTCTGAAAAACGTTATTTATTTTCTATAAACGAAGACGTCTTGCTGAAAAAAATGTGAGGAAGCATTTTGCTAGATGCATACTTATGCTCGCAACTGCTAAAAAAAATCTATAGGAGAGTAGAGAAGTGCAAAACTGCAAAATTCACCCAAATAAAAGAAATGCTTTAGGCCCTGAAAAAGTCATGTTTAGCGTACACTTTATAATGAAATAAAAATTTTCTTTGATTATTTTACTTCACTAAAATTTTTTGTACTATAACTTTATTTTAAAATTTGAAAATATTATTTACCAGTTTCACCCTTTTAGTATAAATTTAGTGATTTTAAAATATTGCAGATAAGTTGCTTTTTTATCATCTTTGTTCCGTGTAGTTTACAGCAAGATGGCAACACTTGACCACATCTTGATGGTGACCACATTATATTTTTATGATCAGCTGTCTTGAATTTTAGAAGTTGTCTATTATTTTGATTTTCATACAACTACGTACACTTTTTTTCAAAATAAAACGTTTACCAATCACATAGGATTTAACCCTCTAAGTGGTTCACACGTACAATTCCGCCAAATCGATGAAGTTTTAACGTACAATTTTCGACCTCCACAAACGCTCCAAAAATGAATGTAATGTACATTTTTGCTTTAGTTCTTTGCCATATGTAGTTTTGCGGTAGGAGGGTCAGTCGAATTTTTAGGAACTAACCCCTCTTTGACTGGCATTTATTGGGGGATGCACCCCTACCTCCTGAGGCCCAAAGACGTTGATAGCTTTTCATGGCTTTGTAAATCTCTATTTCGAAGTATTTCGTTCGAGGTAACAAATGTATCTCTAATTGCACCACTTAAATATCTCGGATGACTTTCTTAAAAAATATAAACAAGTCTCTCAAAGAATATTTTTATTTGTACTTTTAGAATCCATTATTTCTTATGGGATGATCTTCTAGACTGGACGAGCTTTATGTGTATTAAAAATTAGCAGTCTATAATATCTATTTATAACCGGAAGTAAAGGGACAATAACGAGGGTGGGTTTCCCGTATTCCATTCTAGTCGACAAAGGGTGAAAGAAAAATCATAGAACGCTTTGGCTACTGACACAGTTAACCTTTAGCGTATATTTTGGAGACTTTTTTTCTCGATGTGTTCCACTCGGAGGGTTAATAATAATGCCAGACAATGAAACAAGTAGCTAAAAGATTGTATAATTTGAAATAGCTGTATTAAATAAGATATATATAATTCAAAGCCCACTTTTTTATATATAAATGCTAACCTAATTTTTTTCTGCATAAATGCAGAGTATACAGTGTTAGAAGGAAAACAATTGGCTAATATACTGTGCTCAAGGAACATTTTTAATTATTTTTGTTTCACATTTGAGTGATTATAAAAAAAAGTTAGGTGCACGAAGAAAATATGTCTTTTACTTTAGAAAATATGACATACTGAGGTGAACTGTTTTCTTGTAGATTTTAGTGTCTTAAAGAGTCTCATACAGTCAAAAGGAGTCTACGCACACAAAGAATGTATGTCTTTTTTTAAAAAAATTAACTGTTTTCTGATAGATTTTAGTATTTTAAAAGATCACATACCTTCTAAAGAAGTCTAGATGCATGAAGAAATATGTCTTTTTTGACATAGTTAACTGTTTTTAATAGGTTTTAGTGTATTAAGGTGCCTCATACCTTCTATACGAATCTAGGTGCATGAAGAGCGTGTGTGTTTTTTGACATACTTAACTGTTTGCTAACAGATACTAGTATCTTAAAGACTCCGATACCTTCTAAAGTAATCTAAGTGCATGAAGTGTATACTTTTTAACTCATAAGTTTTTGAATACTTATAAGTTATAATAAATTTTCAAAATGAGTTATGCCAAAATTTTCTGTCGTATTTAACACCTCTCCTAAATCAGATAGATTTTCCCTCTTTTTTAACACAATAAAAATATTGTATAATTAATATAGAAGAATTTAACGTCATATATTATATTATGGTCCGTAAAATTCAAAACATTCTTTCCGATTTGTAAGCTGAAATCGTTTTCTGTGTGTGTGTGTGTAGTTGTATCGTCTACAGAATGAGTTAATATCATTTAGATAATTATACATTTAACATAATTCTAATGATGAATTACCTCTAATTAGAATTTTCTTCTACATTTATTCATATTTTCTCGATTCTTTGAACTTCTTAGATCAAAAATATTTATGTATTATTAAATCATTTCATAGAATGTAGATTTTTGATGATTTTAAGTTGTACCATAAAGATATATTTTAAATTAAATTATCATGGACCTTAATGTAACATACTTTTTTTTCAAAATTCTCCTACATTAATTATTATACACTAACATATACCCCGTCATATGACGGGATTAGTTAAATTTTTAATTTTCCGAAATTGTAAAGTACCCTATGCGGCAGGTAAAAAATGGTTTATTTTTTGGTTGAGAATTATCTGGTACACGCTCAATAATTTGTTTATCTTCACACTCCTCTAAAGTCTCCCGATACAGTGAATGCAGTTTAGAATCACGTTGAAGTCATTGAGTCAAACCATGTGGTTATGTATAAAAAACAAACATACAAACGAACAAACTTTTCAAAGATATATTTCAAAGATAATTTTCAAACATATATAACTTAAACGCTAGATATTTATTAGTCCGTGAAATAGACTCCTAGACTTTTATGAAAAGAATTAGTTGTTAATACCGGTGATAAAAGTTTCATTGCAACAAAAAATAATCGATGATTAAATTTAAAATTATCATATATGTACCTAATCTATTATTTAATCCAAATATAAAAGAAAATTATTTAGGTAATATCTAAGTTCAGTGATAAAACGTATGAAAATAATGCAAACGATATTTAAATAATTTAAAATAAGAAATGATTAAATGAGATGGTTAAAGGAATGACGTCATAATGCTAGCAAAAAATATTATTTTTACCTATTTATTATGAGATAAACTTAATCATCTGCTATTAACCAGGGAACATAGGGCTTGATATAACGACATTAAACGTTCCAAAAGGGGAGAAGGAAGAATTTCGAACGTTTTAAATACTCGCTTTGAATTTTGCTAACCCTAACTAAGAATCTAATATGGATGCTCCTATCCATTCCAGGTCCAACCGCTTCATAAATTCGAGGACAGACGGACAGATAACTTAGGCTATTATTATATAGGGGATTTTGCATGATAATCAATAGAGACAAATTATTTTATGATTTTGTAAGAGCTGGAACAGATTATAAATGTCTTACAATATTTATACTATTTTATTAAATATTTCAAAATGCGTGTTCAATCTATCGACATATATACATTTTCTGTATGCATCAAAAGCATTTTAGAGTATAAGATATCTTTAAAAAGTTTCATGTAAAAAGCCCTATTTATATTTATTATGTAACGGCGTGATATAGCGGTGTATCGTCAAAGAACTTTGCTTTGAAAGGTGTACTTGTGTGGATACAAAAGAATTGTTTTCTACGGCATCATGAAGTCTACACGGCCGCGCACTATAGTAAAGGAACAATATGCCAGACTGGACGGTACCTTTTCTGTCAGCTAAAAAGATAATCGCGGAACGACAAAGTGTTTGCCGCTTCTCAGATGTTGCCGCTAATGCAATCTTAGCTTCGCGGCTGATAATGGTTTAACTCGGACCAATGCAGTTGGTCGAAGATGATGTCATCGCTAGGTGACCCAATAATAAAATTGTGGGTGAGGCCGTCTCTTGGAGGCTCCTCCCCTAGGAAGAGACGAAGAAGATATTTTTTTTTTGGAAAGAAGTTAGCAAGCAATCAGCTAATTCGGAGGTCGCCTTGACCTGTCTCTCTACCGGAGAGTTTTATTTGCTATAATCCCACCTTGGGATCTTTTCTTGAGTAGCCCGCATCGGCTAACTCGAAGGTCGTCTCGACCAGTCTCTCCATCGGAGAGTTTTCATTAGCGAAATCCCGTCTTGGGATAAATCTCTTGTGAGATTGAAGTGATACCCTGTGCGTGGGTTTTTCATATTCTAATATAATCCTCTTCAGGATTGTTGCTGTTCTTCAGAGCGAGCTGTGCTAGAGCTTGTAAGTGTGTTTCAGTGATATAGTGAGAAAGCTACGAATTGTGTCTTCAGTCTATGCTACCATATTTCGGCAGAGTCTAAATTAGTTTAGGTACCAGTCTCTACTCAGGCCTACGTGTACTCATCACTTCCTGTGATCAGATTGTTTTATTTTATACTTGTGAAATAATGTATATAGCTGAAGTGTAAATAAACCAATTAGTCTATCATTCATCAATCATTAGGATATCATCAATCATTAGGATTCTTCCTTGTGTCTCCTGAAACAGGGACCGGATACGTTACAATTATAAGAATACCATCAGAAACTTAATGTTTTACAAACAAAGATTCTAGAAAAAATGCCTTTTCTCCTTTAAAAAAGCATAAATCTCTGGAGAAATAACACAAAAAGAAAAAGAATAAGTTTATTATACAAAAAACATCAAAAATTGAATATTTTAAAAACAAAGATTCAAGCAAAATTTCTTCTTCTATAAAAAGCATAAAGCTCTGGAGACATTACTTAAAAAGAAAAAGAAAAAGTTTTTTTTTCAATTTCTGAAAATCAATTTAAAAAATAATTGAGAAAGCTGATGCATGGTAAAATAAATATAATTTTGCCCTTTCATGATATATTTCCAGCTAATAACTGTTTTTCAAAAGTTATTTCAATAGATTAAAATAATTTTTCCTATAAATATCTCAAATTGATTCATTTTAGTATTACTTACTAATCACAGACTCTTTTTACATGTCATTACATGATAGCTTGTGGGATAATTGACTGAAATTATTTAGTGCAAGACCGAAAATTCCCATTAAGGATAAAATTAAAGAAAAATTCTAAATAAAAATAACCAAAACTACATTTTCTAGCAAAGATTAAAATAGAAAATTCAATTTACTTCTTGAAAGAGGTAAAATTCCCATTTCCATTACAATAAAAGCGTTCCAGAAATTAAAATTACTGATATTTTAATTATTTTTAAATTGTGATTTTAAAATATAATGGGTGCTTATGCTACAGTAATTTAGTAGCAGTTAAAGTACTTCCAAAATAATTGTTGATTCAATTGAAACCATGATTACCTCAAACACGATACAAGTTCATGGTAATTAAGAGGCAATAGAATAAAACGGATGTTAAATATATTAATATTTTGCACGATTTCATTAAATATTTCAAAATGTGTGATGTATCGACATAGATACATTTTCGGCATGTATCAAAAACGCTTTAGAAAGTTTGATACCTCTTAAGTGTTTTATGTAAAAGCACTATTTATAATCATTATAACTATACCATCAAAAATTGAATATTTTTAAAACAAAATTTTCTCTTTTTATAAAAAAAAAGAAAAAAGATAAATCTCTAGAGAAATAACACAAAAATAAAAATCAGATTTTTTTTCAACTTATGAAAATCGAACTAAAATATGATTGAGAAAATTAACGTATCGTAAAATAAATATAATTTTATACGCTTACCTCTAAACGCGATACAAATTCATGGTAATTAAGAGGACATATAAAGAAACAGAACTTTAATGTATTAATATTTTGCACTATTTTATTAAATATTTCAAAATGTGTCATCTATCGACATAGATACATTTTCGGCATGTATCAAAAACGCTTTAGAAAGTGTGATACCTCTTAAGTGTTTTATGTAAAAGCACTATTTATGATCATTATAAACATACCATCAAAAATTAAATAGTTTTAAAATAAAAATTCTTTTTTTCTTTTGAAAAAGTTAAATCTCTAGAGAAATAACACAAAAATAAAAACAGCTTTTTTTACAACTTATAAAAATCAAACTGAAATATGATTGAGAAAATTAACATATCACAAAAAATATATAATTTTATACTCTTACCTCCAAACACGATACAAGTTCATAGTAAATAAGAGGGTATAGAATGACAGAGATCTTAAATGTATTAATATTTTGTACGATTTTATTAAATATTTCAAAATGCGTGATCTATCGACACAGATACATTTTCTCTTTACACCAAAAGAACTTTAGAAGGTATGATGCCTTTTAAATGCTTCATGTAAAAGCCCTATTTATGTTTATTATAAGAATACCATCAAAAATTGAATATTTTAAAAATAAAGACTCAAGAAAAATGCATCTTTTCATTTAAATAAAAAGCATAAATCTCTGGAGAAATAACATAAAAGAAAAAGAAGAAGGTTATTATAAGAATACTATCAAAAATTAAATATTTTAAAAACAAAAGATTCAAGCAAAATTTCCTCTTCTGTTAAAAAAATCACTGGAGACATAACTTAAAAAAATTAAGAAGTTATTTTTCAATTTCTCAAAATCGAATTAAAAATTATTGAGAAAATTGATCTATGGTAAAATAAATATAATTTTGCGCTTACATAAAATATTTCCAGCTAATAACTGTTTTTCAAAAGATATTTCTATACATTAAAATATTTTTTCTGATAAATATCTCAAATTGATTAGTTTTAGTATTACTAATTTCAAAACTCTTTTTGCATTTCATTACATGATAGTCTGTAAGCTTAATTGACTGAAATTAATCAGCGCAAGATTGTAAATTCTTATTAATAATGAAAATTTTAAATAAAAATAACCGAAAATACATTTTCTAGCAAAGATTAAAAAAGAAAATCATATTCCTATTTTACTTCTTGAAAGCAGTAAAAGTAATTATCCTTTCCATTACAATAAAAGCGTTCCAGAAATTAAAATTACTGATAGTATAATTTTTTTAATTGCGATTTTAAAATATAATAAGTGCTTATGATATAGTAGTTTTTTTAAACTACCACCAAAATAAATGTGGATTCAACTGAGATCAAGATTACCTCCAAACACGATACAAGTTCGTGGTAATTAAGAGAGCATATAATGAAACAGATCTTAAATGTATTAATATTTTGTAGGATTTTATTAAATATTTTAAGTGTGTGATCTATCGACACAGATGCATTTTCGGCATGTATCAAAAACGGTTTAGAAAGTGTGATACCTCTTAAGTGTTTCATGTAAAAGCTCTATTTAGGATCATTATAAATATACCATCAAAAATTAAATATTTTTAAAACAAAAGTTCTTTATTTCTTTTGAAAAAGATAAATCTCTAGAGAAATAAAACAAAAATAAAAACAGCTTTTTTTACAACTTATGAAATTCGAATTAAAATATGATTGGGAAAATTAACATATCGCAAAATATATCTAATTTTATATGCTTATTTAAAATATTTCTGGCAAATAACTGGGTTTTTTTTTTCAAAGATATTTCTATACATTAAATTTTTTTTCTATAATAATGTCACACTGATTCATTTTAGTATTACTAATCACAAACACTTTTTACATGTCATTATAGGATAGTTTGTAAGCATACTTTACTGAAATTAATTAACGCAAGACTGTAAATTCTCATTAATGATGAAATTTAAAAAAATTCTAAATAAAAATAACCGAAAATACATTTTCTAGCGAAGATTAAAAAAGAAAATCATATTCCTAATTTACTTCTTAAAAGCGGTAAAAGTAATTCTTATTTCCATTACAATAAAAGCTTTCCAGAAATTAAAATTACTGATATTTTAATTTTTTTAATTGTGATTTTAAATTATAATGGGTGCTTATGCTATGGTAGTTTAGTAGCAGTTAAACTACCATCAAAATAAATGTGGATTCAATTGAGACTACAATTACATCCAAACAAGATACAAGTTCATGGCAATTAAGAGGGCATAGAATGAAACAGATCGTAAATGTATTAATATTTTGTAGGATTTTATTAAATATTTCAAAATGTGTGATCTATCGACATACATACATTTTCGGCATGTATCAAAAACGCTTTGGAATGTGTGATACCTCTTAAATGTTTTATGTAAAAGCACTATTTATGATCATTATAAACATAACATCAAAAATTGAATATTTTTAAAACAAAAATTCCTTTTTTCTTTTGAATAAAAGATAAATCTCTAGAAAAATAACAGAAAAATAAAAAAACAGCTTTTTATTTCAACTTATGAAAATCGAACTAAAATATGATTGAGAAAATTAACGTATCGCAAAATAAATATAATTTTATACGCTTTCCTCCAAACATGATACAAATTCGTGGTAATTAAGAGGGCATAGAATGAAATAGATCTTTTAAATGTATTAATATTTTGTACGATTTTATTAAATATTTCAAAATGTGTGATCTATCGATATACATACATTTTCGGCATGTATCAAAAACGCTTTAGCATGTGTGATACCTCTTAAGTGTTTTATGTAAAAGCACTATTTATAATCATTATAAGCATAACATCAAAAATTGAATATTTTTAAAACAAAAATTCCTCTTTTCTTTTGAAAGAAAAATGATAAATCCCTAAACAAATAACACAAAAAATTAAAAAAAAACAGCTTTTATTTCAACTTATGAAAATCGAACTAAAAATTAATTCAGAAAATTAACACAAGGCAAAATAAATATAATTTTATATGCTTACGCAAAATACTTCTGGCAAATAACTGTTTATTTTTTTTTTCAAAATATATTTCTATACATTATTTTTTTTCTTTTTTTTAATAATGTCACACTGATTCATTTTAGTATTACTAATCACAAACTCTTTTTACATGTCATTCATTACATGATTGCTTGTAAGCATAATTTACTGAAATTTATCAGCGCTAGATTGTAAATTCTCATTAATGGTGTAATTAAAAAGTTTTCAAAATAAAATCTAACGAAAATGCATTTTTTTTGCTATGATTTTTAAAATAAATCCTATTTCTAATTTACCTTTACCCATAATAAAAATAATTCCCATTTCAATAAAAGAGTACCAGAAATTAAAATTACTATCTTAATTTTTTATTAATTTTGATTTTAAAATATAATGGGTGCTTATCACAGTTTTTTTTTAAATAAATAAAAAAAATTAATTAATACCTCCAAACCGAAGTCTTTAAGATTACTTATCGTTTTTAACTTATCTCGGAATCAGAAAAAGACATTTTTTCCAATTATACTAAATATCTTTTAGATAGAATGAGTTAGCGATTATCTATAAAGGCTAATAAACATCAATTACTTCAGAAGAATATGTGAATTATCTTGAAGTATATTCAGTTTGGGGAGTTATGTATACATATACTACCGCTTAAACCATTCACAACGTGACACTCAAACACAAAAACGAAAGTAAGACTACATATCTCAGATAAAAAAAAATCAATATGTTTTCATTAATATAAAATAACTCAATTCCACTTTCATTTTCAAAAAAATACTTCAGAAAGTATTGGATTCAAAATTGAATAAGAGGTGGTTTTCGAAAACCGGGGTTTTATTCTGCGAATTATTATTTTCGATCGGATAGAAAGGAAAACAGCATATTTTATTAGCATGATTTATGCTTGTAGACAAAAAGAATGACTGAAAAAAAAATGTGCTGTGATTCGCTTGACATATACTCTCGCTACATTAAGATTATTAGTCTTGCTCTTAGACGTCAAAAAAGAACCCACCTCTTAAAGGAGATCAAAGGGAAAAATTGCAACATTTTTATTCTAATACCTGTCCAATTTGTTTGAATGATGAATACGAAAATTAAAAGAGTCATGTATCTATTATTTTAAGAGGTTCATTTTTATTGAAATGTATGTAGAATGAAACAGAGTTAATTTTCTAGTTTAGATTCAAGCATTTTAAATTTTTATTTATATCCTTAGGGTTTTATATTACCATATAGGAGATATTAGGGGAAGTCTAGTGAAAGGAATGATATATTTTTCATAGGAAGTCATTTGAAATTTAAAAATGTGCTGTGATTCGGTTGACATATACTCTCGTTACATTAAGATTATTAGTCTTGCTCTTAGATGTCAAATAAGAACCTACCTCTTAAAGGAGGTCAAAGGAAAAAATTGCCTCATTTTTATTCTAATAACTTTTCAATTTGTTTGAATGATGAATACGAAAATTAAAAGAGTGATGTACCTATTATTTTTAAGAGGTTCATCTTTATTGAAATGTATGTAAAATGAAACAGAGTTAATTTTCTAGTTTAGATTTAAGCATTTTAAATTTTTATTTATATTCTTAGGGTTTTATATTACCACATAGGAGATATTAGTGGAATTCTAGTGAAAGGAATGAGACATTTTTCATAGGAAGTCGTTTAAAATGTAAAAATGTGCTGTGATTCGGTTGACATATACTCTAGTTGCATTAAAATTATTAGTCTTGCTCTTCGATGTCAAATAAGAACCCACCTCTTAAAGGAGGTCAAAGGAAAAAATTGCCTCATTTTTATTCTAATACTTTTTCAATTTGTTTGAATGATGAATACGAAAATTAAAAGAGTGATGTATCTATTATTTTTAAGAGGTTCATTTTTATTGAAATGTATGTAAAATGAAATAGTGTTAATTTTCTAGTTTAGATTTAAGCATTTTAAATTTTTATTTATATTCTTAAGGTTTTATATTACCACATAGGAGATATTAGGGGATATCTAGTGAAATGAATGAGACATTTTTCATAGGAAGTCGTTTAAAATGTAAAAATGTGCTGTGATTCGGTTGACATATACTCTAGTTGCATTAAGATTATTAGTCTTGCTCTTCGATGTCAAATAAGAACCCACCTCTTAAAGGAGGTCAAAGGAAAAAATTGCCTCATTTTTATTCTAATACCTTTTCAATTTGTTTGAATGATGAATACGAAAATTAAAAGAGTGATGTATCTATTATTTTTAAGAGGTTCATTTTTATTGAAATGTATGTAAAATGAAATAGTGTTAATTTTCTAGTTTAGATTTAAGCATTTTAAATTTTTATTTATATTCTTGGGGTTTTATATTACCACATAGGAGATATTAGGGGATATCTAGTGAAAGGAATGAGAAATTTTTCATAGGAAGTCGTTTGAAATTTAAAAATGAGCTGTGATTCGGTTGACATATACTCTCGTTACATTAAGATTATTAGTCTTGCTCTTAGATGTCAAATAAGAACCTACTTCTTAAAGGAGATCAAAGGAAAAAATTGCCTCATTTTTATTCTAATACCTTTTCAATTTGTTTGAATGATGAATACGAAAATTAAAAGAGTGATGTATCTATTATTTTTAAGAGGTTCATTTTTATTGAAATGTATGTAAAATGAAACAGAGTTAATTTTCTAGTTTAGATTTAAGCATTTTAAATTTTTATTTATATTCTTAGGGTTTTATATTACCACATAGGAGATATTAGGGGATATCTAGTGAAATGAATGATACATTTTTCATAGGAAGTCGTTTAAAATGTAAAAATGTGCTGTGATTCGGTTGACATATACTCTAGTTGCATTAAGATTATTAGTCTTGCTCTTCGATGTCAAATAAGAACCCACCTCTTAAAGGAGATCAAAGGAAAAAATTGCCTCATTTTTATTCTAATACCTTTTCAATTTGTTTGAATGATGAATACGAAAATTAAAAGAGTGATGTATCTATTATTTTTAAGAGGTTCATTTTTATTGAAATGTATGTAAAATGAAATAGTGTTAATTTTCTAGTTTAGATTTAAGCATTTTAAATTTTTATTTATATTCTTGGGGTTTTATATTACCACATAGGAGATATTAGGGGATATCTAGTGAAAGGATTGAGAAATATTTCATAGGAAGTCGTTTGAAATTTCAAAATGTGGTGTGATTCAGTTGACATATACTTTCGTTACATTAAGATTATTAGTCTTGCTCTTTGATGTCAAATAAGAACCTACCTCTTAAAGCAGATCAAAGGGAAAAATTGCCTCATTTTTATTCTAATACCTTTTCAATTTGTTTGAATGAAGAATAAGAAAATTAAAAGAGTGAGGTATCTATTATTTTTAAGAGGTTCATTTTTATTGAAATGTATGTAAAATGAAACAGAGTTAATTTTCTAGTTTAGATTCAAGCATTTTAAATTTTTATTTATATTCTTAGGGTTTTATATTACCACATAGGAGATATTAGGGGATATCTAGTGAAAGGAATGAAAAATTGTTCATAGGAAGTGTTTAGAAATTTAGAAATTATATAAATGTAAGTGGTAAATCATGTGTATCAACTTCCTTAACATACACTAATTTTATATGTATTATCTATAAACCTTGTGGATTAGTCAATTCCACGCTTTTTTTTCTTACATGACGCTTGTTGTAATGTACTTAAAAGACTCACCAGTGTTCTTTCTCAAAACGAAAGTAAGAAGAAACTTGCTATGTCTCAGAGAGACAAAATTGCGAGGACATTCTCCTGTTGGATTGCGAGACCCCATCCTTTAGTCCAATTACCTACTCTGCCTACATTATCACACTCCAGGGATCAGCCGTCTTCAGCTTCATTATATTCCTCATATTCCTCAGCTCAGTTCTTGTGATCCTAATGTACGTTTGCTAAAGCATATTTCCGAATTGTTGTCAATATTTTTTATTTCATTATGTAATTCACTTTTTACATTTAACCACAATTGCCTTTAATAATTGTTTTTTATGCGTTTTTACTTTTTATGTGGTGAGTGGAATTTAAACATTAAGATTGGAGTGTTTTTTAATATCTTTTTATACTTTGCCAATACATCTAAACGTATTTTTAGAGAACTTTGATATTTTTAATTTTGAACATAAAAGTTTTGAGGTTCTTGTTTGAAAACAAGAAAACAAACTCCTCAGTAAAATATACTCCACAAAATTAAAAGTACATGCCTTATATTTTAACTAAAATATTTACTACAAATATTATTTATTTACAGATTTTTTTTATTAATATATGACATTCAGTACTTCGATATTCATCAATATACAATAATTCATTACAGTTTTCTTTGTTTTGTTTAAATTTTATTCCTTAATCAAAATATTGAATTAAATTAACTGAGGCCCAATTAACAATCCTGAATATGTTAAATCGGTTTACCTCAAGGCATTCTAAGGGAAGCAGAGTATCCGGACAGGGCTCCAGGCAGAATGAAACTCGGCGCGGGATTACAGTCATCCGCTGTCTCTTTCAGGCTGTGGGCTGAGGGATCGGACAATATCCCCGTTTGCTGTCCCGCGCTCTCTGGCTTGCTCACGGGCTCTCGATGTACCCAGCAACTCTTGTTTCCCGACTTCGACTAATCTTAAAACTTTTATTAACAGCTTTGTACCTAGGTTCAACACTCCTTTTTTCTCTTTTCCAATCATTTATTAGTGAAATTTTCCCACATCTGCATCCCCTTTGGGTGTGCAGGTGGGATCATTAAAATGTCCCCTTTGGTGAAAATTGACATTATTGCCTATCCACTGCCCCCATATCTCACAACTGCATCCTTTCCTGGGCTTGACCGCTACAATCCTGTAACTCAATCAGCTATAACTCATCCGCAGGAGTCCCCCATTAAAACTCCAAGCCCACAGTTGAGGCTATATTCTTCTTAGAAATTAGTCCACAGCTGTGGGTGCACGTGTTGTCCAAAGTGGGAAATTACACCAGTAAAACGTCAACATATCAACCCTTAGAATTATAATGGGGAGACTTCTTTTAACTGACTTTAAATATTTTACTTCTTATTCGGTAAATTTATAAATCCTCCTTACATTTCTTAGCAATTTATTCCTTTTAACTTAAGAAATAATTTAAGCATTTTGATTATGAAGAGAGTAGTTACGTTTCTAATTTCACATATAATTCACCTGCACGAAAAATCAGTTATACGTAGTATAACTCAAACTATCCGAAGTCTCATGTACTAACTACTCACTTATACGAACAGTTATAAAAAGTTGTCACTTATACAAATTAATTTTTGATACGCCAATCAAAATTTTATATAGTAATAAGAAGAGAGCACGTTTTATAGAATACTGTTCTATTTGTATCTCTAAAGGGTGAGAAGAACTTTTAATTCTTATTTCCTATCACATAAGCGAATAATCAGTTATACGAAATATTCACTTATACGAATTGATTTTTGATACACTAATAAAAATTTTACTTAGTAATAAGAAGAGAGCACGTATTTCTAGAGAACTGGTATTTGTATTAATCTCTAAAACTGGAGAAGAGTTTTTACTTCG
>CM063498.1:70080043-70092543 GCA_032207245.1 Pardosa pseudoannulata | reverse complement strand
ATCCCGCCTTGCTCCCTTATTTATATTTCTGCAGTAGGTCCACATAACCGCCAAATATCCTTCCGTGCGTCGCATTGTACACTTCTCAGTTATTGATCCCGTTCCCAGTCTGGTGTTTTTCTTTAAGATAAGACGGAAACACTCGGTTTTACTTTTTGCTGGGGCCGAAATGTTTTTTAGTGACGTATATCCCCAGCAGAGGAGGGAATGGCGCGATAAAGAAAAATCTCTTTTCATTCCTCTTATAAATGGAAAATGGACTTGAAAGCCAATATTTTGCAGGTTTATCACATCAGGGAAAAGTTATAAAATATTTTTTTTAAGTCTGGAAACGTCGGGAATCCTTTATACACACCATCGCTACTTTTCCAGTCTATTTAAACTGGTATAGACTATTTCGTATTAGGGCGAAATTTGACACTTTATGGTGTGTAATATTGTAGCGATATAAAGAAAGGAAAGATAAATTGAATGGGATTTGAACAAAATAAATGGCTCTTTCAAACATTTAACAGTAAATTTAATGTAAAATGGAAACTATAAAAACTATTAAGAACTTTACTTGAGAAAGAGGAGATATACAGGGTTGCCCAAAATTATTGAGTGATATATATATATATATAGTATCAAAATTATTGAGTAATATATAATATTATAATACCAAAATTATACACATTTTTTGCTTTAAAAGATGCGAAAAGGAGGTAATTTATTGAAGCACCATATAGGCGATCGAGCATTATTTCCTAAGAACGTGACAACACAAGTAAAGAAACTGCGTTCTCGTAATTTAAAAGCAGGGATCAAGCAAGAGACCTTAAGCAAGGCTTGCCACCTCCAGAGGTATTGTTTGAGAACTAACTTAAAGGGAATTAAGGTTGAGTTTGAACCTCGAGCCTGTTTTATGTGCCTCAGTTGCCATTAATGAGCACGGTTGGATTGATCTCATGCTGTATCGAGACTCAAATTCGTAACTCTCTAGTTATAAGTTTAATGCATTTGCCGATAGAGGTAACGCAGCTTGAAATTTTTAAACTTAAACTTTAAACACTTATTTAGAAAACGTCATCTTCTCCGATGAATCAACTTCTATGTTTCTGATTATGCCAACCGTCATAACCGTTGGGTAACTGAATCTCCTCGTGCATTAAGAGAAAAAGCCCACTGGGATCATTTGGTGCACACTAGATGAAAATTAAATCCTCAGACCATTTTTCTTCATCAAATGTACATTGATAAACTTTACATATCTGGACATGGTAGATTACTATGCTTCTTCCTAAAATATGACCTAAACCCATAGACTTACAGGGCTGATCCTAAGTGAAGGAGAAATGGTGCATTCTACAACGGAAGTCAAAGTAATGGTCAACAAAATAATTATCAATCAACGTATAACTAAGTATAAGGTTTGTAAAAAAATACAACCAATTTTAATTTGCTCATGGGCAACGACTGCAAATACTTATATGCAAATGCCTATCTTTATATATAAAATTTTTCTGTCAGTGTGTTTGTAATGGAACTCCTCCTAAACGGCTGGACGGATTTTGATGAAATTTTGTGTATATAATTAAGTTGATTCGAGAATGGTTTAAATCCAGAATTTGATCCGATAGTTTAGTTTGGTTTGGTTTGGTTTGGAATGCTACGGTCTACGTTTTTGCAACAGGAGGGCTAATGAGACCGGGACCTACAGCTTAAAGATGATTCCAAACGGCTACGAACATCCATGTCAAAGTGGGATTCGAACCCACGAACTCAGGTACCAAAGGCTAGCACTCTAAGCAATCGGCCATCATTTTGCTTGATCCGATAGAAAAATTTTTTTTATTAAAAATTCAGAAATGCGCTCTTAATGATATTATAAAGCCACTTGAAACCCTTCACTACCAACGTGTGTGTGTGTGGCAGTGGTCAGCGCAACGGGCTTCAGTACGATAAGTCGTAGGTGCTAATTCCCGTACAGGTGATGTGGTAATAATTTTAATTGAATCTAATTACGTTTGTAATGACTGTCCGCGTGATGGCGTAAAGTATGTTTAAAATAGTTTTTTTCTTACTTTTCCATTAAAACGGTCCAAATTATAATTATTTAAAAACATTTTACAATTTTTGTATTTACAGCGTTAAAATAGGGCAAGTCTGTCGGGTCGTCTATTATATTTATATAGCTATATGCAAATGCTTTAATCCTATCTCGATACCGCGAACGTCATATAAGGTTCCTAATTAAAGTAAGGAAAATGACTTAAAATAATTTTTCAACTTACCTTTACTTAATTCTTACCTTTAGCGACACTTCTTGCACATTTAAGCCTATTATTCAATAAATATCTAAGCATGATATTATAAATACCTCTAAGCCTAATATTTCACTAATAATTTGGTTTGTTTCTCGATAACAGTGAGTAACGTAAAACTGAAATGTGGATGTCTCCGATTTATTGAAGAAGTTAATACAGAAATAAAACGTTGCATTCGTGTTTGATTTTTATATCAGTACTTCTATTATTTTTTTAAATACTAACTATACAAATTTACTTTATTTCAATATTAAGTATAAACCTTATTATCCAAATGCCCTGTATTTTTCTAAATGTACATGTCTTTCCCAATAAATCCTCTTCTGAGACTCCTTGAATTTTTCTTAACCTTTACTCAATCTATTATATAGAATACACCATGAACTTGACTTTGGAATGCATCCCCACCTTGCATCTAACCTATCACTGAAGTGTCAGTTTTTACAAAAAAGTTTTGATTGTATAATATTTTTTCTTATTTACTTAAATTTTGATTATTTTTCTTGGGATGTACAAAATACACTATGTGAGGACTTGTTTAAATATTAAGCGCAAATAGTTAAGGGTTAATAGGATCACGCTGAATAATAATTTTTTTCTACAAAAGCAAACAATTCACGAAAAATTTTCTTCTTAAATTTCCCTATAATATATAATCGAGAGAGTTAAATTACTTGTTTATGCATCACAACTTATTTTCCGAGTGTGTGTAAAACGAGTATGTTTCGCGTCCTGAAGCAAGATTTATCGCTCGTTATTCTAAACCAAACCAAACTCGATCCCGCGAACGTCATATAAGGTTCCTAATTTAAGTAAGGAAAATGGCTTAAAACAATTTTTCAACTTACTCGTACCTTTGGTGACACTTCTTCCACATTTAATCCTAATATTCAATAAATATCTAAATATGATATTATAAATACCTCTAAGCCTAATATTTAACTCCTAATTTGTTTCTCGATAGCAGTGAGTAACGTAAAACTGAAATGTGGATGTCTCCGATTTATTGAAGAAATTAATACAGAAACTAAACACTGCATTCGTGTTTGATATTTATATCCCTATTTCTATTATTTATTTAAATACGAATTAAAACAATTTCAATTTTTTCAATATTAAGTATAAATCTTATTATCCAAATGACCTGTATTTTTTCTAAATGTACATGTAATTGCAGACTTTCCTAATAAAGCCTCTTCTGAGACTCCTTGAATTTTTCTTAACCTTTACTCATTCTAATATATAAATACACCATCAACTTGAATTTGGAATGAATCCCCACCTTGCATCTAACCTATCACTGTGTCCTATCACAGAGTAACCTATCACAGTGTCAATTTTTATATAAAAAAAATTGATTATATAACATTGTTTTCTTATTTACTTTAGTTTTGTTTATTTTTCTTGTGATGTACAAAATACATTACATGAGGACTTGTTTAAATATTAAGCGCGGATAGTTAAGAGTTAATAGGATCACGCTGAATAATAATTTTTTTCTACAAAAACAAACAATTCACAAAAAAATTTCTTCTTCAATTTCCCTATAATATACAATCGAGAGAGTTAAATAACTTGTTTATGTATCACAACTTATTTTCCTAACTTAATAAATTTTGTCTCTTAAAATGAGTTTACATCTATAAATCCTGGAAATGCGTGTAAACTAGTTCTATGCTTACGTTATTTACTGCGTTTAAACTTAAAGTAAATGCTTCAAGGTGTTTATGTAAATCATCTCCTCTCCCGTTTACTTGCGCAATGTATCGATCAGAAAAGTACATTAAAAGAATTTGTAAAACGAGTGTGTTTCGGGTCCTGAAGCATGATTTATCGCTCGTTATTCTAAATCACGGCGGATGCAAAGAGGAAACGTGACTGTTGTTTTTAAACGATATTTTCCCAGCGGAAATTCAAAGTACACAATATCAAGACTTGCTTCTACTTTTTCGATAAGAATGCTCTACTCGTAATACTTCAAGATGCAATAAGGAACTCGCGGATGTTCTTATTATTCCTAAGCTGAAACATTTATTGAATCGAATTTATAGGTAATTCGAAACCTCTCAATCACACTATTCAACTGTGTAAGCCACAGATTTGAAATAATTTCTTAACAAGCTAATTAAACAAACAATCAATTTGTATTTGTATCCTAATACAGTTTGTGGATTTAAAAAAAACTACAAGATGAAATAGTAGAATTGAGAATATTCCTAAGCTAAAAATCTTCTTAAATCCGAATTGAAGACAGTTTGAAACCTTCCTCAATCGTATTAGTTTAGTATGTAAGCCACAGAATTCAAAGTTATGGAAATAATTTTGTAATAGGTTGATTAAACGAACAACTTATCTTAATAATTATCCGAATACAGTTTGTAAGTTTAAAGGCAAGCACACATTAGAATTTAGGATTCCATATTGTTGTTAAACCAAAAAAAAAGAAGAATGCTGAATTCAAACTGTAAACAATTTGGAACGTTACTGAAATGTACTATTTGAGCATGTAAGTCACAAAAAGAACAGATTTGGGATAATTTCTTAACAAACCGATTTAACAAACAACTAATCTTAATTTTTATTTTAATACAGTTTGTGAGCTTAATACATTGTATGCGGGACAAGTACTAGTCCGTTTTCTGACGATTGATACTTGAACACCGGTCACGTACTAGTAGGGGTTAGTGTAACAACATGGTTTGTTTGTGGGTACAAAAATAACGGTATATACAGGAAAACGAAACCGAATGTTTTTCTACTGCATAGATTCTGGAAAAATTTAGATAAATAAAAACTAGTTTTTGCATTATTAATTTTATGATTGCTCTTTTCTTTTTTTTATAATTTTAAAAATGTTTATATATAACATAATTCGAAAAAATTAAAAATTATATATTACTATTTCTATTTGATTTTTCATATTTACGATACTATTATAAATTTATCCACTTAAAAATATATTTTTTTGTTTACAAAAATCTTATGATTGTTATTTATATATTTCTATTTATATATTTCTTTTTATATTTCAATATAAAGTACGAAAAGTTGGTTAAAAAATTAAATAATTTTCTATCTATTGAGATTTAACTGAATAACTAAATTTACATTCAAAAAGCCCGCTTCCGGTACACTTTAATTGCACACAATGTGTTACTATTGTTCTTAAGGCGAAAAAAATTGATAAATTCAATCTATAGACAATTTAGAACCTTATTGAATTATACTATTTGATCATGTAAGTCACAAAATTTACAGTTTAGGGTAATTTGGTAACAAGCTTATTAAACGGAAAATTAATCTAAATTTTTATCCTAATGCAGTTTGTAAGTTTAAGAGCAAGCACAAGATGTAATGAGGATATTATTTTTTTTTTCTTAAGTTAAAAATAATTATTAAATCTGAAATCATCCTCAATAGTAGAATTTGAGTATGTAAACCCCTAGATTCCCCAAAGTTAGGGGAAATTTTGTAACCAACTGAATAAACGAATAACTAAACTGAATTTTTATCCTAATGTATTTTCTGGGTTTAAGGGCAAGCCTGAGATATAATTTGAGGACATTCATGTTTACCCTAAACTAAAACATTTTTAATCCAAACCGTAGACTGTTTGAAAACTGCCTGAATTGTCCTATTTGAGTTTGTATTGTGGGTCTGAGTGAGCAGATATTCAAAAGTCGCAGAATTGTGGTTATACATATAATAAGCATTTTAACCCACCAAAGTAGAAAGAGGATTCATGCTGAAAGGAGTGCAGTTGTTATTAGTAGAGTAGCCGAAGAAAATACACAGAAATTTTGAAATAAAAAATGTGGGTTTATTTTAGTACCATCTCTGCAGGTATTCTGGCACGAAAAACAGGTACATATCTTTAAACAAGGAAGGGAACCAGTTAATCAGTGTGTGGATTGTTAGTCATACGATGAAGTGGAGAAAAGCGAAACTAAGTTATATAACGCTTGCTGAAGAAAACAGGAATTAATTTTGTGTAGGCGAAGTCGCCAGATTGAGAAGGCAAGAAAAAAAAAAGATCGTCGTCAAAGGTTGTAATTTAAGGTTAGAATCACCCGAAATTTATTTTGAAATACAATCATAACAACGTTGGTTAGTTTTAGGTTACTGGATTTTTTTTAAATCCAACTTGTAAAAAAATTTTAAACTTTTCTGAACATAACACATGTGGCTTGTCAAGAGATAAAATTAAATAAAATATTTTAGTACGTAAATCACAGAACAAAAACTTTGAAGATATTTTATTTAGGGAGTTTATTAAACTAATTAATATTTCTATTCAAATACAGTTTGTAGGTTTATTACATGTTCAACAACAAATGAAGGAATTGTGCATATACCTATTCTTATAAACAGCCACACAATGGCAAAATTTAAGGACTGATTAATTTAAATGAACTATTTAATTCTTAGTACAACTTTCTTTATTGCTACTATTAAAACATACGCTGTAAACTTTCTATTCAGATTAATAATATCAATTACACAAAATAATCAGATAAGAAACTACAGTGATGAAATTTTTCCGAGCTGAATTATTTACATATTTATTGCTCAATGTATGATATCTTTCATTCGGTTGTGTGATTTCATCAACTGAAGAATATAATAAAAGAATTAAGGTGGTGAAAATTTCCAAAGAATTGAATTATTTATTCTATTAGTATTCAGAGTATGGAAAGTTTCACTTTGAAAGCAATTTTATCAATTACACAGAATGCTGAAATAACCTACAATAAACAAAGATTCTAAGAGTATTTGATTAGTTATTTCATCATTATTTACTTTATGATAATTTTCATTATTCCATTATTTTCATCAATTACAAAAATGCAGTATTTAAAATCTACTATAAGGATATTTTTCCAGAATATTCAATTATTTTTTCCATCACCATAGTGCTTTTTTGATAGGATAAAAATAATTATTTCTCCTGGTAAATTTAAAATGAAAAACAGCATTAAATCGAGATGAAATGTAATGAAACACACTAAAAATCATCTACGAGTTCAATCTTGAAGGAAATAAAAATGTGAAAGTATAATTTCTATTTTAAGAAAGTTGCAGTTTATCTTCAGAAGAAAATGAAAGATGCAAGTTTTAGCTTTCTTATCTGAAAAGTGGTAGTTTCTCTCCCCACTTTTAAAATTCTAAGCAGGTAAAAGAAAATTTAACTTTTGTTTTCCCGTCGGTCGGAATTTCTCTTGGATCGATAATTCAAAAAAAGTATTTGCAATTTTCTGTGTGTCAAAAAATTTATTGACACAATGAATTTTCAACTTCCAAAAGTTGAAAAACTACCAAAAATATTAAATGTAATTTATGAAAGGTAAAATCAAACTTCAAATTTTTAATCCCCTATATAATAATAGCCTAAGTTATCTGTCCGTCTGTCCTGGAATTTATGAAGCGGTTGGACCTGGAATGGATAGAGACATCCATATTGCATTCTTGATGAGTTAGGGTTAGCAAAATTCAAAGCGAATAAAGTTTATCTTCTCCTAAACTATCGATCCGATTCTAAAATAAATTGGTATAAATATGCTTCATATCACAGCGAAAAATACTGTCGTCTTTAAAACGTTCGAAATCCACCCCTTCCTCCCTTTTCGAGAGTTTAATGCCATTATTTCAAGCCCTATTTTCCCCGGTTAAGAGCAGGCGATTAAATTTATCAATTTATCACATTATAAGTAGATGAAAATAACATTTTTTTCTAGCATTATGACGTCATTCCTTTAACCATCTCATTTAATCATTTCTTATTTTAAATTATTTAAATATCGTTTGCATTATTTTCATACGTTTTATCACTGAACTTAGATATTACATAAATAATTTTCTTTTATATTTGGCTTAAATAATAGATTAGGTACATATGTGATAATTTTAAATTTAATCATCGATTATTTTTTGTTGCAATGAAAATTTTATCACTGGTATTAACAACAAATTCTTTTCATAAAAGTCTAGGAGTCTATTTCACGGACTAATAAATATCTAGCGTTTAAGTTATATATCTTTGAAAATTAAGAAGTTTGTTCGTTTCTGTGTTTGTTTTTATACATAACCACACGGTTTGCAATCGATTCGCTAAATTTTGGACATCATTCATATATACCGCCAAATAATCACTGTCAATATTAAAACCTCTGCTGTCCATCCTATCATTTAATATGACAAGATAAATTAAAGTTGGCAACTAAGATACGATTAGTAAAGATAAACAAATTATTGAGCGTGTACCAGATAATTCTCAGCCAAAAAAACCCCCACTTTTTTTACCTGCCTCATAGGGCATTTTATAGTTCTGGAAAATTAAAATTTCACTCATCATATGACGGGCTATATGCTAGTAAGCATATAAAACCAGAAAGCAAGAATGAAAAATAATTTTATTTCTATCTGTTAGATGCCCTGGAAAGTGTACAAAAAAAACGCAATTTTACTCTTTTCTTTCTTAAATAGGCCGAACGATGGCCGATTGGTTAGGGTGCTGGCCATCGGAACCAGAGTTCGTGGGTTCGAATCCCACTATGGCATGGATGTTCGTAGCCGTTCGGAATCGGCTTTAAGCTGTAGGTCCCGGTCTCATTAGCCCTCGTGTTGCAAAAAGTAGACCGTAGCACTCCCAACCAACCAACCAACCAACCTTTCTTAAATAGCATTACAATGTTTTGAAAATCAAATAATATCAACCACAAGCTTTAACGATGATTATACAAAGAAAATTTACTGAAAGAAAAAAAGAAAAGATTTTCTGAATTTAAAACATTTAAAAATTTAATTTCTTTATTATTTAGTTAAAAAAATTTCATTTGTTTCATTTAATTATATTTCAATTTATATACAGGGTTATTGTAAAGTTCTTGACTGGCTTTGTTTTTCATAATCCTTGATCGGAGACATATATTTCCTATTGAAAAACGCCTCAAAGAAAATAAGCATTCCCTATAGGGCATTTTTATATTTAATAATTTAGATTTGCGAAAATTACAAAATCTAAAAGTTATGTGTTTCATATTTTCTTGTCATTACAGCCGGACGATGGTCGAATGGTTAGGGTGCTTGCCTACGAAACTGAAGTTCGTGGGTTCGAATCCCATTGTGGCATCGATGTTCGGAATCGGCTTTAAGCCGTAGATCCCGGTCTCATTAGCCCTCGTGTTTCAAAAATTAGACCGTAGCGTTCCACTACCGAAACTGTCATTATATCTATTAAAAATTAAAACTGGTCTTAGACCCGTATCACAAAAGTTATAATGCCCTCTGCCAAAACTCAAAAAAAAGATATTTAAATTAGGAGGATGTTTTCCACGATAAACACTTATGAACCATCGTTGCCCAGTTAAGCGGAAGGCCCAGTTCGGAACACCAGGGCTGAACCGAAGTGGGACTAGTCTGTAGAAGTGTTCTGTAGTACAGTCCAAATCATTATGAATTACTGTATATAAACATAATAGTATATCATAAACTTCTTTCATTTTACGAACTTTGTAATTTTTAACAGCTATGTTTAATTCGCATACATATTTAAAGTTATGCTTCTTTGCATAAAATATTTATAAAAGAATCAAATTAAAGCAAGTTTTAAATGGGAATACTTACAAAGTCAAATTATAATGGATTGCATAAAAAATGATGCATTTTAAAAAACAGAGGTAAAATCTTGAAATTTATATAAGTTATTGTAATTTAAAAAAATTTTATATAATAACCAATCTTGTACAAAAACCCAATTTCAGGTACAACCAAGCGGAATTTTGCTGGAGGGCCCACCTAAAAAAACCCTTGTGAATTTTTATGGACTGGGCCCAGTCTACCAACTCTGCTTATTGAGCAACTGAAAATACTTTTGTCGTTGTAGCTGCCTATGCCAAAGGCCCAGCTTGTTTTTATAAAGTGTGTACTATGTATATATTTATTTAAGTGTTTAACGAATACAGAAACTTTGCTGTGTTTATTTCATACGAATGAAGTAAGAATGTGTATATCATATGTGATGTATATGACAAAGGTTGAAACTGAAATTTTTTATTAAAAAAATCTTTAAAAAAACAGCAGAGTAGATTTTTTATGAGTCTATAGCCTACTACTAATACACACAAAGTATTTATTTACATATACAATTGCCCTTTCTTCCTGGTCTTTGAATAAGTTAGTTTCCACTGTATGTATGTATGTATATATATATATATAAAATATATATATATAAAATATATATATCATTATAAAATAATTTTTATATATATATATATATGTATATATATATATATATATATATATATAAATTATATGTTGTTTTATATATATATATATATATTATATATATAAAAATGTTGTGTGTGTATGTGGATAATCCATTTTTTATAAAACTCCTTCACAAGGAGAAAGTTCAACAGCTAGCATTCATAAAGTACAAAGATGCAGTCGGGTCTCATATTCAAGAGAACTCAGAAGTCTAATTTAAAACTTTATTTCAGAGAGGCAACACGGCACAACTGTCCTTCTGGACAATATACAATCAAAAGCCACAGAGTTCACTCTGCTCTCACACAAGTACACCCAAGAGCGCTGACAACAAGAATTTTCCCACAACAAAAACAGCTTAATAAGCGAATTGACTGCAATATCAGCAAAACGCGAAAACATGTTCCGCCAACACCTGGGAAACTGCTGTATAGACAGAAAGTTTACAGTTTTATGACAGAAAGGAATGTTAAGTGGAAAATACTCCGTTGAACACACCATGTTGAGACTGATAAAGATATTTAGATGAATTAAAATGGAAGAGAGGAGTTTTTTTGAAGAAATATTAAAGTTAAATAATTTTGATATATTACATATATATGTATATATATATATAAATGTATATATATGTATATATATATGTATATATATATATGTGTATATACATATATGTATATTTGTATATATACATAAAAGCTTAAATGAAGTACATCAAAGAATATATATAATGTAAAGCACGTGGACCAGAGGCCACACGAATTAAGGCAAAGGCCTTTCGTTTTGACGAGCACCGCTATGGTGAAAGAGCTGTAGGTCTTTGTAATTTAGAAGAAGAAAACACTCCACGCTTGGTCTAACACCCCCAGAGATCTTGGTTCAAGAATTGTAGAACTTCAAAGGCAACGGCCTCGTAACTGGAGAGATGCAGATTTGGAAACTGAGCCGGCCTAAGATGAGCCGCTAAGATGATTGGTTAAAGTTGGCTGGGGCATGTAAAATGTGTTCGTGGTCACAATGTCTTCCAAGTTCTCAATCCATACATTTGGATGTGGTAGGCCATACCTATGGGTCTTCTGCTTGGTCCCTACTAAGACCCACTGGTGCATAAGTTGTACTTTCACTCTTATGGTACTCGTTATAAACGAAAGGCGCCTTTCGTTTTTACCGAAATGTAACTATACGAGTAATAATTCATACAATAATTCGATAACACGATAATTCACGAGTAGCTTTCGGCTCAGTCGTGCTTGGTTTAACCATGTACCCTAAGTCAAAAACAACAGCAACTCGTAGGACATTGTGATCACGAACTTAATTTATGTGCCACAGTCACGAACATGGCGTATCATATGCCAGGTTGAGCTACGAACCCGCAACCCTCCAGTTACAAGATCGTTGCCTTTGCCGACTGAGCTAACGCGGTTTTACTAAAAATGTCAAATTTACTAAACACCGAACAAGGAATTCTGTTCAAAAATCTTTATAACTTCCATCTATCTCATTATAAATTTCTTAGAGATAAAAATCTATACAATTTTTCTTTTCTTCTAATGTATGCAAGAAATAACTGCCTAAAAAATATTCTTTCGTATATCACCCGAGGATAAACGCTGAAATTTAAAAAATCTTATTCCAGAATAAAATGTTTAAATGTAATTTTAAGCACTACTTTTCTATCGAATTCATATGAATTTTTTTTAAATAACCTTGCATGTTAGACAATTTTTATCGTCTCTCTTCGTGGTAATAAAGTTGATGGGATTAGTTTTAAAGCAAGAATAAAAAAAAGTGAGATTATATTTATAAGATTGAACTTCTCAAATGAGATTTAATGCTTAACTAAAAATTTTAATTTAATCTCGAGTGCTTTATAAGAGGCAAGTCGAAGTAAGTCATATTTATTTGCTGAGATAAAATTGCTCAAAAGAA
>CM063498.1:70070043-70075043 GCA_032207245.1 Pardosa pseudoannulata | reverse complement strand
AATTATAATTACGTTATTTTAGTGTTTAAATATCATCACACACATATATGTATGTGTATGTGTACACACGTGACTGGTATGGGCACATGTGTGTGTGATCTTAAATGAGTATATTTTCACAAATTGAGACCCATGTTAAATCGTAACAGAAAGGAGCTCTTTTATTATTTTATTTTTAATTTTATTATCCCTTCTAATTAATGAATGAAGTTATGTAATGGTGTGAGCTAAACAATCAGAGTAGTAATAACTAGTCACATGATTACACGTAAGAAACGGAACTAAGTTACGTTAAATAGTTAGATAAGAATTGCTGAGCTAAGCAGTAATTAATTTTGGTGTAAGCGAAGTCGCCAAAGTTACTACAATCAGAAGAGTAAACAATGGAATAGCGCCAAATGTTGCAATTTTAGGTTTAGAATCGCCAGTAATATATTTTAAAATACAATTATAATTAATTTATTTTAGTGTTAAAATACCATTACATACATATATGTATGTGTATGTCTGCACACGTGACATAGTATAGGCACATGTGTCTGTAATCTTGAATTAGTAATTGTCTCAAATTGAGACCCATGTTAAATCGTAACAGAAAGGAGCTCTTTTATTATTTTATTTTTAATTTTATTATTCCTTCTAACTAATGAATGAAGTTATGTAATTGTGTGAGCTAAACAATCAGAGTAGTAATACCTAGTCACATGATTATACGTAAGAAACGAAACTACGTTACGTTAAGGAGTTAGATAAGAATTGCTGAGCTAAGCAGGAATTAATTTTGGTGTATTCGAAGTCGCCAAAGTTACTACAATCAGAAGATTAAACAAAGGAATAGCGCCAAAGGTTGCAATTTGGTTCGCCAAAGGTTGGTATTTTAAAATACAATTATAATTAAGTTATTTTAGTGTTAAAATATCATTTCACACATATATGCATGTGTATGTGTGTGCACACGTGACATAGTATGGGCACATGTGTGTGTGTGATCTTGAATGAGTTATTGTCCCAAATTAAGACCCATGTTAAATCGTAACAGAAAGACTCTTTTATTATTTTATTGCTAATTTTATTATTCCTTCTAATTAATGACTGAAGTTATGTAGTGGTGTGAGCTAAACAATCAGAGAAGTAATAACTAGTCACATGATTACACGTAAGAAACTAAACTAAGTTATGTAAAGATGTTAGATAAGAATTGTTGAGCTAAACAGGAATTAGCTTTCGTGTATGCTAAGTCGCCAAGGTTACCACAATTAGAAGAGTAAACAAAGGAATAGCACCAAAGTTTGCAATTTTAGGGATAGAATCGCCAGTAATATATTTTAAAATACAATTATAATTAAGTTAGTTTAGTGTTAAAATATCATTACACACATATATGTATGTGTATGTGTACACACGTGACTGTGTATGTGCACATGTGTGTGTGATCTTGAATTAGTAATTGTCACAAACTGAGACCCATGTTAAATCGTAACAGAAAGGAGCTCTTTTATTATTTTATTTTTAATTTTATTATTCCTTCTAATTAATGAATGAAGTTATGTAGTGGTGTGAGCTAAACAATCAGAGTAGTAACTAGTCACATGATTACACGTAAGAAACGAAACTAAGTTACGTTAAGGAGTTAGATAAGAATTGCTGAGCTAAGCAGGAATTAATTTTGGTGTATGCGAAGTCGCCAAAGTTACTACAATCAGAAGAGTAAACAAAGTAATAGCGCAAAAGGTTGCAATTTTAGGGATAGAATCGCCAGTAATATATTTTAAAATACAATTATAATTAATTTATTTTAGTGTTAAAATACCATTACATACCTATATGTATGTGTATGTGTACACACGTGACTGTGTATGGACACATGTGTGTGTGATCTTGAATGAGTATATTTTCACAAATTGAGACCCATGTTAAATCGTAACAGAAAAGAGCTCTTTTATTATTTTATTTTTAATTTTATTATCCCTTCTAATTAATGAATGAAGTTATGTAATGGTGTGAGCTAAACAATCAGACTAGTAATAATTAGTCACATGATTACACGTAAGAAACGAAACTAAGTTACGTTAAGGAGTTAGATAAGAATTGCTGAGCTAAGCAGGAATTAATTTTGGTGTAAACGAAGTCGCCAAAGTTACTACAATCAGAAGAGTAAACAAAGGAATAGCGCCAAAGGTTGCAATTTTAGGGATAGAATTGACAGTAATATATTTTAAAATACAATTATAATTAAGTTATTTTAGTGTTAAAATATCATTACACACATATATGTATGTGTATGTGTGTGCACACGTGACATAGTATGGGGATATGTGTGTGTGATCTTGAATTAGTAATTGTCACAAATTGAGACCCATGTTAAATCGTAACAGAAAGGAGCTCTTTTATTATTTTATTGCTAATTTTATTATTCCTTCTAATTAATGAATGAAGTTATGTAGTGGTGTGAGCTAAATAATCAGAGTAGTAATAACTAGTCACATGATTACACGTAAGAAACTAAACTAAGTTACGTAAAGATGTTAGATAAGAATTGATGAGCTAAGCAGGAATTAACTTTGGTGTATACGAAGTCGCCAAGGTTACCACAATCAGATGAGTAAACAAAGGAATAGTGGCAAATGTTGCAATTTTAGTTATAGAATCGCCAGTAATATATTTTAAAATACAATTATAATTAAGTTAGTTTATTGTTAAATATCATTACTCATATATATGTGTATGTGTGCACACGTGACTGTGTATGGGCACATGTGTGTGTGATCTTGAATGAGTAGAAATTGAGACCCATGTTAAATCGTAACAGAAATACGCTGTTTTTTTACTTTATTGATAATTTTATTATTCCTTCTAATTAATGAGGTAAAATAAATAATATTAACCCTGTGACAGTTTCATTTTTTTTTTCAGAATTCGGTCTGAAAAATGTCACATTTTTTTATTGCATTTTTTTGTTTATTTTACATTTTTAAGTAAATATATGTTATTAAAATTAACATTTCTAATATTTTTAAGCATTTATTACAACTTTTTTTCTTTCTATGAAAACATTATAGAACTGAAGTTTACCTTTATTCTTATCGATATCCAAATTAATTTTTAATTAGTGAAAGCAAGTCTAGGAGGCGGATCCAAAGGATTATCACAATTAATTTCAAAAAATGGTCTTGCTTGACTGATTCCATCTGTACTACTATCAGAGTCACTACTATCCAGGTCATCTAGTAAACTTTCGCTACTATCATTTACAGATAATTCAGTTTCTGATTCCGAGTCACAAGAAATTAGCTCCATACGCTCTGAATTATCCATTATTTAAAAGTAAAAATATATTATTCAAGTCTTACATCAATAAAATTATCAGGAGGTTAGTAAAATATAACCAGAATGCTATGCACTGTAAGATAACAATTCGCCTTCTGATACAAAACATGCAAAAAAACCCGCGTTTTAGAATCAATCAGAGTAGAAAATACAATAAACTGCAAACTATCACTTACTAGACTATCATCTACTGGATATCTATACGAATAATTTATTACAAAAATTGGAAAAAATACGGCTGAAACAGTGTAAGCGAAACAGAAATCAGATTGCCCGTACAGAGTACGGGCAAATCAGTAAAGGCCCGAAAGCTGTGCCCGTACGGCGTTCGGGCAAAACAGGGAAGGGGTTAAACAACTTTCGTAGTTTTCTGGCTATTTAAAAGCAATTATATCAGAAATCCCCGAAACTAAACTTTCTAAGTGACTTCATATCTTTCACTTCGCGTAGTGAATAACTTTATATAATAAAATGTTAAAAAGGAATTTTTAGCTACTTATATAACTTGGAAATTACAACTACATGTTTTCCCTCTTACATAAGTTAACAAGTTTACGGGAGTAATTTGGCAATTACTACTGCAATTTCTCCGAGGATGGAAATGAAGTATTTAGAATTTTTAATAATTGAGAAAGACATTGAAAATTTGGTGAAAGGAAAAATTAATCAGAGAGACGTGAAAATACTAATTAGAATAAAGTCTTCGTTGTCGACAAAAATATGCTCTCGTTAACAAGTAAAGAATTTTTCCCAATTAAAATAATTTAAAGTATTTTATAAAAGTTTTAAGTAAGAAGTAAATAAATTTAAAAAAATGAAGAAAATCTTAGTTCTACAAAGCAAAAAAAATTAAAAACTAATTAAAAAGTTTTTTTTTAATTTTCTTTCCTTCATTAAAGCTTTAAATTCATTATTTTCGTTTCAAATGAATTAGCTTAAATAAAAAGATATTTTCGTAAAAATTTTCTTTGTTCGTGATGTAGTAAATTTCAGGTGGTTTTGATAATTGGATTTTAAAGGTCATATACCATCTAAAGAGTCTTGGTGAACGCTGAAAATGTATCTGCAAGATAAAACTGGGTTTTCCGAAGTGGACTGTAATTCAAACTCAAGCAAACAAAATCTTCTAAATAGAACAGCATCTTTCTATTTACAATTTACATATTTGTATTTACAAAATATACTTGCATATAATTATCCATAATATTAGTGATTGAATATCATTTTAAACTATTCCAAGAAGGGGAAATTGACTCACTCTACTGTTGAGAGAAATTAAACTAAAGAACATAAAGCAAGGTTGCCACGACGCAGTTACAATATTCAAACATTGAGAGTGCTAGAGTTTAAAGGTTTACATAATCGTAGCTCACTCAAACTGCGTTAGCGATCTCATTCATATCAGTGATGAGCTATAACTCTTACTTACATTAAGAACAAAGTAACTGTTTAGTATACAATATATACAAAAATATACAAAATTACAACAAAATACATAAATAATTATACAAACAATTTGGAGCTATTTAAAATTTATTTCAAGTTATCAAATCAGAAAATATTCTTCTTAGTACATTATCGTGGAATATATATAATAATTAATACAGAAAAATTTACAATATATATATATATATATATATATATATATATATATATATATATAACATATATAT